>CM060965.1:34694286-35294286 GCA_030765045.1 Tenodera sinensis | reverse complement strand
TAATGTCCACCATAAACGGACCAGTTTCAGGTGAAGGATGTAGTCAATATGGCCAAAATAAAGTAGAACTAATGACAGAAATATAAATGAAGCAGTTTTATCTTAATTAATAAACATTGATTATTATTGCTATTATCATTATTATTATCATGATCATTTCTACAATACTATTTACAGGGTACGGGGAAAATTAGTGATTTAGTACAAGACAGCATTAAATACCTTTTTAATATTCAAACGTCGATTCTGTAGCTTTCAGGATGATGTAGGAGTTATATTATTCCCTTAAGAATGGTTCACAATAATCGAGATCGGTAACTAGAACGAGAACGGCGAGCTAAAATACATTTGTTCATAATGTGAGCGTTCACAATTGACGGAAAGCTTTATCAGGTCTCGGGAACGGGAAGGGAGACTTGGAGTCTTTAAATTTATCCTTCTCGTTCCCCGTCAGGGCCTATTATACCTATATTTTGCGTATAAGACTCTTTAGTGTATAAATTATTCTAGGCGGTGGCTAGACCTTTCTCTGGTCACAAGCAGGGAAAATGAAACTGGGAGAAAATCTAGCAACTGTGCGTCCTGGCCAAAGATCCTCGCTCCCTCATATTCATGGAGCGTTGGTGCTTCTAAGGACAGCCTCATCTGTAATTTTTATGCAATTAAAAATTGACTATTGACTACAAAATTAATAGTAAAAATAGCAAGAACAGCAAAAACCGGTAGTAATTGACAAGGAACAACAAACAATGGACGCAATGGATGAAAGACTCAAGTTTGATCCGACTTGAGGAATTGGAAATAGTAGATCTTCATTCAGAAAATGTTTACTTTTTCGAACTTTTACCTTGGCTAAGATACATTATATTGACCAAATTGGAAAATTATGATTGGTCAGTACAAACAAGTGTCATCCCAATTCACAAGATGAACTTTTCACTTTGCTATCCATATGGTCAACATTGTGCCTCTCACCGAGAGAGATGGCTCCGGATAACGTGTGAGGTCCCGGGTTCAACTCATGTGGGCCGACCAATTTGACTAGGGTTTTTTCGTAGTTTCCCTCAGTCGCCAAGATGAATACCGAATTGGATATTTAATACCACGATCCAAATTTCCGTCTTATCTCTAAAGCAACAGTATAAATGGAAACTACTTAGATGGTAATACTGAATGTTGAGCCATCTATCCACACAATGTAAGGAGATGGACTGGTGGCACCCTAATGCCATCTGCCCGTTACAGAGGCGGAGGTACAGTTTCCGTGTACTGCTCCCTCTGTGGACTTGTGACCAAGCGGGATGTTACGAAGACCTTGAAGGCTAACAGTCCGCTACACATCTACACGAATCTCTTAACAAATCCATCGCGATATCACTGCGTAGTTCAAGCGACGTAAAAGAAATAAATAAAAAAAAAAAAAAAAAAAAAAAAAAAAAAAAAAAAAAAAAAAAAATGATGCACCACATTATCGAGGTAATGCGAACAAAATATAAGTTGTTTTCCTCCTCGTTCTCCTTTGCGTTTTAGAGTCATTGCATAAGTACCTGTTTTTACGGTTAAAATATTTGAAAAAATACAAGGTACCTACATCTTATGTTCTTGTGTTACATTCTTGCTCTAGGAACTATTCTTTGATCTCCTATGTTTTCATTTGTGGTAGTTTTCGGATATTTAGTTTCTCATTTCAACAAACGAATCTCTTCACCCTAAAATTAAAATTGTTTGTTATGTAGATGTATGACAGAGTTACAAAAATATGGCGCCTTTCTGAGCAGTGTCATAGGGAAGATAAAAACTTGGAACCACAAGGAACATGACCAGCCTATGTAAAGTGGCTTCGCTGTCAGTTTGGCTCACTTTTTTACCGGTAGCTGGGAAAGAGTATCGACTTTCATGAGACGTGACGGGGTGTCGATGTAAGATAAAGAGACTGTTTTTCACTGCTTGATAGAGAATGGAGACTAGCGTCAGCCATGCGTTACATCACGCAATGCTCTCGTCACCTTCTCATGATTACTGCAAGAGGCGCTCAGGTCTGCAACACGCATATCAACAAGGAAACCGTTCCTCCGTGTTTTCACTAATGGTAGTACATTTGGCTGTGTTAATATGCACATCCATGGTTTTCATTTCCGCAATCTAATACTGTAATATTGAAGTAAATATTCAAATTTGAGATTCCTTGAATTCGGTCATTGCTAAGATTGATCTAAGGCAGTGGTGCCATTGAGGGGAAACGGGGCAATTACTTTTCCCCTTTCTTGTTACACTCCATTGGTAACTGGGAGGATTCCGGGTGGAATTTGTAACATGTGCAGCACGACACTGGCTTTCTTATTTGTGAAACTTAATGGGGTGCAGATCAACAGCATTAGCGAATTGTAGTCACCTTTACCCTGCACGGCCACGCCACTAAACCAAACGAGTATAGGGGGGAAAAGGAGGAGAATGATCCACGGTATCACTTCTTGGCACCTTTGATCTAAGACTTGCCATAAGGATGCTCTACTGCTCGCATCGTAGACGTAACTACAACTTACCATAACTGGAGAACATCAGGTCTATTATCGTTTGCTTTTTATTTTCTCTACTGCTTAATCTATTGTAAACAGAGCAAATGTATTGCACCCAAAACTTCGACAACGGCATTTCACTAGAAATGCACTTTTTAATGTACTACCTTAAAACAAATGTTTCAGAAAAAGTGCGCGCTTGTTGTATCTGTGAGCACCATACCTCACAAACGAAAGGTCGGTTGTGTATCAAACTTAATGTTTAAGGTCAGCATCTTCCAAGTATGCGACACGAGATTTTTCAGAAAGTCTCCCAACCCCTACTACTGTTTACATAGCAAACATTTTGTTGTTCTTAATGTTTTCAAACAGGTGGTATTTTGTTTCTAAATAACGTACGTTTAAGATATTTACATGTCTAATAAAATTATGTCTTGAATTTTCAGGAAATGTGCTGTGAAGTCCTTTTCGTTATGAATGAATTTTCTATGTTTTTATGTACTGTAATACATAAGAGAGAAACAAATCATATCATATTTGTTTGTGGCATTAGACTCAACCGATATATTTTTGTTATGGTTCTCTCTACAAAGATGTATTTGGTATAAATGGTGTGTTTTAACGAGATTTACATTTTTTGCGTAGTAAGATTTTGTCCATCTCTTAGGTTTACCAGTTATGTAAAAGCTGTTTAGAATGAAGAGGAATTGAGAACATTCTCAGAAAATCCAGGATATACATCTCATTTGGAAAATGAAAATATCCTAAACATCGTATTTTAATAGTAATCGTTACATCCAATTTTGAAAAAATGAAAACTTTCGGAAAATGCTCTATCTAAAAAAGGGTAGCCTGAAAACCTTCGTGTAACATCCGTGGAAGATGCTGAACTGAAATGCCAAGATTGGTATGTAATCTACTTTTTATTTTTGAGTTTTGTAGTTCTCTCTCTCTCTCTCTCTCTCTCTCTCTCTCTCTCTCTCACACACACACACACACACACACACACACACACACACACCCCACACCGCGCGCGCACACGCACTCATACACAGAGTAAAGATACTCGTGACAAAATGCTGAGAAGATGACGGGTTGCGATCAGTCAATATCTTTGACGTGACGCGACATATCTACTAGGGGCATTAAAAAATGATTGGCACTACAATTTATTTTGTTTACAGAAACCATTTATTGAGCAAACTCATTCAGGTAACATTACAAGTATTCCCTACCAATGTCTATGCACTTGTTCCATCGTCCTGGCAGTTTCCGAATTTGCGTAGCAAACCATTCTTTGGGGGTATCCCAGCGCCACTGATGGACAACTGCATGAAGTTCATTAGTAGTGAACTTCTTACCCCAGAATACAGTTGCCATTTGTTTCCGAGCGAATAGTCCTGGCTGTGCCTTCTTGGGACGAGGGCTCCCAGCATGCTTCCACTCCATAGACTGGCGTTTCTTTTCTGGAGTCTCGTGGAAAAACCATGACTCGTCGACGGTGACTAGTTTCGCAAAGAATTCCCCTGGATCTGCACTGTGCTGTTGCAGCAACTGTTGGCATACCTCCACACGCTTGTTTCTGCGCATTGGTGAGGGTATGTGGCACCCATTGTGCACAAACCTTCATGGATTATGGTGTGGAGGGTTCCCTGTGATAGACCTTTTGCCTGCACTAATTCATCAAATGTGATTCGCCTGTTCTCCAATATCAGGTCATTGACAAGCTGAGTATTGTTTGGTTTGCGTGCGGTTGCTGGACGTCCAGTGCTTTTGCGTTTTTCAGCACAGTCCCTGCCATCTTTGAATTTGGACACCCAACGAAATGTCAACCAGCGTACTGACAAGACGGTGCAAGTGCTGCTCCAGTGCGCCACCTATGGGAAGTAGCAACATCATCTGTTGGCAGTAGACAGTACTATCGCCTATCTTCACCCATACGTTGGCACATATTTTAAACTGCTACTTTGCAGGAGTTATTGGGGGAGTGCCAATCATTATTGAACGAACTAAATAAAAGGGGATGCTAAACGATGGAAATAGCCTTAAACCAGGCCTGGGCAACTGGTGTTCTCTGAGTGTAGCCCTCTCACGACCTTGCACTAATAACTATGTTCAGCAGGTAAAAAAATGGTCACTCAAAATATTAGTTTGTTGTTTAATGGCGCTGTCAATTGCCAGGATCACATCAGCGTCGCCGGTGTGCCGGAATTTCGTCCCGCACTTCTTTTACATGCCAGTAAATCTACTGACATAGAGCTGTCGTTTTTAAGTACACTTAAAAACCCGGATTTGAACCCGCGTCTAACCAACTGAGCCACCCAGACCGTCTCCGTGACTTGCCCAGGACAGTACAAGTAAAACATTTTTGCCCATTAATTGAAGGTAATGGAAGTGCGTGATGCCTTCCATTCATGACGCTAGCCAAATTACTTTCTTTCGCACTATATCTTATGCCTTTCATAGGGAAATGGGTCAGCGAGCTTTTAATGTCGTTTGCTATGAGTAGGATCCATTCCATTAAACCTTGGACGCAGATGGCGCGGCTTAGAGCCAAAACACTGTAGGAAACTACAGTTAATTTGGCAAGCTCAACGGTGTTTGTCTTTAATCCTATTGCGGTTCTACTGCGAAGGTTACCGCATCTTTAAGTGGCTATGCAAAACCTAGCCATCTACCCAGTGTTGAGATATATGTACTTTACTGGGCGTGAACATTTACGAGCGTCTTAAAGGTCTCTCGACAGTTGTAAGGCGACTGTCATTCCTAGCAATAGGCCCTTAGTGGCTGTCGTAAATGTGCTCATTATTTTGGCTTGCAGCAGTAGTTCCAAAAGTTTTCCAGCTGCCCTCCTCTTTTGTAAGATCAACAATTTTCATGTCCCCTCCAAAACTATTAAACATATTTTCTCATGAACCTTTATATTTGAGAATGCAGAACAGGTGAAAGGGCTCCAGGAGTCTGTGAAGTCCTCTTCATTCTGAATGAGTGTTGTATAACTGGAAGGTAATCAACATCCCCCCCCCCCAAAAAAAATAGATCCCGTTAAACCACATAGTTGGTCTTTTTTATGTCGTCGCATTTACCATTTTCGAGATTGTCTTTGTTATTGACTTGCATTTTCAAATACTCACACTTTTTTCAAGAGGCAAGTCGCTATTCGGCTTTCTTTCTTTCTTTCTTTCTTTCTTTCTTTCTTTCTTTCTTTCTTTCTTTCTTTCTTTCTTTCTTTCTTTCTTTCTTTCTTTCTTTCTTTCTTTCTTTCTTTCTTTCTTTCTTTCTTTTATTCTTTTTCTTCTTTTTCTAGTGGCCAGACAAAGAGCAAAGCCATCATATTGCAATCCGCTATTTAAAAGCCTTATGTGTTGCATTCGCGACTTTGTCTATATAGGGTCGGTCTGGGTGGCTCAGTTGGTTAGACGCTGGCCTACTGTTCCCAAGGTCGCGGGTTCAAATCCGGCCCAGGCCGATGGTTTATAAGTGTGCTTAAAAACGACAGCTCCATGTCAGTAGATTTACTGACATGTAAAAGAACTCCTGCGGGACAAAATTCCGGCACACCGACGACGCTGATGTGATCCTGGCAATTGACAGCGTCGTTAAACAACAAAAAATATATATATGTTTTTTAATTTCCAGATAAAGGAGCGGAGTGAGGTAGGCTATGTTTTCTTTATGTCCGGAAACCAGTTCGGAACATGACCTGCCTCGACCTGTTTGCAATATTGCTGATTCTACCGCCACATTACGTCTGCTAGGGCGAGTTCAGAATATCCTTTTAAATTATGTATTATTGAAAAACACGTTGTGATGCCGCATAGTTATTATGCAATTATGTAGGAAATAGGTTACTCTATTCATCTTACAAGCAAACTGTAAACTATGCGGTTTAGATGAACGGCCAATGTGTGAAATGAAGTATAATTATCGGCTTGGGATGCTTAAATGTGAAGAAACTAAAGTCATGAAAGGAACATTTCGGCTGGAGAAATGGGCTATCTTAACGAATAATTAACGGGGAAAATTGTTAAAATGTGGTACTTAATGATAGCTATGTAGGAAAGGCAAAACGAAAATGGATGGGAAAAGTAATCAAGGAAGCTGAAGTACATATATTTATGTGGAAATTCTGTGGGTAAATCTTTTTATGGAGTGGCCCTGGTAGCAATGTAACCACACAGACTAATATGAAAGTCGCAAGTCCTAGCTTACAATATAGTTTTCACTTTAGTTAGAGTTGCATTTTCTTACAGTAATTAGACTAATGTGTAGTAAGGTTATCCAACAAAGATAATATGCATTTATACGTATACAATATATTGAAATTAATAATAATAATAATAATAATAATAATAATAATAATAATAATAATAATAATAATAATAATAATAATAATAATAATAATAATAATAATAATAATAATAATAATAATAAGAAGAAGAAGAAGAAGAAGAAGAAGAAGAAGAAAATCCCTAGGGCGTCTCCTTTATACGGAGTGCACCCTCATCGCCCGGTCGCTGCATCCTCGAGCCGCAGCCAAGACCACGGAGGAGTGCATGTTTGGGGTGGCGGGGGCCAGCACGCCGACTCCTCCGACTGTAAGACGACTACTTGACCTTTTGGAGACGCTACCTTTCTAGCAGGATAGCTCCCTCAGGAACTGAACGAGGCTGAGTGCACCCCGTACCAGATCTCCCAGCGGGGGAAAAATCCCATGCCGGTACCGGAAATTGAACCCGGGATCTCCGCGCCAGAGGCAGGCGCGCTACCACTGCTTTACTGAGGTGGTTAATAATAGTAATAATAATAATAATAATAATAATAATAATAATAATAATAATAATATACACATATCTATGATTTATTATCTATTGTTATTAATCATGTGGGGTAAACCTAAAAAATTTGCAGATGCATATGAGCAGCATACCATATTGATTTACACTGCAGTTCATTTCGTCATCCGTAATATTCTTTTATGTCAAAACCATCACTGGTGGCTAGAACTGCGATGGAGATGCTGGTAAAAGTGTAAGACAAAGGGCTGCGATCTGAGTGTACTATAACGAATTTCCTCAAGCGATGTCAGTGTATGCGCAGACACTATACAGGGTGATCAAAAGGCAGAGTCTCTCTGGGAAGATCTGTGAACACTGCAAGGTCCACAGGCGGTTTGTGACAGGTAAGAAAAGGGTTCACAAGTAGTGAAGACGTAAGAGAACACTGCAGCTCAACATAGGAGACTAGTTTCTGGAGGCGAGATGGGATATTGTGTGCTGCCAAACGCTGCATCATCCTTCCAGGCCCAATTTGACTAACACCTTATCAGAACTTTGAAGGAACTTCTGCTCATCTTTCATTTCGCCTGGAAGCTATATCCTTTCAACTGGGCCCCATTTGATGACCGCCTTCTCAAGACTTCGAAGAAGCCCTGCTTGGATTTCATTTCACCTGGAAACAGCAGTAGTAGAGAAGTGGGCGGTACATTCTGAAAAAGCAATTCTAGAGTACGAGAGGTTCGTGGAGAGGTTGCCGCACGCGGGGTTCAAGTGCATACAATTTAATAGGACTATATTGAGAGGACGGAACTTTCTACTAGCTAGAACTTGCACAATTATGTGGGAGGTGGAATGAATTATAAATATCATATGCTGCTCGTTAAATTGATAAGAGAGGGGTGTTAATTACATTAAGGGTGAGTATAAAAATAGAAAGCCTGGAGAAAGAGGTTTGCCAACCTGTTCGAATGATGATCGGTAACTTTCCGCGAGGCCTAAACATTCCACTCAAGGAACCTGTTATTCGACATAAGGGCAAAGTGTTCTCATTGTGATTCCTCTCGCCTAATTCTCACTCTGAGGCGAGCTTCATTGAAACGACATTGGAAAAGGACAGACATGACCTGTCTTCGTTTGGCAAAAAGGTTCAGAACACATTACGTGCATGACTAGGCGCAGGCGAGGCGTGTATTGAAAACTCTTCCAAGAATCACAAATTACTCATTCCGAGCATGGAGAATAGAGTAAATTATGTGTTGGAAGGATGCTGTGACACAAGCGAGTGGAATTATTATTTCAACAGTTATTGGGGAAGATGAACAGTGTCACAGCTGGATCGTTTGTGTGGCATTGGCCTCTTTACTGAAGTCAAGGATATGTTGTTTATTGCATTAAAGCGCCACTAGTGGGTAGGATTACATTTAGGACCTCTATTGCTGTCTTCTTCAATGCTCCACTCACCACCGCTGCTTTGCTGAATTGTACGACTATAGGTATTAGAATTTAGAACAAAAGACACAAATAATTGTATCAGGTGAACAGCATTTGGATACCAAACTTCCTTGATGCAGATGAATAATCGCGATTACTGCATTTAATTTCCTATGTGGTATTCTTTATTTATGAAGAATGTCTCTGCACTGACATTTCTCAACCGTTGGATTAGTTGCATAAAATGCATAATACTCTATTATATTGGGTGAGACTTAGAACAGATTCAGCTCAATAATATTTGTTTTAAGGAGTCTGTGTGTAACGGTCACTCAATTTCATATATATGGTTTCAAATTAGTTAATATGGATTAAGTTAGTGCATGCAAATTGCTGAAACCACATTCAGAATTGAGCTTAAGGCTGCGAAAATTAGAAAATGCTGCAATGAATATTTCGAAAATGCATAAAGCTATGTAAAAATTGCCATAATTGTATATTGTAACGAGTTCTCTATGTACAATATACACACTTGTGTGTATGCAGGTATGTATATATATATATATATATATATATATATATATATATATATATATATATATATATATATATATGTGTGTGTGTGTGTGTGTGTGTGTGTGTGTGTGTGTGTGTGTGTGTGTGTGTGTGTGTGTGTGTGTGTGTGTGCGCGCGCGCCCGCGCGTGCAGATGACGCAGTGAAATTTATTTTCTTTCTCAAGTTTTCCTCAGGTACAGTTACTTTACTTATTTCATTTTAGTGCACAATTTAAACGAGTACAAAGATTGCTGGTTATTTCGCAAATATTCTTGCACAATTTTGAAGAAATACAATGTGTACATATATCCTTGGTGTCTTTGGCCCTGCTTGTCGTGGATTATAACCTAAAAATACATTTTCAACCTGGAAGGATCCAAAGCAGTCTGCTGGGCTGGACATGGCCAGCAAGACTTAGTTTGACGGTTCTTTAATAGTACATGCCCACAGAAACTTGGACATACTAAAATTATTGTATGTATTCTCGCTTGAGAAACTACATTTCTTACTATAGGGGTATATTATTTTGCCTCCCAACATTAACCCAAGTTTATGCATTCATTTGTAGAGAAACAAGTAACTGTTTCCCACAGAATCCACGAGCTTCATTATTTCCTTCATCCTACAGACCGGAACCTTTCGTGGAATAGCAATCTTCAAGAAACAAAGAAAGAAAGAAATACTTTCTCTTACTAATCATTGATTCTGGCGTTGAGCCCGAGCACTTGGCGGTTAAGTCTTCTTCCTGGGTGGTAGTAGCCAAGCGTCCTTTCCAATGTCATTACATTTAGACCGGAATGTATTGATGGGTGTTCATGAGGTACCTCTCTATATATGGTGACACGAGAAAACCATCCTGGCTCCTTGCGAAATGCCACTGTCCCTATGACGGACCTGCCGTCCGTCGTGCATAAAAATAACGGCACAGGTCTATTTATAATAAATGGATTTTTTTTTAAACTCCTGTTTCCCCTGTACGAGATTTGTTTGGTGAGGAAGGTCGCTGAGTGCGGCGGCGGATCCAGGCCAAGGCACCAAGGTACTGACAGTTTAATTCTTGTACGACCTCGTAATAATTATCATGTGTCGTAACAGCGGCTATTTGCTGTAAAATTAAACAATTTCTTTAGTGGATCCAACACCAAAGTATGTTTGTATAGTGGAGAAATGAAAACCTCACACTCACTAATCTTGAAATGTGCGATCTGCTTATCCGATTATACTCGCGATAAATAAATTAAAGCTGAAATGTATAATCATAAATAAGCAACGAAGACTCACTAATGACTAGGAGTCGTAGTAATGTGGTTGGCAAAACAATATTAAGAATATGAAGTATTTCACTGACATTAGGTACTTTCTGTAGGCATTGTTATTAATTTTCCTTTATTTCTACAGACCTTTCTTGCAAAATGTTATTCTGCTTAATGCTAATCGAGATAAACGTTTGCAGAAATAGCTTCCGTACACCCTTCGTTTAGGCACAAGGGGATATAAGAGGTTGAGACGATGGCAGAAAATACGAGACCATCTACAACACTTTCAAAACATTTAGACACACAACAGACACAAACACACTAAAACTCCTAACATACAAAAACACACTAAACATGCAAAAAATACCAATGAGCCAAGCAGCAACATTAAAATAAAAACAAAAAACGAGCAACAAAATCTAAGATCTTCTTTGGGCAGAAGCACATGAATTGAGCCGTGGATGTGGAACACGGGAACTGACACACAGATACACAAATCAAACACACTACACTACACAATGTCAACAAAAACACAAAATAACACAAATACGCACCTAAGCCGAGGGAAATCCCAACACGTAAACGAAACAAATACCACACTTGGCTGAAGAGGGGTTTCCCTAAACAGCCCGGGCATGCTGTAAGCAAGCTCAAATAAACATTTTTGAATTGAATTTTGAATTGAGCGTGTCGATATATGCTGGCTTTGACAGCCACACTCTTTCCACATCGGCGGAACGGAATGGTAACAGCATTTCAAAACGTTGCAACATATTGCAATTTAACCCAATAACAACAAACATCTCAGAAATGGTTGATGCCACAGGAAAAGTTATGTGAAACAGATTGTGTTTTTTTAAGAGATTTGCTTGTCCGTTTTTGTCTGTCTCTTACGGTTTAGCAGTTATATGAACTTCATTCGGAATGAAGACAACTTCACGGGTTATTCAAAGAAAATTCAATATATACATGTTTCAGTCGTGTAAAAATCTTAAACATACGGCACTTTAATCTAAATGTTAGAACCGTTTTAAGGAAAAAGAAATTAGGGACAAATATCCACGTAAATTGCAGTTTGGCGGATGGAGGGATTTTCTTGAAAATCTTCGGGTCATATGTAGGAAGATATTGAACTGAAACACTAAGTTTGGTGTTCATAATTTTTAAGTTAAGCTCATTAAACATACATAGACTCACGTGCGCTCTCTCTCTCTCTCTCTCTCTCTCTCTCTCTCTCAACTTTTCTAAAAAATGTTTTATTCAGGGACGCCAAAAGGTGTGTTTCCAGTAATAGGTATTTGGGTATAGAGTTTTGGGGGCACAATGCAATACTTTCTCTACCTATTCTAAGTAGAAGCTGGAGAAAGTAAACATTTAAGTAATGGTATTTTAAAGGTCAATAAATTTACCAAATATCGGCTTAACAATACCGCACTTCAAGACTTGCCAAAGTGGAACTTCTCGTGTTATCACACAGAATAATTTTGTATTTGTAGACTAGATTATTATGGACATTACAGGTTAACAAAAACTTCTGAAATACACAAATTTTAATATTAGATGTTACAATTAGATGTTACGTTTTATGCTGATTTTGCCGAGATTTAATGCCTGTTTCAGAACTGCACATTACAGGTTAGGAATAAAGTTCTAAACATATGATCATTAGACTTGAGTATGTAGTAAACCAGGCTTGGGGAACTGGTACTCACTGAGCACAGCCCGCTCACGGCCTTGAACTGGTAACTGCACGCTTCGCAGATACATAATAAAAATAAGGGTAGGTCAAGCTATCGAGTTAGTTCACCGGCCTTGTAATAAACGTCAGCAAATTGGGCACTTCATTTAGATTTTACTTTCATTTACATTTATGATTTCTTCAAAGCTCATTCAATAAGCATATGTGTGTTTATTGGAAGTCTCAAAATATTCATGTTGAAACTACGTGAATATAAATATTTAAAAATGGCAGAAATCATTTTCACATCCTTTGCTACTTAAACAACCCTTACACGAAAAAGTGTCCTATGTTCTAAAGAAATGGTGTTGGGGCTTTTTGATAACTATATATTTGTTAGTATCACATGAGGAATAAACCGTTTACCCTTAGTATTCTAAAAATAGCATGTTTTATCATCCTCGAGTGTTACCTCTCTGGGAAACAAGTGACAAGCAGCGCGCGCGCGCGCGCGCGCGCACACACACACACACACACACACACACACACACACACACACACACACACACACACACACACACACACACACACCACCGGCCTTACAGCGTGATTTCACAGCATGTTGTACCACACAGCACAGCAAGGCTTGGCAAGCCTCTGATTAGATTTTGTGTAGACCATCTCCTGCTGCCACGCGCCATTAGATTTTGTGTCGGCGATAATTTAAAAACATGAAATAATACGTTAGTGGTCAAGTACAAATAAGACGTGTGTGGATTGTGTAGAATAACGAAAATCGCTTGCAAACTATATGTACTTGGTGATAAACACATACATTTTACTCCACACACTGAATTACAGTGGAAACTGTTGGAAAATAATCTGATTAGATCTTCCCACTTATTAAAATAAATAGTGCATGGCATTAAAAAATGTATAACTCTTCCTTCGTTGAACTCCGGGTTTGATCTTGCAGATTTTATGGCTTGGAACATGCACATCAGTACCCCAGGCCGGGTATATCGACATCAGCAAGGATCGTAAGTTCATGAATAGTTGAAGCTTCATTTTCATTCGCCTGCGAGGGTTCTCGGCTGAATCCCTGCTGTGTACCGTCTTCTCACCACGGGGAGATTGTCTCACTAATGGGCCATCACCCCCTACCCCGCAATTGCTGAGAACTTCGGCACTTTGCTCGAGTAGCTAAGGATCGGATCGGTGGCGCCATTATGGGTTTATCTTTACCGACGCAGGGAGGGCACGAACTTGAACTTAATCAAAACGGAAGTAGGGAAGTTGTTGCGCCGTCGTCGTGACTTCTTTGGATATGGGATCATTGCGGAAAAATCTGATGTGTTACACTCACATGACTTTCTCTACTTTTGTACTAACCATTCTTACAAACTCTTATTCCTATATCTTCTTCGTGTTAGTTAAGATAAACATTTGTACAAATTATCTTATTGCTTATTTCCTTGTAGGTGTAAGGGGAATATTGGAATACAGTAGGCTTTGTGCGATAGTTCAAATCTTTTAAAGCTTTGAGATTCCGTTCTCTTTGCACACGTAACATAAAAAATGAACGATGACCCATTTCACGAAAGTTCTAAGTTTTCAGAAACTCACACACATAACAAGGAATATCTCCGAAATGGTTCACCCTACAAGAAAATTTATTGAGACATAAATTGTGTATTTTAGCAAAATCTACATTTTTTGTATAGTATGATTTGGTCTATCTCTAACGGTTTACCCGTTATGCAAAAGTCGTCCAGAGTAAATACGACTACAAGGGCCATAGCCAAAAAATTCAAGATATACATTTCATTTGTCATCAAAATATCTCAAACATATGACATTTTAATCAAAATCGTTAGAGCCATTTTCAAGAAAATCAAAATTTTCGAAAAATTTTCCATGTAAAGGGTAGTTTAGGGTGGGGCTATTTTCTTTAAAATCTTCGAGTCGCATCCTTGGCAGACATTAAACTTAAATACTTACTATGGTCTTTAACATACTTTTCATTTTTGAGTTATACTGTCCACAGACTGAAAGACACACAGACACACACGGACCTTTTTCTAAAAATGCTTTTTTTGGATTCAGGGGGCCTCAAAACATGTATTTCCTGTGAAATCTCGACATCGAATTTTTGGGTGGAATACAATACTTCCCCTACTTACCAGTAGAGAAAGTAAAAATGGGCTATCCTAGGCGTTCTGCAGTAGCTAACATTCTTAGTAGGAAGATGTTAAAGCAGACGCACGGAATAGTAAATGGACGGAGGTGAATCTCGATTGGAACGAAGACATACAAGTGTTTAAACGTCTGTTTCTTGGGAAAGCAAAGAAAGGAAACTAACCGCTCTAAACTTCGAAATGCAGCTAGACATAAGAAAGAAGAGTTAAGCAGCAATGCCGAATTCGTGTGATTCAAAGAAACTTCAGACTGGATAATGTTTGAATAACTCTGTTAATGTTTGAGTAATTCTTTTATTACGTTAATGGAACACGTAGGTTCTCTACTTCCTGTTTAGGTATAAGCAGAAAGTATACAACATGTTAGGGGTGTGTGTATATATATATTTGGGTGGAATACAATACTTCCTCTACTTAGTAGTAGATAAAGGAATAAGTGCAGAGATCCAGTTGGCACAGACATGTTCAAAGAACTGTGTAGGTGACGTATGTTGGTTTGAGAAAATGTGCTGCTTCTGTTGCACTGTTACAGCAATGTTTTGCTCCACGTGTGTCTGTGAACCCTTTTTTACTTTCTCTACTGGTAAGTAGGGGAAGTATTGTATTCTACCCAAAAATTCGATGTCGAGATTTCACCGGAAATACATGTTTTGAGGCCCCCTGCATTAAAAAAAAGCATTTTTAGAAAAAGGTCGGTGTGTCAGTCAGTCTGTGGACAGCATTACTCAAAAACGAAAAGTCGGTTAAAAACCAAAGTTGGTATTTAAGTTTAATGTCTTTCAAGGATGCAACACGAAGATTTTGAAGAAAATAGCCCCACCCTAAACTACCCTTTACTGGAAAATTTTTCGAAAATTTTTTATTTTCTTGAAAATGGCTCTAACGATTTTGATTAAAATGTCATATTTTGAGATATTTTTATGACAAATGAAATGTATATCTTAAATTTTCTGGCTATAGCCCCTGTAGTCGTATTTACTCTGGACGACTTTTGCATAACTGGTAAACCGTTAGAGATAGACCAAATTATACTATACAAAAAATGTAGATCTTACTAAAATACACAATTTATGTCTAAATAAATTTTCTTGTAGGGTGAACCATTTCGGAGATATTCCTTGTTATGTATGTGAGTTTCGGAAAACTTAGAACTTTCGTAAAAAGAATCATCGTTGTTCATTTTTTTATATGTTAAGTGGGCAAAGGCAACAGAATCCCAAAGCTTTAAAACATTTGACTCGCACAAAGCCTACTGTATTCTAATATTTCCCTTGTACCTACAAGGAAATAAGTTATACAAATGTTTATCTTAACAGGAAGAAGAAATAGGAATAAGAGTTTGTAAGAATGGTTAGTACAAGAGTAGAGAAAGTCATGTGAGTGCAACACATCAGATTTTTTTTTCTTCTGATGAACATAGAAAAATCAAAACTAAGATCTCGCGCTTCAGATAACCACCTCTCGGCGCAACTGCATATTGCTGTTACAGATATTACGCCAGTCTGAACGCCATCTTATATGTTCGGATGATAATGTGTGTAATTCCGATTTCACATGATAAAAGTGCGACCACATCTTCGCTGTTTGAAACAAAGCGCTGATCGTTAACTGCATCAAACCGCCACTGTCAACAATTTAAGAAGCAAAGAAATACCACTCCTACAACCAGCAAGAATGTTATGCGGGTTGCGTGTACAGTAGATTCAGAGCAGACACTATTGAGCAATTCCGCGTGTGACTAACTGACATTTACACTACATTTTCTTCTTAAAATGTCTGTCTAATGGTCAATATAGGTGTAAAAATGTTATTTTAACGACATATGATGACAGAGAATACATTGGCGGTTGTGATAGGGAATATAAAAACCTTAAAAAGTGAAAGAATTATTTAATAATGAGCGCTAAACTGTTCGTGACTAACTGACCTATAGTTGACAAAAATGCCAGTCACAAAAAGTTTAGTGCTCATTATTAAAGAATTGTTTCACTTTTTAAGGTTTTTATATTCCTTATCACAACCGGCAATGTATTCTCTGTCATCATATGTCGTCAAAATAACATTTTTACACCTATATTGACCATTAGACAGACATTTTAAGAAGAAAATGTAGTGTAAATGTCAGTTACACGCCGAATTGCTCTATTCTGCCCGCCTCTGCACTATTGAAATAATTGCTCAGAGAGGCTATGAACGACCATCCAACCAAACAGCTCTCCAGCGTCAAGCGGGAATACGCCTTCATTGCGGCAAGCATCCGCGCCGTCTATCCGGCACCTCCACAAACCATGAAACCTATAAGGGCATCTGAAAGATTGGAAGGGAACGGAATGAAAGGAAACTGAAGGTAGATGAGAAACCCGAGGGGAGTCGAACTTGGGAGCTCCTAAATGCGAGCCTCTCACATACAGGGAGCCAACTCGCCGGGTTTATTGAATTTATGCATCTCTCGAAAACAAACAAGAGGAGTATGTTTTTAAATATGTAGATGTGTTTGTATTTTCAGCTGAATCGCAGAGGCTCGCCAGCTTGTATCTGCAGCAGTAAATGTGATCTTTTTATGCCCATATATAGAGAAGAAAATGCTTACATTTGTACATATGTTTTATGCCGTGCAATGGATAACGTAGCAACAGGGGGTTGCTCGCCCCATAGGGTGCCTCCTATACTCGGATTGATTCCCTGGAGCAGGCGAGAGTTTCCACGAGTAATCCGAGAAGCACGATGACGCAAGTGAAGTTCTTTCGTGTGTATAACGCTAATCAGACAAATGGATCCCAAGGTCTTCTCACAGATACCGTTACAAACAGATGGTTCGGAAATGCATCCCATTGGCTTGTTTTGTTTTTTACCAATCAATGTTGTGACGAGAAAATTGGGCGTAGTCTGTCGCGTATATCATGCAACGGTTGTATCTGCAGATTTTCCTTACACCAGCTGCATTTTCGGTGTATAAAAAATCTTGATGTAATACTTCCTCTAGTCACTATTGCTTTTATTTTCATAGCTTCTACAAGCTATACTTATCAAAACGTATTACTTTACTATATAGTAAATAGGAGAAGCATTGTATTACTCCCAAAAATTGCTTGTTGAGATTTCGTCGAAAATATATTATATTTTGATGCCTCTTCAACTCGTCAAAAAGAATTTTTAGAAAAACGTGCGTATATGAGTGTCTGTAAACAGAATAACCCTAAAACGAAAGACCAATTAAATACCAAATGAGGCAATAAAATTTAGCGTCTTCCAAGCAAGCAACACGAAGATTTTCGAGAAAATCGTCCCATCCCAAATTACCTTTACATAGAAAAGTTTTCGAAATGGCCCTTAACGAACGACGTTTAAATAAAATTCCATTTGTTTAAGCTATTGTGAGGACAGCCTGGATGACGTTTGCATAACTGGTAAACCGTATCTACTGCACAAAAATGTAGAGCCCCTTAAAGCACATGATAAATACATTTTTGTGGAGTTAACCATTTACGAGAGATTCCATGTTAATGGTTTTCATTTTTCGATACTTATACCTTTTTTAAATGGGAGGTCGGTATTGTTTCCTCCTCCTTTTTTCCCTTCTGGTATATTAAAGCAGTCACATAGCAAAACCAAAACTTAAAAGATTTGACTATCGCTTATGCTTACGGTATTCCCCTATTCTTATATCTACAAGGAAATTGTAATAAAACCATTTCTATAAATGTTTGTCTCGATTAACATGAATTATACAGAAGAATAAAATTGTAGACGTTGGCGGGGAGAGAAAGCCATGTGAATGTAGCGCATGAGGATATTTTATTTATTTATTTATTTATTTATTTATTTATTTTTTTTTTTTTTTTTCGCATTTCGTACAAGAGGACATAGATGGTTGAAACGAGTTCAGTAATCATTGAAAAGAATGGCTGTATGCTGCTTTTTAAATGCCACTCTCTCTATGACCTGGTGAGAGCACTTAAAAAGTAACAAACGTAGATATTGAAAAATTAAAACCGATAACAATGAATATCTCGGAAATGGCTGATGCCACAAATAAAATTTTTCAAAAATAGTGTTTTATAGAAATCTGTATTTTTATATGTGGTAAAGCTTGGTCTCTCTTGTGGCTTACGAGTTAAAAATATCATTCCGAACGAAGAGACAGCAGACTACTCAAAGAATCAAGATATACATTGCTTTTGTTAAGTTTTAATGAAAATCATTAGGTCCACTTTTGTGAAAATGAAAAATAATATTTTTTGCATGAAAGGTGCAGTTGCAAACGTGGGGTTTTCTGGAACATTTTTGTGTGGCATCCTTATTCCTGTACGTAATTAGCTCGAAAAGGTAAAAACGGAATTCCTTTATATATGGGTATGGTAGAGTCAACACACATTTTTGCTTTTCCAGCTACTGTTTCGCGTTCTATCTCGGTTGGATCAAGCTGCCTGGATAAGCCGTTCATTTTCTGTAGTTCTTGCTTGAATGCCACATCTCTTAAAGGCTAAAATTCCCTAGCTCATTTGTACTGTCATCAACTGACTACATTCATTTAAGATGTGAGATAATCTGTGCAAAGAGAGATGAAGCATGCAAGATGTTTGTTGCTTCTTGCTTCTGAGTTCTACATGGCTTTAGTGGAAGACTCGTCTAGTTCATTCTACTTGCCATCGATCGAAACGGTTGGCTTCTAGAGCACTCACCAGAAGGCAAAGAAGATAAAATCGCTTGGTGCCTTCATCTCGGACTATTTCTACTTTTATGGCTCCCAGTAGGAAATAAACTATGGTATTTTGGAAAATTAACATGACGGGGCTCGAAATTACGTGCACCAACCTCGTTATTGATGTCCTCTTGACGTCAGTCAGCAGCGCCATAATTCGCGTGTCTCCGTGATGTTGATATTGCTCTGCTTTATTGGTTCATCAAACTGTCATTATCAGGTCTCGATTGTAAATCTCTGTTGATCGTAATTTGCACATTTGCTTCTGGTTTTATCACCAGTGGTGTACAAAAACAGCACAAGGAAGTGTGTCTGCAGTTTGCGGAAGTGCAAAAGCTCATTACTTGCCAGATGCTATAAAGCAGGGGTGTAGAATTGGAGAAAAAAAACTGGTGCTTGACGGAGATTTTATCGTTCCTAAACGAAGATGATGTCTAATGCCATGTTGTCGGCCACCATTGGAATTCTCTGCGAAAGAAACAGGCTAACATTGTGTTCCATTTTGATACTTGCTACTTATTTCGGCGGACCTCGTTTTACTGTATTTTATTTTATTTTTTATTTTTACTGCATTGCTGCTAAATAAGCTAGTAATTAATTACCTAGACATCTATAGATGCATGATTTTGGAGAGGGAAGGATTATGTATCGTGGTTTCTCCCAAGTACTTGCAGTCAACAAGGGATGGATGGTCGTCTGCACTTCGGGTGACATATACCACGATTCCATGCAGAATTGAACTCGATTTGAGCCCACTCTCATTTCCGCGTTTCCATGTTGAATTCAGTCTGGAAATGAGATCGTACAACATTGATGCAATAGGATTTCGATCCGATCCCACTAAAATAAGCTAATCGGATCCGGTGGTTCAGCTTCGTTTGAATCCGCGTTTCCATGCTATGTTCAGTTTGGAAAAAGAACTCAATTCGACTTGAATTCGCCATGCAAACGTAGTCATTGACTGGTAATGAGCATAACGCAAGTCGATTCCGAGGCTTTGCTTCCATGTCCTCGCACGCATAATGACACCTTGTGGGAGTCGCAAATGAGGCTGATTGTTCTCAAACAACGAAACATGTTATATATGAAAAAAAGGTGACAGAAAATAAGCGACGAAAAGGAACGTTGCGGAATAAACGGTCATGGGATTGTTTGATTGGGGTGGAAATTGGATAAATGGAATAAGATGTATGGAGATGAAGGGACTGCAGGAAACATGCGTTAGATAGAGAACAATGGAGACAAATGATAAAATAGTGGACATCCTATGTACTAATCTTGTATCTAAATTATTTTATTTGGTGTGGGAAACCTACTGCATTGTAAACATTCCCAAAATTAAAGAAAAATATTGTTTGGTATTTGAGTATGACTGGTTTGATTTTAGGGAATCCTGAATGTGAGAAAGCCGTCAGTTATCGAACACTGCTTGTCCTGCACGAAAGTGATTGAGCAGTTGTGATGTAGGTGATTACTAGACCGCTTGAGTGCGGGCCGTAATTCGGCGATTGCAGTTGACCGTACGGACGGTGGCTATTTACTTCAATTTACTCAGTCAAGATTGACCAATCCAATTTGCAACCGGTGTCAGTGTGAACCAATCACGGTTGACTTATCACTGGAATCTTGTCGAAAAGAGATCCTTGCAACTGTTTGTGCTTCGTAAGCTAAAGGAACGAAGGACATAAAAGGTCATACCTTGGTATGAAATTGGTACGAAATACATGTAATAAAATAGTGTATAAATATATGTTTTCATTCAGTAAACTGTCTTAGTAAATATCACGTTTGGTTTCATCTTGTTAGGGTAATATCTCTTAGCGCTCCGCACTCGTGAAATTTTGGGCAAGATAAAATACATTTATGGTATTACTATTGATCAGCTTTTAAGTGAACTTTTGCATGGATGTTGTGTTGTGCAGACTCCGGATACAGGTACAAAAACAGGATGGCGTTTTGATAAGGACTTCCTTTTCCTCTGGATTTCGTCCTTCCTGCTACGTTCTTCATTACAGCGATGCGTTTAAACCTCGCCATTTTTTTTAAAGGGGCTTTAAAGAGCATACTTTATTTTCGCACTTGCGTTTTATTTATGGGTTACAAATCCTTCCTTTTGGTGTTAAGAAACGGGTAAAGTCTGTAATTTTGCACACAGTAGCTTAATTGTAACGTATTTTGCATCTTCAGTCTCGTATATCTGTCAGCATCTTTCAAAATAACTCCATTAGATTTTGGCTGCTTCTCAACGTTGTGATAGTTAATGGACTATGAATAACGCTTCTTTGAAATTTAATCCTCACACAACTTCTGTGGTTTAGTGGTTAGCACGCTAACCTTCAATCCAGAAGTGTCGCGTTTGATTCTCGGCTGGGTGGGAACTTCTTTAGCTAGGATTATCTCCCATACTTCCTAGAGTCTGGAAGTATGAATTTGTATGTGAATTTAATGTAATAATCAGAAGTAACGCAAAGTCAAAGATTAAGGTCACTTAAGAAGTCGATCAATTGTTCCAACAGTATAACGCTGCCAATATGAATTGGTTGCATATAAACGAAACATTAAAAAAATTAACTCAGTTCATTAACGCTCACACCGTTATGGGTTTTAGTGTTTGAGAAAACTTAGATAATATGATGGATTCATGTGTCCTCTGTGAGCTCGGTGAGAAAAAATATTCCCTATTTGTAGCCGGTCAATGCTTGGTACTGATTCGGCATTATTCGGTCTTGCCTAATCGTGAAGACAAACCGTGCTCTGTTAAAATGCAGAGTACTGAACATTAGCGTATATCAAATCAAGGTGAAGTCCATATAAATGTAATGGGTCTTCTAGGGTTTTTATTATATGTTGTAATACAACGATCTACAGAGAAATGTTGAGGCCTTAAGAAATGGAAAATTAGTTACTGTGATCTATTGCAGTATCGTTATACTCGTCTAGATGCAATGTAATCGGCATTACTCAAGATAAGTTTCAAATGTTATGAAGCAGCTTTGATCTAAAACAGTAAAATATTATCACTGATATCTTAATTTTAATAGCTTGTAGACGAAAACGTTAAGTAAATGCGTTGAGGGTAGTGTTACCAGACGCATGGAAAGAGAGAGAAAAAATTGTGTAAACCACAAGTGTTAAAAGGACATCAGTTAGGTCCTAATCGTAGCTCTGTTTAAAATGTTTTGCGCCTTTTATATATTAAAATAAGTCAAGACTGTTACACAAGTCACTGTTTGATACGAGATAAATATATCTGCCCCCTCTGTGGACAGCGTGTCTCCCTCACATTCTAGAGATCCCGAGTTCAACTCTCGGTTAGTGTGAGTTATCTGGATAACGTTTTTTTACTTTCTCTACTGGTAAGTAGGGGAAGTATTGTATTCCACCCAAAAATTCGATGTCGAGATTTCACCGGAAATACATGTTTTGAGGCCCTCTGAATCCAAAAGAAGCATTTTTAGAAAAAGGTCTGTGTGTGTGTCAGTCTGTGGACAGCATAACTCAAAAACGAAAAGTCGGTTTAAAACCAAAGTTGGTATTTAAGTTGAACGTTTTTCAAGGATGTGACACGAAGATTTTGAAGAAAATAGCCCCACCCTAAACGACCCTTTACATGGAAAATTTTGATTTTCTTGAAAATGGCTCTAACGATTTTGATTAAAATGTCATATGTTTGAGATATTTTGATGACAAATGAAATGTATATCTTGAATTTTCTGGCTATAGCCCCTGTAGTCGTATTTACTCTGGACGACTTTTGCATAACTGGTAAACCGTTAGAGATAGACCAAATCATGCTGTACAAAAAATGTAGACCTTGCTAAAATACGCAATTTATGTCTCAATAAATATTCTTGTAGGGTGAACCATTTCGGAGATATTCCTTGTTATGTGTGTGAGTTTCGGAAAACTTAGAACTTTCCTGAAATGGGTCATCGTTGTTCATTTTTTATGTTACGTGTGCAAAGAGAACGGAATCTCAAAGCTTTAGAAGATTTGACTATCGCACAAAGCCTACTGTATTCCAATATTCCCCTTGTACCTACAAGGAAATAAGCAATAAGATAATTTGTACAAATGTTTATTTTAACTAACACGAAGAAGATATAGGAATAAGAGTTTGTAAGAATGGTTAGTACAAAAGGAGAGAAAGTCATGTGAGTGCAACACATCAGACTTTTTTTTCCCCCTGAGGTTTTACCTTATCGTGAAAGATGAATGTCGGATAACTCTAAGGTCTATGTACCCCGGACTCGTACACAATTTCATTCATCGTCCTGTAGGACCAAACCGGTTAAATGACATAAGATATTAATGTAAAACACTATTAAACAGAAAATAATGACGAAACAAAAGGGAAAACCCAGGAAGTGAAATATATAGAATGAATCATATTTATGTCTCGAACTTGTTTAAATTTAGAAAATTAGGGCCGAGTTAGTGAAAATTAATTAATATTTGTGGTTCAAATTGGTTCCTTGTAGTAGAAGGGTGTATCAGAAAATGTTTTTGTACCGCTCAGGGCATTTTGCCATCCATAAGTCACTTCGTTTTGTAGTCTTTTCAATAGTTAACTTGACTGAAGGAGATGCGATTGATTTTAGACTTGACAAGGCATCGAAAATACTTGAAACATTCTAGCACTCTAGCTAACTCTGTTAAGTGTTTGGTCCAAGTGATAGTTCTCTAGAAATTCAAATCTATCAGCATATACTTCATAAAATAACTGCAATAATCAAAGTTTACTGCTAGGTTTAAGAAACTGCTTGCTTATGAAATGTCATAACCATAATCCTGGTTGGATTCTGAAAGTAACTCTTCTATTTTCGTGGGTATATTTACTGTGAGAAAGTTGATTTTGGCCGCGAAATCGCCAACTCACTGCTTTCCTTCGTTTTACCTAACAACATAAGCCAGACATAGCGGGCTATTTTTGAACTGAATTTTTAAAATGGTTTTCTGCTGGCTCCAACTCAAGCTCTGCTGCATTTTGTATGTTTATGTCGGAAACACGTGTTTCCAGCACACAGTTCCGCTTTGAAGATGGGTCAGCAAAGAGTGAAACATTTTTTGTTGCCCATATTACCGTTTCTTTGAGCTTGCATTCTCTGAGGTTCCTACTAATGTATTTTTTAACCCTTTTCTTCTGCTTTCTTTTCTGCTTTTGCTTTATCAGCTCCTTGTTTCATTTACACATCTTCGCTTGATCTTTCCTCTTTTGTTCCCCTTTCTGAGCCCTTAAGTTTCAGTTACTTAAGTTTCCTTTTAGTAATACTTTCCTGTGCGTCGGATCTCCCTTTTATCTTTCTTGTCTTACTACACTTCTTAATAACTTTCAGTCTGCTTTGTTACATTCTCTGTTATGAAGGTATTGTATTCCACCCAAAAATTCGATGTAGAGATATCAGCGGAAATGCATGTTTTGAGACTCCTTGAAAACCCCCTTCCCAGCATTTGTTGAAAAGGATCCATTTGTGTGCGTGTGTATGTGTGTATGAACAGTTGTTCTCCTTCAACTTCCGTGTTCTACCAATATCGTGGCGTCAGGGGTTTACCTCGGATCCATTTCCTAAACTCAATCCTATCCACTTCTCGCGCTGTCTTCGTATATTTTATCCGTCCCTTTCCGAGGCTCACACTTTCCTTCTGAATCCGACTTTATTTAAGGTGGGGGGATTACCCCAAGGCTTATTGTCCCCGTTTTATCCCCAGGATACTCGGGTAGGTCCTCAGTTCTTGAGGTAGGTATTGGTCATTTACTCACAACCCCGAAAGGTTTTGGTTTTCCTGCCAATACTCGGGAGGCTGTTTGCAGTGGTTTCCACTGGGCGATGGGGTCGCCACTTCCTTACGCCGTTGTATGAACACCATACAAAAATAGTCATTTAAATACCATACTTGGTTTTTGAGTTGAGCATCTTTCAAGAAATTCACCCACCCTAGATTGCTCAAATAGATGATTTTTCGAAAATGTTGATTTTATCAACAATGGCTGTAACGATGTTGTTTAAAGTACCGTATGTTTAAGATATTTTTTAAAACACACAATGTATGTTAAATACATTTTATTTGGTTAATCCTTTAGGAGATATTCCAGTTGTATGTAAATGAGTGTGTGTCTGTGTGTGTGTGTGTGTGTTGTGTGTGTTGTGTGTGTTTTGTGTGTATGTTGTGTGTGTTGTGTGTGTGTGTGTGTTGTGTGTGTGTGTGTGGGTGGGGGGGGGGGTGTTTCCTTTAAATAGCATGCCCCATTCCGTATGAATACTACATGCTTGCATTTATTTATTTACATACAATTTACATTTTATATACATGTATATATTGTTGGTGATGTTCAAATAGAACATTTACATTTTTATTTACCTCTAATTTTTTATCTACCGTAGTCTAATTGAATACTTCTCTATTGTGATATTTACAGTTTTTTTTATTTGATGTTTGTTGTTTAATGCTATTTTATTTTGTTTGACTTTATTTCTTTAACCTAATGCTATTTTACAAATCATAAATCTAGTACTTATCATATAGTGAAAGGCAAATATTATTATACTCGTAACAGCAGTAGAGTATTGAAATGTGTTTGGACAATGATACTGATTGCAATTTTGGTAAGGAGTAGAAATTATATATATTTGGACTTAGGTCATTCTATTTCTGTGAATTTTATAGCATTAATGAAGTTAACGAAAGGTTGTATGAAATTGTTTCCAAGTTCTTCTTTGTTTATGGGCCAAGTAGCAGCTTTACTTTGTATTTTCCTAATCAAGGCGTTTCTCTGGTTGTTTAGAATTTTGCATCGAAATATAATGTGGTTTACTGTTTGGTCCTCTTCTTCACATTTGCACATTGGGTTATCTAAAAATCCAAACCTGTGGCGAAATGATCTTAGATTTCCATGTCCTGTTATCATTGCTGTGTGTGTGTGTGTGTGTGTGTGTGTGTGTGTGTGTGTGTGTGTGTGTGTGTGTGTGTGTGCGTGCATGCGTGCGTGTGTGTGCGCGTGTGTGTGTGCGTGCGTGTGTGTGCGCGTGCGCGTGTGTGTGTGTGTGTTATCCAAAACCCACTGCGTACGAGTGTACACCATTGCAGTGTGTTTTAAAGGCCTCAGATATGCCAGTTGAAGATAAAAGCCGAGGTATAAATGAAAGAGAAATGCAATATTGTATTTTCTTTTGCATTCCAAGGAGTCCTTGGCACCAATAGTTGCCAAACGTCCATCTCTGCAGAGAGGGAAAACTGCTGAAGAAACCCACCCAAGATGTTGTTCCCAAGGGGAAATGAACCGGATCCACCGATTGAGAAGGTGGACTACCAAATTCGACTTCGGTCTGTGTGTGTAGATTTCAAATTTTGAGCGGTTTTTATCGCTGAGATGTGTTCTGTTTGTATACACATGCCTGCCTAACGAGGGTGTTGCACTCATTACGTCAGAGGGCCCTGTCCCTCGTGAGGTCAGTTTGGGGTCAGGCGATTTGGAGCACGGTTTGGGTGTTACCTGCGCGGCTACTAGCACGTGACTTGGTATTACGGCGCCTACATGTCTACCAATCTCCCGCGTTCTTTACCTGCAATCGATACCCATAGGGCAATGCACTCTACCGTAAAACAGTGGCGTTCACACAGAAAATAGAAATAATATACCTAATCAGCCGGTCGTAATAAAACGCCGCATAAGTCTTCAATCGATCCTTACGCATGTACTCTTGTCAAGTAGATACCCACAGTGCGAAGTGGGCAAGCACAGCGAACATGCGCTCCTCACTGTATGGTAATTAAAATTAATCATAGTCTCAAGAAAATGTGTACCGTAAATTTCTTCCTTGTTCAGGAATTTAAAACTGATAAAATTAGTAATAAAGCAAAAGGTCAAGAATGCTCATACCAATCAGGCGTACGCTTCCCGACATTCTTCAGTTCGTATTCCTGTTTGATTATTTTCAATACTAATAAGGTAAAAAGTAAAGGCACGTATCACGAAGGGGTTCCCAAAACGGGGTCAGAGTACCGTACATTGGTCAGGATCCCTGCAAAGGAGGGAAGTGGAAGATACCCAAAGAGCGACCATATCCGGGAGACGACATGGGCAAGCGTGAACGTGGTCCCTAACGTCACCAGATTGAAGGCGTCCAGCGCCTCTCAAGTGCGTCCATAAGTCCCAGGCTTCCAGGGGTCCCCCTTAAGAGGAGCCCTAGTATCCGGAGGGTGGGTCCATGAGCAGTCCCACCGATGCCATGGAGCGCACCTCCACCGCCCAGCCACATCACGCTGAACACCGTCACCTGAAGCAGATGATTATACGGGAATTATGGGTAGAGGAAACATGGTGGTAGAGGGACTACTCCAGCATTCACCTCCCGACTCCTGGAAACCCCGAAAACCCCTGGTTCGACTGGGTGGTCGGCGGGAATCGAACCCGGTACCTCCAAAATGTGGAGCCATTTTCTCAGCATTTTCAATATTATGCACCAACTCAATGTGCGACATTCATCAGTGAAACAACATAAGGAGTTGCATATTGTCCTTCTGTTGCCTCGATTGACGGGCATTATTATGTGGGCTTTTAAACTGTCATACATCTGTTTCTTTTTCGAGCGTGCCTTTACAAACTATTAGTGGCGCCCAGCACGAGGACACTCTCAGTACTTTACAGTTGATATATTCATTCAGAGGCAGTTGATAATCTACCTCACACCCTTTCTTAAACATGTAAATGGATCATCGGGTTAGAAAGCACAATTCAAGGTGCTTTAACTGACAGTCAAGTATAGAAACACAATAATACTTCAAATTTATAAACTTAGAATTGAATGTAGTAAAACCTAATACAATTTACCTGCTAGTGGGATGAAAATTTGGAAATAGAAATTTCTGTGCTATAAATAACTTCAGTTGCATTGCCAATTAAAATGCGCTACGACAATAATTATAGATTTATGAGTTCAACAAATGAAAACTTAAGTTGCTGCTTGTTTAGTTTTTTAGGTACCAGATTTTTGTGACATATTTTAATTATTGTTTCGTTTTCTTTCTAGGTAAGCTGCAAAGTGCATCGTATGAAAATAAATTAGAGCGTCTTTTGTAAGTAAAGTTGCTAACTTAAGTCAGATACTAGTATAATTTAAATTATTAGCTGGATTTACAAAACAGTTGTACCATTTTGGTCATCGATGTACCTACGTTTGTACTCAGAATGTGCAAGATATAACCAGATGCTTTGAAACTAAAGATACTGTTATAGGTATATAGAAAAACAATTCACAATCCTGTATCTTGCGATATGATAGTTCGTTGCTCTTGTTCTTTGTAGTTATTCCGATGGACGAAATTTGTACGAGATATGTATGTCAAGTCATATCAAAATGAATAATTCCATTAAATCCTAATAGTTTTAACCACACAAACTGTTGTGTGCCAAAATTTGAGGATTTTGATGGAATTCTAACGTAATTATGTTTTATTAGGCATTACGCAACAAAATTGAGAGGGAGACTAAAATCTTATATGTTACATTTATGTGGCTTTTTCTACTCACTCTGGTACAAATTATTCTTACAAACGTTTCCTCTTCTTCCACTTTCTGTTAACCAAGATAAAGGTTTACAGAAATTGTTTTATTGCATATTTACTTGTAAGAATTCCAGGAAGAATAAGGGAATACAGTAGGCTTTAACTGAGTCAAATCTTTCAAGGGTTGATATGTTTTAGCTATGTAATTCCGTTCTCTTTGCATAGTTAAGAGGGGAGGAAAAAGAAAAGAAAGAAGAAAAGTATAAGGATTTTAAAATGCAAACCATTAACAGGAATATCTCGAGACACACAAAAATGTTGACATAAATTGTGTGCTTTAACGAGGTATGCAGTTCTTGTTTTGTAAGATTTTGTGTGCCGCTTAAGGTTTATCAGTTATACGAAAATTATTCAGAATGAAGAGGATTGAGGCTATTCTAAGAAAATTCCAGGTACCTAAATTTCATTTGTCATGAAAATATCTTAAGCACAATAATTTAGTTACAATCTTTAGCACATTTTGAGAAAATCAACAATTTGGAAAATATTCCCTGTAAAGGTATCACATTCCAGCTTGGTATTTAACGGACTTTTCATTTCCTAATGATGCTGTTCACAGACAGACAGATTCGCACACACAGGCCTTTTTCTGAAAATACTTTATTTATTTGTTTATTTAAGGAGTCTCAATACTTGTATTTCCGGTGAAATCTCAACATCGAAATGTTGGGTAAATACAAAACTTCCTCTACTTACTGTTTGCAGTACAGAAAGTACAAAGAGAAGGAGAAGGGGTGTGGTAAGCGAGATAATGCCAAGGTGAAACATGTATATTCTTAACTTTTTACTTTCTCTATCTGTGGGTGGGTAAAGGAATTGTTGTATTCCGCTCGTAAGTTCGATGTCGGGATACAGTTTTGAGTGAGTGGTGTTTAAAGGCCCGTCGACAACTAGATCATTAGGGCCCGAAGTCCAAAAATAAAACAAGGAAACAACTAATTAAACCTCACCCCTAAAAACTTAAAAAATGAAACCTAAAGGAACTAAAAAAAGGATATTAAAAGAACTAAAAAACGAAAGTTAAAACCTGGTAAAACGTAACTTACTAAAACGTAAGCTGATAAAACTGTTTAAAAGTTAAGCTAAAACAAGCAAAAAATTCTAAATTCTAAAACCAACAAAATAAAATACACCTTACATCTGCTTCCCAAAATCAATATTTGCAACGAACCGCAGTACTGTAGCTGCAGCTACTGGGTCGTTGCCTAAAACGGTTACAGTTTTGAGATTCCCTGAAACCAAAAAGGTAATTTAAAAGCTATTCGCGCGCGCGTGAGAGAGGAGACAGACAAACACAGATAGAGAGTACTACTCTAAATCGAATGTTGGATCAGTTCTAAGTAACTAAATTCAGCATCTAAGAGGTTGTGACATAAAAATGTTAAAGGAAATTCCTTAAGACCAAACTGCTCTTTAAATTGGGCATCATTCGTGATTTTTTATTTTCTCAAAACTAGCGCTTAAACATGTTGGATTAAATTAGCACGGGCAAATCCATTCTTTTATTAATCGTGTTGTCATTGAAATAATGTGGAGTTTCAAGATGTGCATATAGTGACGTTGTTTGAAGAAGTGTATGACTCCTTAGCCTTATGGTATCCCCATCCCCTTTGTACCTAAAGTGAAACGTGTTGTAAAACTATTTCTGCAAACGTTACTAGAATTAACATAAAATATGAGGGAAAAAAATAAGCCTTTTTAGGAATAACGTGTGAAGATACATGTATGAAATTAAGCGCTCTTGGGCAGAGATAAATTTTCAGATATATTTCGTTCGGCAGTCCGCCTCTGTGGTGTGGTGGTAGCGTCTCTACCTCACGTTCAAGAGGTCCCGAGTTCTGATGATGATGATGATGATGATGGTGGTGGTGGTGGTGGTGGTGATGATGACGACGATGATGATGATGATGATGATGATGATGATGTAGGATTAAGGGCGATCAACTACTTGGTCATCAGCGTCATAAAACGGATCACGGCAAAAGTCAGAGATAAATTTCAATGTAAAATAAAATACTAGTAAAAATTCAGATCGGATACATAAATATACCAAACTAAGAGTTAAAAGCCAGAATTAAAACAAAGTTATAAAAAGAATGAAGTTTCGATATATAAAGTGTTAAATCCTCAAGTTCATGTTTACCATTGCAAAAAACTTAAACTCGTTCGACCGCTCGTTTATCGTCCGCCAGGACCTCTGCAAGTTTGACAGGCAGTTGCAGAGTCTCGAAGGTGCGCTAAGGAAACACATTCTAGCAGCACGTGACGACAGACAAAGCGTTGTCGCACAGAGTACAAAGAGGAGCAGAGTCCCTTTAAAAAGGTAACAATGCGTAAAATTGCAGAGATGCGCGAGAGGAAGTTACCCAGTTTATTGGAAGTTCGTTAGGGTTGAGGTATCCGGATAAGCTTCTCTTCCGAGGTTTCCCCTTATCCTGAGAAGAAAAATGTCGGGTAACTTAAAGGTCTATGGACCTCGGGTTTATTTGTGCACCATTTCACGAATTTCATTCATCGTCCAATATGAAATTGCCTTGGAGGACGTTAATATATTTTTAAAAACCAGCAAAAATTATGTTCATACCTTTCTTTGCGAAATAAATGTTACAATTTTTACAAACACGTTGTTTACTCAATGAAAATTGTTTTCTGTGACTTCCTAGTTTTTGCTTTTCCTGCCTTTCTTTCATTAGGAGTTAGATCCTAAACCGAAAGTAATTGGAATTATAATGCCACCAAGACCCCTGAGACCAGGTTTACGAACAGATTTTGGAAAACAGGTTTAAACAAAGGTAAACGTGTGTTTGGGCATTGGCTGTTAGTTCCCTCTTGTTCCCAGAGTCGACGGTGGGGGAGTGAGTGCAACAACTTGGCCTCAATATACACGCAGTTGTAAATGTCGCGTTGACCGGCGCGGAAGGTAAGGTGTTTATATTGCTGAGAGTAAGGTAAAGGGCACTCGGCTAGTGTAGACTCAGGTGTGGAGCTGAAATGTTCGTATCGGTGTGGTGCTGCAGCGATATTGACCTTTCAGGTATGTACGCACAAAATTGTGGACGCCCAAGTGAAATTCCAGCATTTTCATGAATGAATCTGAAGCTTTCAGGTTTCATGCAGGTGTGCTTCAGGCTTTAAGAACTTCCGAAAAACAATGTGTATAAAATTGTAGAATGGTACACTGGGTTGCAAAAGCTTTTTTTACTCCACTACATACCTCAACATTAAATCAATGTTAGTCTTCGATTGTGATGTGTTAGACGTAAAAAACAAAAATACTCTCTCTTTTACAGAACTAACAATAAGGTCTACTGCATGTAACTTGGCCCATATCTCTTAACTCTTAACTCCCATTGACTGCTGTTATGGAATAGGTTCTGCGATACAAATTAGTTCCTTATGTGATCATTTATCGTAATATATTCGAAGACAAATGTCAGATTTACATTATAATAACAGTAAGTATTAAATATAATACGTAACGGAGTTAATACATCTGGTGTGTGTGTAAACTGTTAAGATGGGATGATCCTTTAGTTTTTAACTGTCTCTCAGGATGACGAAAACCATGCATCTATCATGTTTGAATGTTTATATAGCTTTTATAGCCTATCCTTGAATTGCACACGGCTTGTTTGACATCTTTCGAAGTAATGCATTAGCCAATTATTGGAAAGGAAGTGCAACGCGGAACAATACATGTCAGCGGGGCAAGAAGAGTTTAGTCACTGTCGCAAAGTGTGTATTGTGAATCCTGTGTAATCGGTGTTCAGTACAAAGGGTTCAGTGCAGTACTATAATTCGTACTGTAATATTTAGTTTCTCACTGCGTACCAGTACTCGTTAAGATAAATGTATACCCCCACATTATCCTATGAGTAGTTATATTTTATTTTAATTGATAAATAGAAATGTTTGATAGCCATATTTTAATTATGTTCATGCTGCGCGCCTGATATGCTGTATCTGTGATTCTATGCTCCTAACCTTAAGGCCACATCGTGGTTAAACCATTATAGCTATACGCATAATTTTTGCACTTGCAGTACTTATACGTGAAAATCAAGTTTGTAAGTCCAAAGCAAGGAATGTGACATCCATGTAAATTAATACACAGAAAAAATAATTTCAGTATGCTGGTGTTCACTTAAGTGCGCTTATTTGAACAACCCTCTGTTATAATGAGTTTAAACTTATGGTAAACCCAGGAACTAGTATTTCTGACAAGATGAGTGGATTAGTTTTTCAAAATTCTAATTTATATTGTATATTCCTCAGTTTTTGTACAGGTTCGTATTTTTGACAGTTTTTGTTTATTATTTTATATTATGAAGTGTAACATGTGGACTAGGAATCTGGTTATAGCTCAGGAAGTGGTATTCTTTCCTTTAACGCGTGTTTATCCTGGTACCAATAAAAATTTCAGCGTTTGTGACAGAAAGAAGCAGTACTACTAGGTCTTAAAGGTCTCTTATAAAACGTAACTCCCATGTACTCTACATATAATCTTTGCACCTTTATTGCGTTCTAAATTGTATGTATTCGCTTTCCTAGACAAGGGAAAGTTTTATGGGTTTCTTGTTACCAACATAACTATGGTGGTAACGTTTTCAACAGTATCTAGATCAGCGTTTCCTCCGCCCCATTTAGGTCCAGGTGAAGTACAGAATTACCTGCAATAAATTGCTTTCCTGGCTAGCAGGCTTTTTCCTGCTTGTTAGACTTTTCAGTTTGCTCCGTTGGATAGTAAACATTTAGCCTTCATATTTTCTGCAGATATTCACTAGACATTGATACCGGAACTATGACTTTAAGATTAATAATTTTATAAAAAGTGATAACGGAGGTAGATAAATAATTGCAATAAATAATTTCCATGTGTTAAAATCAACGCATAATGTAAAAAGTACAGTTTCCAATTTTGTCAGTGAATAAGAAGATATTAGTTACATTCCGTGCTGAGATAAAGTTATTAATTATAAGTCAGAATAGCAAAGGCAATTAGGCGTTCCAGAGAAATCAGTGGACAAGAATAGCTCAAGGCCCGGATAATTAGAAATCAATACGTTCAGAAATCGCATATTTGCTTGGAAATATGCTCAAAAGTAGAAATATTAATATTATTATTATTATTATTATTATTATTATTATTATTATTATTATTATTATTATTATTATTTTTTTTTTTTTTTTTTTTTTTTAATTTAGCAGGTCACAGAGTAAAAGGTTGTTTCATATGTGAATAAGAAGCGTGAGGTTTGGTAACATAATGTAGGAACTTTGGTGGGCTAGGCAAGCAGAGGGCCAGACTTATGTTGACAAAAGAGCGTGTATTTCTGGAATACATACCTTTTCTGTCTTACAATCCTTTTATATTACAGAGGTGTTTTACTATGATCTATTACTAACTCCGCAGTACCTAATGACCGCGCTTTGATTAGCTAATAGCGGGCGGTAGCCGCAAGAGAATTCTCCGGTTAGCATTTCAGTGGCTCAGTGGAATTGACGACTCTCATTGTTATAGCAGAACTTACATTAAATCGTAAAATTATTGATACTTATGAAATTAGTATAGATAATACTTCAATAGTCACCGTCTCTCTTACTAAAATTCAGAAACATTTTAATTCTACATCCTCAGATGTCAACTCGCTTCAGATAGATCATTTACTAGCCTCAATGGAAATTCATCATCCAAGTGCTGTCTATTCTCATACCATTCACGCGTACCTGAAAAATAGATCCCATAGTGCGCCACTGTTGCAACCGGCAGCAGATTTTTTCAAAGATGGATGTTGGAGACGGTATCAAAAGTGTTGCACTCTGGAACAGACGTTATCAGCATCCAGACGATCCTCACTCGTGTCAATCAGCGTTACATGGAATAAACTTCATGTAGCAAATAAACCATTATCTCCTGTATCAGAAACTGAGGCGGAACTTATCTAGTTTGGTGTACATTAGTTGTCCTTGTCTCCGAAGTGCTTCTAAGCATTTGCAATTTTCTTTTTAAAAGGCGAGTTTAGCGCTATTTCCTCTATCTTTATCCGCAGAGTTACATTAATGCTTGTTATTTTTCGAAAGTAAAATAACTGTGTCATTTTATATTGCATATAATTAATTATATTTTCGTCTGCACAGATGAATTTTATTTGGTAAAATCAATCCATGAGCAGTGTTTTTTTCGTTTTGAGCAACTCTTCCCGTGTTTTCAAAACCTTTCACGTGAAAAATACACAACAATGAATTGTTGATACAGTAATCATAACTAGCAAAATTGGCGAAGTTAAAAAAATGTGAAACTTTTGACGTCTAAGTCATCACAATGTCATCACAAATAGTGTGAAAATAAATAATTACATTTTGAAAAACATTTTCAACTTGTATTTTGCATATATTTGTCACAAAGTGTAGAAAGTTCCTTTTCTTCTTGCATTAGTCGACAGTAAAACGAATACACTGCACTTGTACGCACAGAAATAATGCAGAACTCATTATGCAGTTATATTTTAGTGATAGGTATTTTTACCAGTAAATCGCATACTATATCCTTTAATCACCAAAAATTCTACAGAACCTACAGTCTACGTATAGGGCGGTCCTCTCCTACAACACTAATTTGAATAACATAAATATGGTTATGCTTTAAATAGGAGTTCAGAATTAGTATTGCAGATAGTCGTAAAATATTTTAGTGCAGAATATTCTTTGTAAAGTAAGATGTAGTATCTGGCGTACATACAAAAGGAGAACGAACTACTTACCTCGTTTGTCTGGTGTCCTGTTGATGGCAAAACAACCAATCTAATCGCACCATCTCATAGAAGGTAGTGGGAAGATAAACGTCCATTGAACAAGAGCATTGTGAGATCAAAATGTATACACAGATAATAAATTCTGTCTGTAAGGTGTAATTTTCTTTAAATAAAAAGAACATTCTAATAAAGCAATAACTTCTGAGACATAAGTGTTTCAACTATGCACCAGTAGAGAAATTGCTTAGGCACTTTCTGGGGTACATTCGAACAAAGTTGCTATTATGTCTCTTTTTTTTATATTAGCATAAATTGGAATGATAATTTTTATTTTAGATTATGGAAAAGGTTGGAAATTATTTTGTTATAAAACTTTCGAAACATGATAAAACTTTAATGTTCGAATGCAGGAAAGTCAAGAGGTTTTCCAGGAGCTAGTTCGCACTCATGCATGCCATTAGACATTGCAAAAATTCTATCTTCATCGGCAGATGTATTTCAGTTACCATGAGACTTTTCACATGGCAAAGTATGAACTTATTAGAGAGCAAAAAATAAAAGGACGAATAAGGTTATTCGCTATCATATACTTAATTTTGATCACGTATATCATAACTCCCTTTGCAGGTAATTAGCAATAACCTTCACATGTTTCCTATAGTGACAGGCGCAAAGTGATAATCACGTTTGTTAAACTACAAACGGAGATACAACTTCCCGGAACAGGAAATCAGTATCAGTATATCCCGAAAAGTTTACTTTAAATCAAGTTCACAAACTACCAAGAGGTTTATATCCAATGAGTGAAGAAAACTTCGGTAACTGTACTGGTTTGGAGGAGAAGGAAAGAAGGAAAAGTTAATACAGTTTCAGTGTTCTTGGGCCTAAGCTGCTCTTCGAATACGAGTTTGTTTCCTTGAAACAAAGAATTCCTACCAATTTTCCGTGAGGTAGGGAAAGTTTTCAAAACTAATCCTATTTAAAAGTGAAGACTTTGAGAATTAGAGCACTTTTAACTTCCTTAATCTTGGTCAGGAATCCAAAATGTACCACATAGGCATTCCCTGTGCAGAGTTGACATGATAGCTTATAAAAGAGCTTATTTCTGTTTTCTACTCCTTTCATTTACTTGCTTTGAGAATGCGTCTGACTTCATCGCCGTTCAACACATGAGAAATATGCAGGTGCTGAGTCTATTATTTGGTTTGCAATGCTTAGATAGGATAGGATACACAACATCCGGTGGGGGGTTAGCACCTCGACCCGCTTGCATTGCCTTAATTTCTCTTGTAATTTTAAGTTCTACATGTTTCTCAAGCGTCAAGCATGCCAGTTGTCTAAAGCAATATTTTATTCGATATGCTGATGGAAGGTTGCATGTTCTGCTAGATCGACGGCAACTTCACGACCGCTACTTCCTGTTCTTACTGGGGGCGTCGTGTGCACAGTTTCCCGTTTTGTACCTAAGTAGCTGCACCATTCCTACGTACAAAGTCAACACTGCCGTATGAATGTGCTAAAATCTGATCCATGCGATGTTTTGAAGGATTAAACCATACGGGATCATTCAACGTATATTCTGTAGACTTCATTATTGCAATCATTCCTCTCCTGTGGATACTTACTCAGTTATGAAGTTGAAAATTGCTACTGTGCAATATATGCATGCTTACTTTTCTATTCTAAGAATGATCAAGAGATAAGCGAACACAGGTGCTTAGTTATGAGCCAAATTTAAACATGATAGTATAGTGTATAATCTACCGGTAGGTCAGTGTATCCACACACACACACACACACACACACACACACACACACACACACACACACACACACACACACACACACACACACACACACACACACACACACACACACACACACACACACACACACACACACACACACACACACACACACACACACACACACACACACACACACACACACACACACACACACACACACACACACACACACACACACACACACACACACACACACACACACACACACACACACACACACACACACACACACACACACACACACACACACACACACACACACACACACACACACACACACACACACACACACACACACACACACACACACACACACACACACACACACACACACACACACACACACACACACACACACACACACACACACACACACACACACACACACACACACACACACACACACACACACACACACACACACACACACACACACACACACACACACACACACACACACACACACACACACACACACACACACACACACACACACACACACACACACACACACACACACACACACACACACACACACACACACACACACACACACACACACACACACACACACACACACACACACACACACACACACACACACACACACACACACACACACACACACACACACACACACACACACACACACACACACACACACACACACACACACACACACACACACACACACACACACACACACACACACACACACACACACACACACACACACACACACACACACACACACACACACACACACACACACACACACACACACACACACACACACACACACACACACACACACACACACACACACACACACACACACACACACACACACACACACACACACACACACACACACACACACACACACACACACACACACACACACACACACACACACACACACACACACACACACACACACACACACACACACACACACACACACACACACACACACACACACACACACACACACACACACACACACACACACACACACACACACACACACACACAAATTTCGTTCAGATGCCCGAAGAAGTATAACTTTTATTGAGTTCTTTGAAAACAACGAGGGCAGCGTAATTATTTTGAATAAAGAACTGATCACAATTTTGGAATTTTATGTAGATAAAGGAAAACAGATTAGTCAGAAACTTGACAAGTTCTTAGTGGAGTTCTTGATATCATCTGTTCCACAGCCTGTCAGACAGGAATGGACGTTAATATTTTATTTCATTTCGCTAAGTTTAACACACTAACTCCTCTTTGAATGCATGCAGTGTCTTGTCACGATCAATGAAAGTCTTTTGTTTCCCATGTCCCCATTCAGAACTAATATGCTTGCTACGGAGCTTGGAATCTGTTTAAACCGCAGCAACAGTATTTCTTATATAGCTCCCTCAGTTGTGTGTTTGCTATGATCATCGCGATAGGATTAAATATAGGACTTAACATGCACATGAAAAATGATACGAAGAAAATCACTGAAGCCACCGTCTCATCGATACCAACTATTTCCGGCTCTAAGAAACAAACACATATAGAAAATGGCAGATATGTAACAGCAAACACCACAGCCAAAGCAAAGAGAATTCTTGCACTTTTTCTGCGACGATCGCAATGTGCAACAGATATAACACATTCTTCAGTAGGTAGTTCACGAGCACTTCGACTCACCCTACGAGAAGCTGCTATGTAAAACACAGCTGTTATACTAGAAGGTATCACTCCGTACGCGAACACTCGATAACCACACTCTCCATGAAGCCAATAATCTACACAATTGTGAACATCAAAGTTGAAGGATATTAAGAGTACTTCAATTGTTGCCAGCACTGCCGCAAGCATCCATATTCCAGCCAGTATTGACAGACAGTGGCGATAATCCTTGCGATTCTCAGGAAGCCTGTTTGTGAACGTAATCAGACCGAGGTATCTTTGAATGCTTAATGCAGCAACTGAACTTACGCTGAACGCCATTGCAAAACTGCGGCAGAACGTGAAGAAATAGCACAAAGCTTTATTAAATATAAATGCCTCGATGGATGGAGTAAAAAAAAGACTTATCAGGTAGACAAGATCGCTGACACAAAGGTTGACCAGCATCAAATTTTCTGGGGTGCGGATCTCTGGGTGGTTGATGAACACTACCAGAAGCACTACGTTCAAAGCTACTCCAGTCAGCGTTAACACCGAGTGTAAACTATGAGTAATTATAAATTCTAGCATAGCATAACTGACTCCCATGTTGCAAATTTAGAATAGATTTCGCTGTATCGTCCGTCTTCTCAGGACTTGTCTGGCCCGCCTTTCTGAAACAGAAAAGTATGATTAAAAATGGTTACATATCAAACAATGACGTTGGAAACTATCACACAATTATAGTTATCCTCGCTGTGGTAGCGCCTGACCTGAGATACGTCATAAGCCTATCAACATTTTCACTTCTACAACGGGTTATCAGCAAGTTCCTCCGCACCGTACCGGTGCCTACCTTTCAAGATAACGTTGGTATCTGTTTATCTACATTACCATTACATACGTGAATCCATCAGATTTTTCATTTTGCGGAACGTTATAGCCACACGCTCGCGGCAGCCAGTGCCGCCACTGGAATTCCCGTCCCTAGGCGAATCTTGTTACACGAGAGCTGCAGAGCGACTCCTCGATAACCCTGTACTTCTCGTAACTATACCACTCGCAAAAGTTAAAGGCATGTGAACGCTGGCCAATGCTCAAGCGGAGCGCTGTTGCCAAGCGCAGGGCGTGTACCGGTAGAGGTTCTGTACATAACAGTGTGTGAGATGCATGCACCACATTCGGCAGCGCTGGTAGGAGGGGCAAGCGTAGGATTCGCTGGAGTCTGCAGTGCGCCCTGCCTCCATATGCCTTTAAGTTTTGCGAAGATTATAGCGACCGCGGGGCGCTAACTCTGCCAGTCCTAAACTTTATCTAAATACTTTCAGGGGTTCCACGCCGCACCTTATAAATACTTGCCTAGTTAAGTTCGGTAATGTGATATCGCACTTATTGTCCTTTTTGGAATGAGATTTAAATGTTTAGGGTTTAAACATTTTCACATTTCTCAGTGAAATTTCCAATGAAAGAGCATGAAGAACCTACCACTACTAAATAAGAAAAATGTTTTGAATGTGATATCGCACTTATTGTCCTTTTTGGAATGAGATTTAAATGTTTAGGGTTTAAACATTTTCACATTTCTCAGTGAAATTTCCAATGAAAGAGCATGAAGAACCTACCACTACTAAATAAGAAAAATGTTTTGAGTCATCTTCAACGATTTAGGGAACAGTTAATTTCTTCGTAGCATGGAGCTTGACAGAAATGCAGGGACAAATTAAAACATCCTTCGACATGGATGCACTTAACAAACTCATAGATGTTGTGTATTTAAGTTATATCGCATATATTTCCATAAAATGAACATAGTTTGTTAATAATGCCGCCATAAACTGTACAGATTTTATCAACTGCTATAGAATGCATGTTTACTCAGAAAATATAAATGGTTTAATGTGGATACTTCCTCCAAGTAGAGAGAGTAAATTCTTTACCATGTATGGTCCCCTAAATGAAAGGAAATATTTAGGTGAATGTAGCTGTGTGTGTTGGTGAATGACTAAATGGGTGAATGTGTGAGGACAGCATAACTCAAAAACAAAGTCGAATAAATACTAAACTGGTATTTAAATACAGCCTTTCCAAGGATGCGACACGAACATTTTCAAAGAAAGAACCCTCCACCGGATACCTTTTATATGGAAAACTTTTCATTATTTTTCATTTTATCAAAAGTGGCTATAAAGTTGATTAAAATGCCATATGTTTAATATATTTGCATGACTAATAAGATATATAGTTGGAATTTTCTGTGAATTGAAGTTTGTATATTTGTGTAGGTAACTTGTACACACTAAGGCTAAACAAAAATTCAAATGTGTTGGTTAACGTTTCCGAGATATTCGTAGCTGTTGACAGTTTCTAGTACCTATTTTATCTACATTTTTAAGTGTTAAGTCACCATTCTTTTGTATCTCACATTATCATGCAAAGGGTATGAAATTTCAATGCATCTGTTTTTTACTTTCTCTACTGGTAAGCAGGGGAAATATTGTATTCCACCCAAAAATTCGATGTCCAGATTTCACCGGAAATATATGTTTTGAGGCCCCCTGAATCAAAAAAAAAAAAAAAAAAAGCATTTTTAGAAAAAGCTCCGTGTGTGTGTGTGTGTGTGTGTGTGTGTGTGTGTGTGTGTGTGTGTGTGTGTGTCAGTCTGTCAGTCTGTGGACAGCATAACTCAAAAGCGAAGTCAGTTAAAAACCAAAGTTGGTATTTAAGTTTAATGTCTTTCAAGGTTGCGACACGAAGATTTTGAAGAAAATAGCCCCACGCTAAACTACCCTTTACATGGAACATTTTTCGAAAATTTTGATTTTCTTGAAAATGGCTCTAACGATTTTGATTAAAATGTCATATGTTTGAGATATTTTTATGACAAATGAAATGTATATCTTGAATTTTCTGGCTATAGCCCCTGTAGTCGTATTTACTGTAGACGACTTTTGCATAACTGGTAAACCGTTAGAGATAGACCAAATTATACTATATAAAAAATGTAGATCTTGCTAAAATACACAATTTATGTCTCAATAAATTTTCTTGTAGGGTGAACCATTTCGGAGATATTCCTTGTTATGTGTGTGAGTTTCGGAAAACTTAAAACTTTCGTGAAATGGATCATCGCTGTTAATTTTTTTATATGTCAAGTGTGCAAAGACAACAGAATCTCAAACATTTGACTATCGCACAAAGCCTACTATATTCTAACATTCCCTTTGCACCAACAAGGAAATAAGCAATAAGATAATTTGTACAAATGTTTGTCTCAGCTAACAAGAAAGAAGATGCAGGAGTAAGAGTTTGTAAGAATGGTTAGTACAAGAGTAGAGAAAGTCATGTGAGTGCAACACATCAGATTTTTAAAGATTAGACTGTCTTCATCATCCTAATCTGTTGCATCTACATTGAAATGTGGAAGGAAACCGTTAAAGCTAACGTAGCATAAAACAAAAATTAAGCTTTTCTAAGTTATTTGTAAAATATGTGTAAATATAGTGGGCAGAGTAAGTCTTACGTATGTCACACATCAAATACTCATCTCCGAACCCATAACTGACCTCACCATGAGATAGTGTGGTGTCCTTAAGTTGTTAGTTCTACTTTATCGCGCACATAATAGGTACAGAAGGTATTGCATTCCACCCAAAAATTCATGAGAATATGACACCTCAAGAGTTTTATTACAAACAACTGTGGTTAAGCAGTAGTAAACGTTCATACCTGAGAATATGAAAGAAGCTTGTTGTGTTTCCCTAGTGAAACAGCAGAATGATAGCGCTAAGCTAAAAATCAAACGGACGTGTCACTTCCCGGAAAAAGAAATCAATATCGAGTTGAAAAGTTAAACTTATCAGGTATCAAAGCTGTCGAAATAGTTACTGCGTATTTGAGGAACCCAGGAACTAACTCTTTAACAGCCTATTCTTTGGGAACATCCTGCTCTTAGGCTTTGAACGAACGCAGTTGCCAATATTCCAAAAGATTTATCAAACGTAGGATATCTCTATCCCTAACGATTGTTTTAAGCTCAAATAATGGCATATTTAGCTTTAATTTCAGTTTTCCCAAATAGTTGTTTTCCACACTTCAGGTACTTTTTTTCTCAGCTACCCATAAGACACATTATAAAATGTTACTGCCTATTCTTGTCTTGAAACCATAAATTGCACCAAAATTCATCGCAGATTTATTGTGTTGGTTTTATTTTATTGGTGTGCATATAAATACACATTTTGCATTCTGAAGTAGCACATTCTTCTGGGTTCTGTTTTATAAGTGTGTAAAATAAGGGCTTAAGGAAAAGAAAACTGAAAACAAGAAAAGAAAGACAATAGAAATTTAAATCACACTTGATCGACCTATTCCCGTAGCTCTACTCCCAAACTCACACTGTCTCTGCATTCCAGCATTCGAGAACAGGTCGTACAGGTTCTCCTGTACGGTATGTTTATCTGCACAGCACCTAGCCGCTTATTGCGATTTTATCTGTGCAGTATAGACGGTGGTCCAAATTTTTTCAAGCTTTTGTGTGTATGAGCAATGGTTTCATCCTGCATCCTGTTTGGATGCAGAAAGGGGGCAGGAATAGGTGTTGGGGTATGTGTTAGATGATGGGAGCGGCATTACCATGATCCAAGGGCCTCCTTATGAAGGCGGTAACTTTTCCTTCTACGAGGTGTTCCGTGGTCGTATTGATCTAGTGCCCGTACCAGTTGGTTCTGTCTCATGTCCTTTTATACTGGGGATGACGTCACACGACCTTTCGAGAACTCCATACACATGCAAGTCCATGATTCAGCTAGAAGCCTCACGAACGTTCTCAATTCCTTTTGTTTCTGCCGCCTCATTGTTTATGGCCACGCACATTAGCGCGAGGCAACCCGGTCTTTAACGTCTACCCGCTCGCCGGCCCGGCATGTGGTGTGAAATAGCTTGGCTCTGTCCATCCATTATTGTATGCCGGCCCCGTCACATTATTATAGAAATACTAAACAAATTTTAATGAACTCTTTGTGGATGTTCCTGTATAGTGGTCTAGAACCTGCCTGTATTTATATTCTTATATTTATGGGAAGGATATTTCAAATAGGAAGAAAAGTGACTTCACTGTTTTAAAATAAATGTGTAATACTGTTTATGGTGATAGCAATTTGGGTTTTTTTGTTTCCCTATAATTAGCTTTAAGTATCCGTACTAAAATAATAATTCAACTGCCTTCTTCAAAATTCAAGCATTTAATTGAATGTTCTGAAGCTGAATTTACAATCCCTATCTCCCAGTGAAATAATGCATTTCATTACTTCAGTAGAAATGTATGGTTTGCGAATACTATCCAGAGTCATTATTAAAAGGATTTATGGAGTGTGTTAGTTGATTTCGAGGTAAATGTCTTTGTACAGATTATAACAAAAGGAGTTTCTGCATCACAGTAAGCGAGTATCAAAGTAGTCTTTCTCGGGTATAATCAGAACTTCCGAGTATAGAAAACTACACCGGATCGAAGAGGTCAAGGTTAACCACCCAACCCCCGCTTTCCAAAACAGTTCTATCTTCGTTTTAAGAATAGATTGTTTCTCCAGCTTCTCATTTTCAACATTTGGAAGATTATGATCAAAGTTTACTATAAACAATTACACAAACTGAAATGTTTATGCCAATTTGACGTTTGTTATGGCAAGAGTTAGTACCCTGTTGGTCTCTTACGAATATCAGATGCTCCATTGCCTTATTACTGTACCTCCATGTGTCTTTATATCACCATATTGCCAGTATTGATTCAGTGAGTAAATAAAAAAAAATCTGACTTTTATCTGCCTGATAAGGTTTCTTAACTCCATGATATAAAGAGAAGAAAGGTGTGTTCTGTAGTATTGTGGAACAGGATATGTGTAAATTGTGTTGCTTGTAATGGCTAATAGCATTTTGTAACTCTAATATAAACAAAGGAATGTGCAGCTATTTGTGATTATTAGGCTTAGAAGCTGAGCTACCAAAAGAATGAAGTTATGCACGTTTTGTCTGTAGAACAGATGGGCAGAACCGGTTTCTCACACTGTGCCGTCACGTGCACTGCGAAGGCGCATAACTTGAATCTTCTTTAATGTAGCTGGATTACTAAGCCTAGTGATTATTATAATATATAGATTCTTGTCTGTACATCTGTCTATGGAAATACGCTAATATTGAGTAACAACAACAACAACAACAATAATAATAATAATAATAATAATAATAATAATAATAATAATAATAATAATAATAATAATAATAATAATAATAATAAATAGCATTTGGCAGTTTTGGGGACGAGTACTTAAATTCATCGGATAACCCCATTAAAAGCTTTACATTAAATGGATGGATATGCTATATAGCATTTTTTGCTCTTATACAATCATCGTTTCGTTGGAATTAATACAAATAATTTCCTCAGCTACAAAGTTCAGAGACACTGCGTTCGAAACAGGCATCTTTGGATAGTGGGCATTTTTGAGGAAGTAAAGGAAACAACAGATAACGGAGAAAAAAAGTAACGTCTTCCCGGAAATGAGAAAAAAATTGGGAAAGTGTTTCAGTTCAATAACTTCCTTTGTGTTTTCTTATTGCCATGAACACCATTTGAGAACTTTCCATTAAAAAAAGAAAGGAAAACAAGAGCAAAAAAACTACTAGGTACTGCACGTGGATGCTTCAACCGCTTAGTTTTATTTCTTCCAGCAATGTTGGAGCTTTGTGATGATATTATACGCACCCATTTGTTTATGAACATCTTAATGCATCGAACAAGAGCGTGTAGTGTGGGAATGAGTGCTAGAATGGCCAAATATTATAATTATTTTAGAAGATTAATGATTTACTGGTGCAACTTTTAGATCCGATAATTTTTCATTGAAAGAATTATTTCAATACATTTTCATTACAGTTTTATAATATGCTTTACTGTTCATGAAGTGCTAGAACTCCCCCAAGTTCTTGCGCTCAATTATTAGAGTGTGCACAACTAACATATTGTTGTGTACAATGGATCCTGCTTCACTCTAACTATATACTTTATTAAAAGTGGACATTAGTATTTGATTTTTCCTGCAAAAGTACATCTTCCGTCCCTTTTCTTTACTTTCTTCGTTATCTGTATCATTAAATTCTTCCTTTGTCTGAATCACTTTGTAACGGGATTTTATATATTTATAATTGGTCGATGTACAGATGTCCCGTACCACGGCTTAGCCTTTTAAGGAGAGCTTGATTCTTTTTCTTCTATCTCAGGTGCAGTACGGATGTATTATAAGGAAGATTATTGACGAAAGTGCCTTCAACACTTTATATAAATACAGATTTGCAATGTACATGTATATTTTACATCTTTTACCGCTATGACATCAATCCATGCCCATGTTTCTTCGTTGCTTATTTTTTCAGACAAGTGAAGTCAGTCTGCCGCCTCCGTGTTTCCATTTAGAATCATTCCAGAGGGCTTACGCCAGAAATACTGTTTCAACTTTCGGTGCACTATACTTCTCTTGCTTTTTTTACATAGCTCCCACTTTGTTCCAAAAATTCTGCTAATCCCGAAAAAAACTTTACTACCAAAATCTCTGTCTGTAGATTATTCTACTTATTCTTCTCTTCATGGAGTAGGAGAATCTCCTGTTCCGTCCCCAAATTTCCACCTTGCTCTTAGCCAACCGACATCTCTTCTCCCTTGTGGCATGTAATTCAGTACCTTCGGTCATCGTTCGTTGTTCGTCTCGTGTATTCCTTTATTATATCTATAATTGGGAGCAGGTTTAATTCATTCTAATACCATCATTTCTATGCCTATGCAATCTTGTATGTCCTTTTACTCTTCTGAGAAACTTCGTTTCCATCGATGGTATTCTGTTAGTACAATTTTTCTGCAAGGTCCATACTTCACAACTATATAAAAGAGTCGGTACAGCCGTTGTCTTATAGAATTTTATTTGCGTTTCTTTCCTTGTTTTCTTCTTTAACTTCTGGGCAGTTGTACCACATATAACCTGGAAGCATTGTGTATTAATATTCACATCTTTATCATAATAGTAAGTGATATCGCAACCTAGGTATTTAAAATGACTCATTATTCCACTTCTTGTTCCACATTTTAGTTAATGAACAATCTATCATACAATGAAGATTTGTTTTTAGATAAGAGACATAGTTCCTCTGTTACTGTTACCCCATTTAGTCGCATTATACCTGATCTGGCCCATGGAATCCTTTCCCCCTTTTTTGGAATATCCTCGTATCCTTCCCTCCCCAACCTTTTTCAAACGTTCTGTATATTTCAAAGTACTCTTAATCTCCTAGACTACCCCATATTTCATTTTTTCTACATCCTCAACTTATTTTGGAAAAGTGAAACACACCCCTGCCACCATTCAGATACTAAATAACAGGAAGGGGTAGAGAAATAATGATTTTTATGTCAGGTACAACTGCTCTTTTTGGTCAGTTGCCTCATCCGAGTCCTAGATGTTTATCTGCACCTCTGGCCTTTCCGATCCAAGAGAAAAGAAACACGATAAGGACGGATGTGGCATTATGACGGTTAGTGATAGTTTCCCTTTCACTTGACTGTTGGAGCATTGTCGAGCATGATGTTAATTTACTATATGGTTCCGTGTAATTATTTGCCAAAACGTGTCTGCAACAGTTTTTTAAGGAAGTCGCAATATTGAAAAATTTCCCAATCTCCCAATCTTTATTTTATTTTCTCAGGTACCTTCATCTATTTAGGAATATTTGCTACGGCCGGCAAAAGATGAAGCTGGCAGATTTTGTGGTTTATACTGTATCATTTATCTAGATTTTAAAAATAGCTTTCATGACAACATTCAGTGTTACCATCTTGTATGTTAATGAATGCAGGCCAAAGGCTTCTGAATAAGGGTATTAAAAACTGTGGTTTCGAGTGGTTTGATCGCTGTGGATTATGCAGTATCATTTGACTGCGGTTGCATGGATTTTGCTTCTTTTCTTTAAAAAAAAAGTATAATATAAATTGTAAAAAAAAATAAGTTTTTACAATTCAAACCGTCTCAAATATGTATTTTTAATTGGTGACAGACCGTATAACAAGAATATAGCAAAAAAAAAAAAAAAAAAAAAAAAAAAAAGTTAAAACTACCACAAGTAGGAAAAAAAGCCAATGTATCTTATAAGACACACTAGGCATAAAAGGGTTAAGTTTTTAATATTGTTGGACTAATATTGGGAATAGCGAAAAGCAGAGCATTAAAGAGGATTATTATTTATCGTGCCGCGTAATAGCGACGGTGGCCGCGAGAGGTGGTACACTCAACAATAACAAAGATGGCCGTTAAATTAAATTAAAATTAAATGATTTTGTTGTTTAACGGCGTTGTCAATTGCCAGGATCACATCAGCGTCGCCGGTGTGCCGGAATTTCGTTCCGCAGGAGTTCTTTTACATGCCAGTAAGTCTACTGACACGGAGCCGTCGTGTTTAAGGACTTAAAAACAATCGACTTGGGCCGCATTTGAATCCGCGAACTTGGGATCTGTAGGCCAACGTCTAACCAACTGAGGCGCCCAGACCGACTAAAGATGGCCGTTCGCCTTACGCTAAGAGAACGAGCAAAGATTGCTTGACGCTATGAGGTGTGACATCCTGTGATTTTTTTTTATGAATTTGGGCAAAAAAGGTGTACCTGACGAAACATCGCACATTTGACGATTTGAAGCACAAATTCGGGAAGTTCTTACCACCATCCCAGAAAGCTGTGGTTTCTATTCCAGGTCGTTTGAGGAGATTGATCGAGGCCACGGGTACCTACATGTTAATTTAATGGAATTTTATGGTATGCAATCATATTCTCATATAACAGTGCACATACTGTATTAATTTCAAATAAATAACTCTGCAAAGATAAAAATTATACGTGAATTTCAAAACCTAGTTACTTCCCGCCCATCTTTTACATATCGCTTGCGCACCTGGTTTAAGTCTACGCATCGCCTCGAACCTTCGACTTAGTAGGAGTTTGCTCCAACATGGGGAGAAAATGCCAGAAGAAGCGATCACCTGTTGCCGATGAAGCGACAGCATCGTAAGCTGAGTCCGGAACCATTAACATCGCAGCGGTTGAAGCTTGCAGCCCGCCCCTGCGCCATCTACTTCGCAACTGGAAGGTCTACACCGATATCAACCGAAATTGCAATGCCATCCACCGCAGTCTCTCCTATTGATGTACGGGACCCACACCATGCTGAACACAGCGTCATGGTTGTGGGAATACATACACAGTTACCAATACAGGTGCTCCAAGACTATGTAAAATAACGCTGGCATTCAGTCACGAAGGTAACCAGGATTCGCACCCGGTAAGGCCCAACTCCTCTTGTGTGGCTTGGAATGGAAAAAATATATATGTACAAAACCTACGACTCTAAACAAAGGCACAGAATGGACAAATGGGCAAATGCCGAGCTTTGGTAATGAACCATCAAGTCAAATTCATACATTATGTTTGCATCATCAATGTGCTGGATTAACGAAGGTTTTAAATGCTGCTTACCTTCAGTAATACCGTTGGTATCTCTTCCATTGAATGAGTATAGCTGTTTACCATGTTGACATTTTTCAACAGGATATGTTTCATACTGAAGGACGTTTCCTCATTCTCTTAGTTGCATAACATTAATTTAGCTGTCACTGTACCGGCTACTAGTCATTCCCGCGCAGGCTTACTCACGTACGTAAATAATTGTATTTATGCAGTTATAACCAACAGCTCCACTGCACGCGAAACACCCCCCTACCCCCCACCTCCCAAATCTGCTTGGCTAAATATACGTTAGCCTCGTGCAATTTCACAGTTAAACACACGATACGTGGTCCTAAATTAGAGAAAGGCAGTGAATTTGGGGCATGTACTTGCAAATAGTTATTACAAACATTTCCGAGAAGTGAAATTTGGAAAGTAATCTGGAATTTCTTGTTCCTAATCGGCATGCCTTTATAATCTGCGCACGACTTGTGGTTCCTAAACGCAAAATTGTTCTCAAATAAGAATATATCCGTAAAAAAGATAGACACCATTTCTGAATATTCAGTTAAAGCTTAGAAGGTTGTGTATGCATAACACCAGGGCGTCAGTAACCACCTAATAAGTGACTGAAACATCTGCAATATAATGCTATGTAAGGTTTTTGTTCTCCCATACAAATTAGGACATTTATTTTGGTGAAATCTGTTTTATGGGCAAGTGTGGTTCATTTGGCAGTCGGCTGTCGGCTGCGTACTATTACGTTTCCTTAAATAGTGCCACGAGTGATCGTCAAATTCGAAAGGATGTTATAGCCTATGAAATGTATTTAAACGCTGTATTGTAAGTATTAACCTCTTAAAACAAAACATGAAGCAGGGATACATGCATCAGCGTCCATTGACATGGCCTACAAGATTATCATATCGATGCTCCAATATTTTAAGATGTACACAATGTCAGTAGAGTATCTGGTGTTAATTTATAATTTCGTGTAAACAAATTTGTCAAACTGCTTTCAAACATATTTCCTGTTGTATTCTGTCTTCTGAGGTTTCCTTTTTCAAATTAATGCTTCACCAAAAAAGAGTCACCATTTTTGACATTTGAGTAGCGGTTCTGTTGCGTCAAATAGCTGTTACGCATATATAGGACAATGCAGTTAAATTCTCTGTAAGCTGATCATAACCTAAGAAAATCAGGAGGTGATAATTAAAATTCAGAGGAAGTGATAATGAAATGTGATATCTTTTTCGCGAATTAAGGCTGTCTGTTGAAATTTGAAATTGTTATGCACATGATGGTTGATTTTAAGCAAGTTAAAATCGTTGTTGTTCCGTGATAGAATGGGTGCTGAATTTTCATATTGATTGCAATTGCACGCGCCGATATGGGAATTATACATACAGGAGGGGCATAAATATGTATACAGTAGGTATGCAATTATACACGTAATATTATGGATGGGCAATACAACAATGAAGAGTTTGATTTTCAACAAGATAGAGCTCATGCTAAGTATGAATTGTGCCGTAATTGTTAGCAGAAAGGTGAATAGGGCAAAAGGGGTCGTCTGAAAAGCCACCTAGATCACCAGATCTTACCCATGTGGGTTTCTTTATTAGAAAAGTTCTTAAAGATAGGTATGTTTTACTTGAAAGACCACCTGCTGAATTGATTCACTTCATTAGATAGCCATGCCAAGAAATTGATAACAAATAAAAAACTGGGTAATAAAACGTACTTGACTGTCAAATCTAGATGACAGAAATTTGTAAATGATTAAGACCAACCGTTTAATATCCACCTAAGAATACTCTAGCTCTATATTTAACTGATAGATCTTCATAATATTATTTAAAGATTCCGTTACATGCACCTTATTTCACTGCAGTGTACCTACTTCTGTTCGCCCCTGTATTGTTGTGTATTAACTATTCTCGCCTCATCAACACTTAGGTAAAACATGAAAGAAATGTGACTGAATGGTATGGACTTGTTTTTAATTCTCATTTAATGCCTCGTAAATTTCAACTAAAATTGGAATACGCGTGTCTTAGTTTGAATGAAAGAAAATTATTAAGTTATGCTCTATGATATGACAGCCAATGAAGAGACAAAGCCTACCAACCGACTGCTGACCTCACGCTTACATGTACACAGCATTTAACCGGTTCGGGAAGGTGGTGAACTGAATGTTGGTTTTCACTACCAATCGTATCTTCTTATATTTCTCACAATTCTGTACATAGGATGAGTAATTCACATCCTCAAACCCAAGAGTATTCCATGGCCGGGGATCTGAGCATTACACTCCAACCCACTGCGACCGCCACAGCGTGAAAATAATTAAAGGCAAAATACATGTACCTAGCTGATTTTAGATATGCATAGTTCGTCTCCTTAGCACATTAGTAGCGCAGCTGCTTACCAAACGGGACGTTCGCATTCAATACTCGGTACCGGCGTGGAAATCTCCTGCTGGGAGAGTTGGTCTAGGGTACACTCAGCCTTGTGAGGTACCTGGGGAGGGGGCGAGTCAATTGGAAGTTACTTGAACGAAAAGCAGCGGCTCCAGGTTGCGAAGGCCGCATTCACTGGCCAGGAGGGACTTGGCGCGCTCACCACGTTCCACCCTCCAGTACTGCACCCACTCGTGCAGTACTGCCCACGCTGGGCAGAGGTCGAGAACGCAACGGTTCAACGGCACCGGGCTGTTGTGCCGTGGAATTTAGAGTTAGAGAGAAATGCGTAAAATAAGATAAATGAGATATTAAAAAATTTAGCGAAACACTGTACATATAGGTATTGTTGTACTGTATTAAATTAACTCTAGCGGGACATAATAGTTTACACAAAACAAAGTGATAGGTAAATTCTTCCTAAAAGAAGTATTTATGAAAGACACTGAGGACAAGCGCCCCGCCCCCACTAATAAGGCTTAATTACGTATTTCAACTGTGGGAAGAGCTGTGATTTTGATCTTTGATGGGGGATGTCAATTGAAATAGTGTTTAAAGGCCAAAACTGCATTGTAATCATTTATTCTGTGCAAAAATCTTTAATGCTAACTTCCATACGAAACAGACTTCAAATGGTGCACGAAAAACAAAGGAATGGCGAGTCATTGGTGTCTTTACCACCCCTGTACCTCACACAATGAGATGCATGGAGTCTCAACTGTATTTGATGAAAGTGGCTTTTATGAAGTTGATTATTTGAGAGCAATTTTTAGCCGTTAAAAGCGAGTTGTTCGAGAGCCGTGGGAAGGCCAAAATGATGCAGATTGATGCAAATAGCTTTGACAAATGTTAAAACGTGCTGCTGTAGGGGACAGCGTGTCACAAACGTAGAATGGGCGTGTCACTGAGCTGTCAAACGCAGCTCTCTATTGTCACTGTTGCCAACTGTATTGTTGTTTTGTTCCTATATACCGAAAGAGTGGAGATAGAGGAATATAATGGCGTTAGAGTCAACGTTTCTAAAGCTACACGTGCGATGTAGGAGGGTTTCAGAGAATATAAAAGAAGAATGCTAACAATGTGATTGTTACAAATTTGTTCAGGCAAGTGCTGTACATTTTTCAAAAAAGCAACCTAGACAGTAAAAGAGTATTCAAGTAGATGAATCATTTTGCGGAAGTTTGTTTTTGAATGCTGCGATTGGCTTGTGATTATGAATGAACTAAACATTTCAGTCACTGCTTTTGTTAGAATTATTTTGTATTTAGCTGGTCCCAAGCAGCAATAAAAGAGTATTCATGACGCATGAGCAGGTGGGGGGAGGCATCTAGTACTTGGACCTCCAGCAAACCTTGTGTACCTATGCCTCCAGGGAGGGAGGGTTGAGATGAGAGGAGATAAAGGGCAGTCTAATCATGAGTCACAACATAGCAGAGAGCAGGGCTTCTAGTATCCTTTTGGAATCTCCGTGGCGGCGTTTAGTACGGTTCAGTCAGCTATTCCCTCTGCAGGCTTGCACATCCAGCTAGGGGATCCTGAAAGTGGAAACTGTCCCTCCCGGGGACGGAGGTTTACAGAGAGCATCCTTTTTCCCTGCATACAACGCCGACATTTGTAACCCTGAAACTAAGCAGATAAGGGACGAAGTGAGGTGAAATGGAAGTACAGAAAATTAGGAGGATGTAATTAACGTTCCCAGCATTCGCCTAGCGATCCAGAGAAACCCCCAAGAAACCAGTGGGCCATGAATCAAACCCAGGACCTCCTGAATGCAAATCGCACGCACTACTGCCTGCCCCACCTAGTTCGGTGAACAGTATTACCTTGCGACCGATTAACCACCGGATCCATGTTCATGGAAACGTTTTTGCTTCTCTTCACTTTTACTTCTCGTTCATACATTTCGGACTATAAATTTGAAACACGCTATATGTAAGAAAATATGAATTTGTTAATCTGCAGTTACTTCAGGCTTAGGGGTCTTAAGGGGCCCTGACCGAAACAATTATCAAGTTCACAGTTTTTAGGTTTATGCATACATATAAATGTTCTCCAAACTTTCAGTCATCGATTGACTGTGAATTTTTTCGATTTAGCCATTTTTAAAGTTCTAGCGCAGGCTTTATATACCATATGCGCCACATTTAAACACCCCTTTTCTGCTTAAATCTTCGGCAGTATTTGAACAAAATATGGGCCAAAAAGGGCTCAAAAACAACCAAATTCAGCGGAAAGAAGTGGTCAAGTTATGAATCTGAGGAAAAATACTACTAGACAAAAGAGGGAAGGTGTGGCATACGCAACAGGGCAGTTTTAGGCCAAACAGATAATCTGATTCATGATCATGATAAGTGTGTGCAAAAAGTTTGGTATTTCTGGACTACATTTTTAATACACTATTTGCTCCACGCGTATTAAATTTTTTGCTACGCCCCTAGATTTTTTCCCAACATGTCCTCCATTTATGTGACTTCAACTTCAGTCTTTAGTTTTAAAATCTGAAGATTTGTTTAGCTTTAAGAAAATTAAATGCACAAAAAATGTTTTAAATATATCTTCATACCCATCAAAGAAAAGAAATTAATTACTTTAAAAGAAATTATTTTCTCTTCCTGCCAGAGAATGGTGATGTTTGTTTGGCAATTAGAGTTTACAAAATCATAAAACTCTTGAGATGTTTTAGTTTTTGATGCGCATGGAGTATTTTGAATATTAAGGTATTTTGGCACTGTGAATAAATTAAGTAATTAATTCCTTCATAACTATAAAACAGATCGTGTTGGAACTTTCTGTGGTAATTCGGAGGATAAACACCCTTAAGTGTGCAAAGTATTGATTTCCTACCTATAAAAATATAGAAAGATGTCTGCCGTAGTCGCAGACGAAACGTTTGGGAAGAAGAAGGAACCCAATAGACCACGGCCCACAAGCCCGGTTAATATTATTGCATCTAGTAAAATATAGAAAGTTCAAAATTCTGTCTCCCTCAAGAGGCACTCCTTTTCTGGGAAGCTTCTGATTTAACCTAAGATATAGTGAAGGAAGACTGCGAATTTTTGTGCAATTGATGCTATGTAGCGCATACATAATTAAACTTGTTGGCACCGTTAGAAGCAATGTACACCTGGCGCAATAAACTCTCTAATCTACTCCTGTGTCAATTCTGCCTCGAGGCTCCTAGTTCTTAGAAAAGGTACTATAAATCATCTGCCAGTCTTATCTGACTATTAATACTGAAGGTGGCAATAAGGCGATGAAAATTACATTGCGCTGGAGGCTGCACCTAGCCATTACCATCTTGCTGATAAAATTCATACCCATTACCTCCGTTAATATAGGAAATGGAATTTATAAAGAAGCTTAAGAAATATCCCGTATAAATGCATTGCGATAAGAACTACTGAATCAGAAACCTGACACAATTTACAATGTCGAATTTCGCATATCAAAACATCCTTCTGCGCTGTTTCCCTCCGGCAGTAGGATAATAATTCCACAAGTACAGTGACACCGAATGAACTGTGAACCACCTAAGAGTATTCCCTGTCGGTGAGAGCAGTGTTCGTTCCCCTTTGCGCATACTGTAGACTTCCGCTAACAGAACCAAACAGATTCTCTATTTATTGTAAATGTTTTTATTTGCCCACTTTGTAAAAATGGTGTTGAAACTGAATCTATCGTTCTCCATCTTTTTTTCGCTAAAGGTTAAAGTTAAATTTACAGCACTACACACCTCGTGGTGCTTGAGCTACCAACCTTGGCTGCCTACCTCACCCCTAGTTTTGCCAATCAGAGATAGACGATGGTGTGGTCAGGCTTGTTTCCACGAGTCGGAACGTTGGTTTTCCTGATCCACACACCGCTACCTATCGTAGCTCCTCAAATGCACCGTGATCCTAAGTGCCCATCTGTCCTATACAAGGTACTGCATGTGAGCCGAAAAATCAGCACCCGCATGGATGGACTCGAACTCACGTGGGTTCCTGTTAGGATCTTCAACCCACAGTGCTAAGTTTATACACCACTATGCCAAGTTGCAAGAGTATGTGTCACCTCGCTAATATCTATCCCTATTCATTACTAGGGCAGTTGAGGTAGAGATGTTGGTTGTTCCCAGTGGATATTTTGTTTCGTCTTTACCTGGGTTTGGCAAGAAAATGTCATTTTATTTAACCCAGATATAAAAGCAGGACTCCATGCTAACAGTACTGTTTACCACAGCAAAGAAAATCCCCGTGGGATGTGATGCGGAGGGAAATTAACGATTAGACATGTGTCCGACACCATGCCTCACCCTCCTTGTTTATGACACTAGCACAGGTTTTTTAAATAGCTTTACTACTTTACTTTCTCTGACACACACGCACGCAGACACACACACCGCGCGCGCGCACGCACACGCACACACACATTCGCTATCCTTGTCGCACTGATACAGATAAGGACAGGGACTTTCTTTCCGTTGGCGAACAGTAAATCTTGTTGCCCGCCTCTGCGGCATGGGGGTAGCGCGCCTTTTCACATTCCGGAGGTACCTATTTCGAATCTCAGGATTAGTCATCCGGATAAAGCTTTTTCCGTGGTTTTCCCTTATCCTGGGAGGCAAATGTCGGATAACTTTTAAGTTCTGCGGATCCCAAGTTCAGTTATCATTTCACTAATTTCATTTATTCATCGTCTGATATGACCTACGGTAAACTGTAATAATAAACAACAATAATAATAACAATAATAATTTTAAAAAAAAAACTTGTCATTATGGATCACACTAGAGCGGTAGAAATAAGTAGAGATGAAACGTCAACTGTTGTTCTCCAGAGAGAAAACATGGTCGATAGCTATTCTTAATATCATACCTAGTTGCTTGTTACAAAGAACAATCTCATGAGCAATATATCAACTCTTGCCAACGCCTCTACGATACCTTTATATACGCACATGGCCATGTAGATGGTAGCTGTCCTAACCGAATAAAACGTTAAATATAGTTCTATTTCTCCGTTTTACACACTTTGCACATTCACTCAGGTATCAGTACAGAACCAAATACACCATTCAAACACTGAGGGACAAACAGGCCAAGCGCTATTGATATGTATGTACATGTTCATTTTGCACGCTCACGTGCCCTTAGAATTTTCTGTTTTCTTTTTTTCTTTTCTGTTTTCTGTTTGGGTTCACCTTTGTTTCTGAAAGGGTCGGTAGGACCCAGAAGCTGGGTCCATTACTGTAAACAAGTATCACTGACTTCCTACCTGTTGTCTCGACTAGTGTAGTTGAATTTCATTTCTTCCATCGGTGAATTGGCAACGGTCAGATTTCTATGTCCCATTTTTGTTTTGCCTGTCGATGCCACGGTCACTGCAAACAAAAGCGGAGCTAACGCCCGTGCCTCGCTCTCTTTTGTTATGTTTAGGAAGTGGGAATTGGAACGTTCATTTTAATAATAGACCAGCGTACCGTTTTGAACATTCCACACATCCACACAGTCGCTCTCTGTCTGCGTGGTCCACACGTGCAGTGAACTGCTTGTTCCTGTCCACATTCACTTGTTTGTATACAATAACAGGCCAGAATACGGCAAAACAAAATATTTCTCTGTTCTGTACCGATTCAAACATTTATATACGATAACTCCATGAACTAGCCTCTACTTGAAAAACATTGCAGCAGCTAGTTAAGGCAGAAAAAAGTATAATTGTAATACCTAGAAAGAACAAATGTAAATGTTGTATTGCACAGTTTTAGTTCTTTAAAAATTGCCCCTATGCTTCATGTGGTGTATACAATATTATACATTAAGAAAGAGTAACACATGACATACATAATTGAAGCCCGCGGGATTTATCCCAAGGGCTACACTAGTACTGAGAGCAAAATCTGTTTCGAGCCCGTGGTAAATATACCATTTTTCCCACGATCGAAGCAAAATTGTCGTATTTTATTTATTTTTAGTGAATTTCGCTGAGGGTAGCGCTGTGGCCGAGCGGTTAGACCGCGTACCATGGTCCATAGGTTCCTCTGCTTCCCGACAGGCGTCTTACCTAGGCACTGGCTCGTAAGTTCTAGGGGATGTAAGTCGGGAGGGTAATCAAGTGAAGAAGGAGAATTTCGCTGAACTACTTCATTGAGTTGTATTGAAATTACTGACAAGGTATAAGGGGCTTTGGAATAATTGAAAGGCTATCCATAGCAGCGTTGTTTATATTGATTACATTGTGAATATCAATACAAAATGGATAATTGTGAAGAACCAGAAGATGTTAAACGTGTTCATTTACTCGTTTGCCACTGGAAAAATCCAGAAGATTATACGAAGGAGCGTACACTCGTTTTAAACAATGGTGTTTACTGAAGAATGAAAAATGTATTCAGGAAATGTATTTTCGGTTTATTTCACAGAAAGAGCGAAGCATAAAAAGGACGATGTATATTTGTTGATGAAGGTAATTAGTATGTTATTTATTGAGGTTAGATCGCTGTAAAACGACCGCACTGTAAAAGTAGAGTTGTTGGCATTTTGGTGATATTGATTTAATGCTTTTGTAGGTTGGATTGTTTTGTGTTTTCTCTCCTATGTACATAGTAAAAAATTCAATACCGAGATTTCACTGAAGTGCACGTTTTGAGGTTCCCTGAATAAAAAAAGCATTTTTAGAAAAACGTCTGTGTGGGTATGCGTTTTCTGTCCGTGTACAGCATAACGAAAGCGAAAAGTCAGGTACTTATCAAAGCTGGATTTAAGTTCACATATTCCGGGGATGTGACTGAAGATTTTCACCAAAATTGCGCGCCCAAAACCCTTTACAAGGAGAAATATTTGTTAATTTCGATTTTCTTAAAAATGGCATAAACGATTTTTATTAAAGTACCATATTTAAAATGCTTTCATGACAAATGAAACGTATAGCTTGACTTTTCTGTGAATAACCCCTGAAGCCCTCAGCGTTCTGGATGACTTAACTGCTGAACGGTAAGAGATAGACAAAATCTCATTCCACAAAAAATGCAATCTCATTAAAGCACACAAATTATGCCAAATACTACGTGATGGCTTTGAAGTTTGATTCTGTTTGCTCATTCAGAGTGTAGAGGACTCCCGAGGCTATTCCCCAAAAAATCCAAAAATACAGTTCATTTTATCTTTAATGAAAATCATTGGAGCCATTTTCGATGTAAAGGGAGTTTGGGGCGGTGGATTTTCTTTAAACTCTTCGTGTTGTATCCTTGGAAGATGCTGAAGTTAAATATCAAGTTTGTTATTCTAGCGACTTTTAATTTCTTAGTTACGCCGTTCACAATCACTAGGATCTTTCTCTAAAAATGTTTTTTTGTTTTTTTTTTTTTATTGTGAGGACCATAGAATGTGTATGTCTAAAGAAATCTGGGTATAGAATTTTTGGGTGAAATGCAAACTTACTATGTACGTACATGGTAGAAAAAGAAAAAGAAAAAAAAAATCTTAAAAAAACGCTATGACGTAACTGGGGACGATAGGAGAGGAGTTGGTAATATGGACCACTTTTTAATTTTTGATAAAATTGTGTATTCTGTACACATCTATGATTTCAGAAATGGCCATTAGCATTAGTAATTGACTATATTATAGAATTACCAGTGCATTTTAAAACTTATGTTTAAGACTTTTGAATTTTCACAGTTTTTTAAACATGCGAGGAAATGTGGATTTTAGGCACTGGGGTGTATTGTAAAACATTGAAGACATTTTATTTTTGTTAATGCTATAATCGCAGGAGTTTTTTTTTTTTAAATACCTTATTGCAAAGCTTTTTTGCTACATATGTTTAGATACTTGGAACTACATTAAAAAGGGTCAAAATTAAAGATCAATACTTTATATCTGAAAATTCAATTGAAACCGTTCCCAGGTCCTTCGTGATCAAAAATTAGAAACAAAATCATCTGTTGTACACCTCACCATAAAACATGCAACTTGCACCATCGTTTTAAGGCACTTCCTGTTTAACTAATTCTGTTGGATTTGATATCCTAGAAGAGACGCTTAATGTTGTATCTGTAGCTTTGATGGTCAGTTTTCTAGCTCTTGTCGAACAGACTATCCCTTTCATTCCCTGTTAATTTTTCTCTTTTCTTCTTCTTGCTGAACAGGCTACCCCTTTCATTGCCTGTTGACTTTTGTCTTCATAGCAGTTTTGTTGCCCCTCTACTAGTGTCTGCTCCTGATTTCAATTGTTCTTCGACAATGCGTTTGAAAACTGAGGAGTTGTTTCCTTTGATGCCAATGTCTTCTGTTCTATTTTAATATATTCTTGTAGAGAATTGGTTAATACAGTTGATCTAAAATCTTTACATCCTATGTTTGAGGTCTTTACCTTCTTTACACTTGGCACTGGAGATATTTCTTGGCACCACGATCCTAAGGTAAAGGAAGGGTTGCATTATGGAACACCTAGTTTCATAAGATCAACAATTACCATTTTCCACACAAGTGATCTGTTCACGACATAAAAATAATAACTTCAAATTAATGAATATACAATTTTACAGTTCAATTAGCAAATAATGATTTAGAGTCTAAATTAGAAACAAATTAGAAACTAACAGCTTCACTTAGCTTATTAATATTTCAAGATGTTGAACTGCTGGCTAGTTGCAATATTAATAAATAGAGCTTTTAGTTTCTGATTTGTTTTTAATTTAAATTCTGTTGCTTCACTGTTATTAGCTTCTATTTTCGTTAATTAATGATTTAGAGTATTTAAAACACTGCACTCAAATTAATATAAGCAGTAGATGTAATGTTGAATCTTACTTGCTAAAAGATTCAAACTGCGTCAAACACAATACTTGCATTGATAATCATATACAGTGCAATATTGAAGTTAACTGCTTCTAGAGGCTAAAAGGCAAACCCGTAACATAAATTAGGATAGTTTCCGCAAAATACCAGCAGTTACTTGGTAGAAAACATATGTTTCATTGTACAACCCTGTTTTATAATACCATCTGCTCCTTTACGGTTTATGTTCTAGGTTTATAGTAAAAAGGTCAAAGAGACCAGAAGAAAACGGCGGATCTTTAGGTTTTAAAAAATGCACTGCCTTAAATGTTGGGAAACGGTTTTAAGAAAACCCTTTACTTTGTGCAACTTCAAATAGTTATTGTTGCTTATATTAATTGCGAATAACATTCAATCATTGTGTCATTTCTGACTGTAGTATTAAAATTAAACCTTTGAAAATCCTTTTCAGCGAAGAGACAGATACCCATAATGTTTGTAATTAATGAGGGCGTGAAAAGTTCCAGAGGAAAGCCTGCAGCAAACCATGTATACTTATACTCCGCTACATATGAGACCCTTAACGTTTATTTTAGTCACTAACAGGGGCAATATGTTGGAGCTCTTGACATAATGTAGCAAAGCTTTTAAGGAAGTAAAAACTGAGCGGTAAATATTCCAAACACTATGTTTACGTAAAAATAGTAGTCATACAATGTTAAATTGTTTATAAGCACACCGTTGTATGGGGATAACACTCCATACGCAGGTGGCCGCCCTGCTCCTAATTAAGATTCAGGCAGACTTCTCTGCAATATTTTGGCTTAAGAGTTCTCGGTCTTTGCCGAATTTTAATTGCTGCTTTTATAATGGGAATTGCATGTTCTTTCATTCATACCGGTACTTCTTATTAAACATCTCCATATGCAAACGAGGTAGTAGCGTTTGCTTCGCTTTTAACTCATTTTGGAGTTAATTTATGCGAAAACATGTCCTGGATTTGATCCCAATTTCCCCTCATTAATTTGCTTTGCATATCTAAGCGCTTCAGAATAGGAGTGTCTAGCAAAACGTGTGTATGTGCGCTCTATGTTACATGTGTGCTCTATGTAATTACCTTTATTACTAGTATGTTTTATATAGAATGTGAGTATGGTTACTACATTTATTATCACTGAAACAAGATAAAACTGTAGTGAAGGTAAATTACTCAATATGATTTTCTAAGTTTACGCTGAATTAGAGATTATTCGTATACGATAATTTTATATTGTGACGGTGGCCGTGTGCCCTCAAGGATGCTCGAGATTAGTTACCTCACACCACTGCGCTACTAAGCAACGCGTGCAGAACAAAAGCGATCACAGACACTTCGAGAAGCTGGACGTGCTGCGCTTTTACGAGAAGCTTCGAGAAACGCGTATTTTCCAGAAAACTGACCGGTAATTCGCCTCGGCTATATAAACGAGTTGCCCGGAAAGGACAATGCAGTGCTAAGCCAGTTAGTGTTGAGAGAGCGTTATGAGAGTATGAGTAGAACTGTCAGAGCGAGGTGCCAACAGTGAGCAGTAGGCTTCGAACCTTTATATAGCTATCGCGAAATGAGGCAGTCACACGGACAGAGCGTGACGTCATTGCCCCAGTACAGTGACAGCACAAAGCACACTGCCTACAGCGCTTAGTGTCTCTCGAATGTGTTCACTAATTCCACGCAGTAAAATGCCTGCAGTACGAAAACTTGTACAAGAATTTAGGAGTGAATGTTTTACTGTAAATGAAGATAACATTGAATGTAAGTTATGCAACAACGTTATCTACAACGTTGATGCTTTGACTGTACCTGGCCTTCTCTGTGTTGTGATCATGTGACAGACTGACCCCCTCCCACTTGCTATAGTCCAACTCCGCAGTGAGCAGTATTTGTGTTAAGGTTACGATAGAACAGAACAACTGTGAGTTGCAAGGTCACAGCGAATTGTAAATTATATGAACGATAAAACAGAGAACTGTGTTTTGTGATTCAGTTTTAGAAGAAGTAAAGTGTCATTAAAAGTAACTGGATTTCCATTTCTCACAATGCTTACTTACCATACTATACATTATGAATTTTAGCTTCATGGCTTTCCGAACACTTACAGAAATAATACCGGTTTTTAGTTTGTGGTAGGAAATCAGTATTTTATTATGATTTTAGTTCTTTATTTATGTTGCTTTTGAAATTTAATGTTTTCATTATAATGTTTTATCTCAAACTAAACTAATTAAAACCTGCTGAAGCTTAAAACATTTGCGTATATCCAGAGGATATTTAATTTCACTACCTTGATTAGTTCCAGAAAAAAAATGTGTGTGCTGCACTCGCACAACTTTTTCTACCCCTATAATTCCAGAGGTGTACCGCTTATTACACTATGCATATTAAAACATTTTCTTCTATCCCCTACCTTTATTGCGATAAAACTTCCCAAAAAGCGTTTCTAATTAAGCTTTTCGGACTTAGTTACATTTATTGCTTCATGTTTACATGCAAGAAGCGGAAACGAGTCAGATGTTTATATCACAAGGGATTTTTTTTTTCTTGTTTTAAGCTCACGTGAAGGAGAGGAGGAAGAAAAGAAAATTAAGAGTTCCCTGGGTTGAAACGTTTAAAGATGGCGAAAACGTTACGCTTCGGCTCAAGAAAGCATAAACATAAAGAACGAATAAGTAATCCAAGAACGTAAATTACCTAAATGGTATATTTTAATGTCTTTTACATATTTTTCTGTAGGACGCTTTGGTCAAATTTTTATGATTGACCACTCTTAGTTGCATAAAATAAAATTGAAGGTGATTTCGCAAGCTATTAGAGGATTTTCAAAAGATATTGTATTTGTCAAGTGTGAAATTTTAATCTAAATCATTTAATCCATATTTGAGAAAATAAGAAATAATTAGACGTTATTCCATGTGAACGGTTGTTTAAGGTAGGAAAAATTTTATAAAAATTTTTGCTTTACGGTCTTGAAACGCGAATCTAAACATCCAGCCCCAAAAGCCTTTACCCGATAGGTACATAGTGTGCTCTCTCTCTCCCTCCTCCCTCTGTTTCCACCACTATTGCTCGCGCTTGTTTTTAACTGTACAAATGAGTACACCTGGTAAAATATCGATATTGAATTTATGAGTAAAATACAAATTAATTCCTGTACCGCCATATGTAAGCGACAGAGAAAGTAAAAGCAGGACATGAACCTGCTAATTTTACAATTGGCGAGGTAGGTAATTTGAACACCCCTTGATACAAGAAGTCACCCCTAAGGTTTTAATCCAACATTTCTGAAAATTGGGGCACATTATGCAATTAAACTCCACCAATTTTGAACCTTTTATCCTAAATGGTGTTCTGAGATAAAATGTGAACTTCTTTCCTCATTGTAGCATGCATAAACTTGCATTTGCTTTTTCAATTCTTATTATTTATTTTAGGGGTAAGATCTAGAAGTTTCATTTTTTTTCCAAGTTTGTAATGTAGATAAAATGTTAAGTATAAGATTATGGAAGATGTTCATAGAGTAAACTCAAAAAGTTGCTTTTTTCATTGCAATTTCGTCGGTCAGAGATTGCTTTAACGCGGTTGAGGATGGCCACCTTTTGCGTGGGGACCCGGCCGCTGTCTGTCCAACATGCGGCGTTCGTGCCGCACGTTTTTTCCTAAATTGCCCGCCTTACGGCTCAAGTGCGCCAGTCCCTTGGTCTGGGTGTTACACTGCGTTCCATTTTGGGCGATGACCTATTTGCTGTAAATGAGGCATTGCGGTTCGTCCCCAACATATTCTCACGTCGTCGTTCGACCAGAGCGGACGTGTTTTGCTTGTCACTGGTGGAAAGACGGAATTTTTCAGCCATCCCCCACGGAGCAGGAGATCCCGCAAGAAGGTGGAGCGCGCATGCCGGTGGTGCACAGGCTTCGTACTTCGGGCTAATACATTAGCCAAAGTCTACGTAGGGTAGCTCTATAAGAAGTTTGAAAAGCAAACTTTAGAGCTTACCGAAGACTGCTTTCCTGGAGCAGCAACATCTGTCTCGAGATTGGACTTTGCATTGGAGTGCCTGATTGGTGCTTGTATCAAGCATCGGTATTGGTCTCCAATATACTGCGAGCAAGGTCCCGACTAACAAGCAGTAGCGGTTTGTCAACAAGGCTAGAGCCAACACCTTCGGGTGGATATAGGCGCATCCTTTTTGGGTGTTCGGTCCTCTGTTGGCAGCGCTTCTTAGCAACCGCTGCTGAAGGTAAGTGGTCAGCCCGACAATATTATGTCTACAAAACCTAATCCCACTGTTAAAAACAGCAAAACCAGACTCGATAACGAGAACTCAGCAATGCCCAGCACATCTGGCGCAAACAATAACGTCTCCGCAAGCTCACCTCAGGAGACAGTCAACCGGCGACGCCGAAAGCCCATACAAGGCGGAAATGGCAACGCCAAACGTTTGGCATTAACCGGATATACGTCCAACCAAGGCGCTAAACGCGAATCAAATTCACGTTTAGGCCGAACCTCAGAGGCAAACTCTGACAGCTCCCGCGAGGATTCAGATGCGGAATCCAATACAGACGAGACCGTCGTCCAGTCTGAAACGTCCAGGATGGACGAAGACGAGGCAAGCTCCTCTGACATCTCTACTGAGGTGGACGAGGCACAATTTCGAGAGGTGGTCAACCGTCGGAAGAAGCGCCAACAGAACACATCAACTATCCTGACTGACGAACAAACTGGTGAGCCAACTGAAAAATCAGACAAGCAGCATATTCCGCCTATCATTGTAGACGATTTCAGGGGTATGGTGGGCTTCTTAAAAGAAGTCATGCCAACACTTTCGGGGTCGTGCTCGGTGACGAGGAGGAAAAGCCGCTATGTCTTTCAGACGAACCATGTGAGGGACTATAACACCCTCCTATCTGTCCTTGACAAGAAAAATCTCCCTCACTTTACGTTTGGTCTCGACAAAACTCGAGACATCCGCCGTGTCATCAGAGGTCTTCCATTAGATACGCCCGTGGGCGATATCGAAGAAGAGCTCAGACGCAAAGGCATCACCCCTCGACTGGTAAGGCAACTTACCAAACCGGGCGAGAACGGGGAAGCCAAGAGACCAATTCCTCTTTTCCTGGTTGTGGTGGAGAGGGCGTGTGATCCGGAGATGAAAATCGACGGAGTCACGTCTCTCTGCTACCTCAGGGTGAAGGTGGAAGCTGTGAGGAGTTCTTTTGGGCCCCCACAATGCTACCGGTGTCTTGGCTTCAACCATTCGAGCCATTTCTGCCGCAGAAACCTTAGATGTCTTCGCTGTGGTGATGCGCACCACAAAGAATCCTGCCCTAGACAGATCACAGATGATCCCACCTGCGCAAACTGCAAGGGCAAACATGTGGCCTGCTATGGAGGTTGCCCTGCGAGGAAGAGAGTAATCGCCTCCAGGAGACCACAGATACCTCAAGGTCCAACTCCCGTCAGAGGAGACCAAGTGAGACCTTCCACCTCAAATTACCAGGCCCCTCAACCCCAACTAGCCAACACCCCTAGAGTTTCGCAGGCTCAAACGAACCAACGCACCTCGGGTAATCCATGGACTCGAGAACAACACCAGCAACCATCACACAATACACAACATCAGCCCCAAAATAAACCTCCCCCACAAACAACCCCAAGGCCGCAGAGGGAGAGAAAACCCCGGAAGCCCAAACGAGCACCCAGAGTGGTCGAAGCGAGGGATGTTTCCACCATCCGACAACATCAGGAGGAGGCTAGAGCCGAGGAGACACCAGCACCCCCTCCTTCCACAAACAACACCCCCTCATCCCCTACCTTTCAGCTCACTGACCTGCTCAAATGGGCGCAGCTAGTTTTGCAGACCCATGGGCAAAGGATTTGCGATCTCATCCTGAGATATAGCTCTGCGAGCGACTCAACAGCCAAGACGCTCATTGTAATGGAGGGGCTCGCCCTCCTAACCTCCGTACTTCAAAACACCGAAAATGGCCAGACAAACTAGGCCAAGCACCTCTTTTCGGTTCGCGTTTTGGAACGCGTGCGGATTGGCTGGCCAGGCGGGGGAGTTATCCCACTTTGCCCGCACTTATGCCCTAGACGCTATTCTAGTTAGCGAAACCCACCTACGCCCAAATGCTCGCTTCCGTTTACCGGGCTACGTTTGCCACAGAACTGATCGTCAAGGTCGTCCTGGAGGCGGAACGGCGGTGTTCGTAAGGCAAAACGTAGTCCATCGCCCAATCCAGCTCCCACCCCTTCAAACACTAGAGGCCACGGCTATCACTCTGAACCTTGACGGCACAGAGATACTGATAGTCTCAGTATATCACCCTCCACGAAGGCAGTTTGTCCCTAATGACTACCATTCCATCCTAGCCCTTTATCCCAACGTCATTCTAGCTGGGGACTTCAACGCCAAACACCAACGCTGGCACTGTGGTCGAAGGGCGGATGCCCGAGGCAATTCCATCATCCGCCTCATAGACGCGGACCCCGAACTAAGGGTGGAGGGCCCGTGGCAACCCACACATCACCCTTTGGTCTAGGACTACCCTCTGTCATAGACTTCGCGATCATAAAGCATTTCCCATTTCATCTCACACTGACATCAATAAATGCTCTCCAGTCAGACCACAACCCAGTACTGGCAGAAATCAATACCCGGATTGCCAGTCACGACAGCTCAAATTACACTCGGGAAACGGACTGGGAAGGTGTCCGTAACTGCCTTCGTACCTCCATCCCACCTAACCCCAGAATCAACGACATCCCAAGTCTTGAAGCGGCAGTTTCTTCTTTCACATCCATCGTGACAAGAACTGCCCAAAACCTGACAATCCGAGCTCCAGCTCCCTTACACCCAGACGTCCTCCCACTTGACATAATCCTCCTTATCCGTCGGTCCTGGGCGGCACGAAGACTCTATCAAAGGCATCGCACACCCCACAACAGAGCCCTATTACGGCGACTGCGCCGACTGGTCGGGGCTCGACTGCGTGAGCACCGAGTGCAAGCGTGGGAGAGCAAGATGGCCAGCCTGGACACTGAAAGTGGGGACGTGTGGAAGATCGCCAGATGCCTTCGAAACCGTCGTGGCCAATACAACTCGCCAATTCAGGGCACCCGAGGCCTGGCATACGAGCCTGAAGCCAAAGCCAACGTGTTCGCTGACTATCTAGAGCGGACCATGTGTCCCAGAGACGACCCCCAGGACTATAGATTCTCAGAACGTACCCGCCAAGAAGTACGTCGATTCTTACGACGTCCGCCGGAGGATGCGGAACGACTACCGGTGATACGTCCCAGCGAAACCCATGGCGCATTAAAACGCCTCAAAATCAAAAAGGCGGCGGGACCTGACGGACTAACACCCCTCATGCTTCGTCACCTTCCCTTCAACGCCGTGCTCTTCCTAACTAGAGTGTTCAATATGTGCCTTACCCTGGGTCACTTTCCACGCGAGTGGAGAGAGGCTCGGGTGATATGCATTTTGAAACCTGGGAAAGACCCGGTGCATCCCTCCAACTACAGATCCATAAGCCTTTTGTCCATCCTCTCAAAAGTTCTAGAGAGGATGATCCTAACCCGATTATCCCCTTTACTGGGAAACATGCAAGCCATCCCAGAACATCAGTTCGGCTTTCGACCTGGGCACTCTACACCTCAGCAACTGCTGCGTGTGGTGGAGGCTGCTGCCCTGGGTTTTCAGGAACGCGCATTCACCGCTGCGGTATCTCTGGATGTGGAAAAGGCCTTCTCAACCACCTGGCACACAGGGCTACTTCATAAGCTGATTCACCTGGGGCTACCCACACAACTCATTCACATCCTACACAGTTTCCTCCGACACCGGACCCTCATAGTCACAGTTGCTGGACGAACCTCCAGAATTAGGCCAATAAGAGGCGGAGTCCCCGAGGGCTCTGTTTTGTCCCCTACTCTCTTCAGTGTCTACATGGCAGACTTCCCAACTGAACCACAGGTCAATCTAGCGCAATATGCAGATGACGTACTACTATACTGCACCAACAGAAACATCCACAGAGCCTTCAACCCTATTCAAAGACACCTCCGCCTAGTCCAAGACTGGTGCCGACGATGGAGAATGTCTGTTAATCCAGACAAGAGCCATGCCATCCTGTTCACGAGACGTCCCACACCTGCAGACTGCCCCACCTTCCAACTTCGGGGTCAAAGGATCCAGTGGAGAGACACCATCACCTATTTGGGAGTTAAATTAGACAAAAGTCTAACATTTCGAGGTCATATCAGAGACCTATCAGTGCGGTCGCAGGGGGCTATTGCCTCACTGTACCCTATGCTGAAATCCGAGATGCCAGTCCGCCTGAAACTACACCTATTCAGAGCCCTGATTATCCCCCTCATGCTTTACGCCTGTGAAGTGTGGGGCATGGCAGCGGGTAGTTGGCTTCTGTGGCTCCAGAGGGCGCAGAACAGAGGACTTCGGTCCATCTACTCTGTCCCTTTATCCTTCCCCGTGAGACTACTTCACGAAGCCTCATCTCTTCCATACGTGGAGGATGAAATTAGGCGCCGGGCAGCAAAATTGTACGCCAAATTACCCAACCACCAAAGCGTCCTGGTTAGATCTCTAAGTGATTATGACCCCACAACACGCCGCTTCAGGTCGTACAGGGTTCCCCGTATGGCTTGCGGGTATATCCCATAACAAAGTAGTTTACCCACCAGCAGCAAAAGCTAAACTACAAAATAATCCCAACAAAGAGCTATTCGGTTCAAAATTCAACCCACCAACAAAATTCAAAATTTAAAAAGATCGAAAGATCTATAACTTGTTTAAAACTCTCTACCTCCACAGAATGCAAACATTGCTGAGTTCTGTGAGTCATCAGCTAAGGGGCAAAATAGCCTCCTTATTATATAAGCCATAACCTAAATTTAAAAACAACACCCTTAACCACCCTTTACCAAAAATTCTACCTGCGGTTAAACCCTGTTGAGGGTAGGTACGCAGAAAAATATCGTCGGGCTGAACCACAGCCTGCCAGTATGTCGTCGTCGTCCCCAACATAGGGTCCGCGAAACAAGTTTAACTTGTGTTTTATTTTTTGGGCTGTTAGTTTTTTTGTTTTAGAATATGGCCGCTCATTTGTATTGTTTTACTGTTTGTTATTTAGTGTTTTAACTTTTGATGGTTTTAACATTCACTTTTAATGTTTTGACTTTTTCACCATCCACCTTTTTTAACGTTTTAGCTGTTTACCTTTTTCATTTTGTGTTTTAGCTTTCTACTTTTAAGCCCATAAGTTTGTGAGTATTTTAGACTTAGAAATTTGTCTTCGGATCCAAATTACCTAGTTGTCGACGGGCCCCTAAACACCACTCAATCACTCGCTCATTCAGTCAGTCACTCACTCATTGCAATTTCAAAGCATCCTTAGCAAATGCCAGGTTAATTTCTTCATAACTTCTCTGAAAATAGATTTTCAAAGAATGCTGAATGTTGAAATTTTTAAGGGCGAGAAAACAGGAACCGAAATGACCGTGCTTTACGTTGCTTGCTGCATAAAACTTCTAAATACACTATTGTGTAGTTTAAAAAGGATGATAGCAAAAATTGTTGCTGAATATAAAAATTAGCAATACTTTTCATAATTTTTTCCCCCTTCAGTGATTGCCTAAAATGTACATTTTGATTTATTTGTGCAGCTTTAGTGTTTCATGAATGTTGTTTAATGGTTTGGGAGATTTCTCCTGATGGGAGAGTATTGATATAACACAATATCCTATCCCGCATTCGTTCACTTTTAAGTTCCCATTGCATTTTGTAAAATAACTAGTTTTGAATTTGAGAAGTTCCAACACAGGTTAATATTAAGCATTGAGCATAGTGGTTACAATAAAAATGTATTGTCGATAGGATATAATTTAGTTAATTTCTGTAGACTAATTTATGTTTAGTTCAAAGAATGTTTCTAATAGCTTAGTTTTAAATACAAGAAAATTTGTATGTATGTACCCTAGACTTATAAAGACTTTTAAAAACCGATCATATTCATGGCGATAAGTAAATTAAAACAAAACTTCTAAGAAAAATCCTGAAATATTTTAGAATTTTTATTTTTAAACGTTGCAGGACATAGAAGTTTACAGATAGTAAGCCAACTAACAAATGCAATTATTGCAGTAATGGAAAATGTAGCAAGGTTGAAATTGTCTTTGTTTAGAGATATGGAACTACATCTTGACAGAATTATTGAGGATTGTTACATGCAAAAGTTATTGTATATTTCTATTAATTAGTAACAGTGTAACTTGGCCACAAAATATTTACTCTGGTATCACTGTTCAAAACGAAAATATCAAAGATTCTGTACACAGCATGAACCTCTGCCTTCGGACATGCCAGAGTGCCACTCGGAAATATCCCAAAACCTGTTTACAAACGTTAGATCAGTGCGCAGTTTTTCCTTGTGTTACTCTATTTTTGAGCACGCACTCACCTGGCACTAAACATGATCCTTGCTGCGGTTAAGTAGGGAGGGAATCTTTGATGTGATGCATAACAGAGTTCTGATATAGACAACATTCTTGCTACTGTGTATGATTGCTGATTAATTAATGCGTGACTTGCTTTACTTTCTTGTTTACTTTCAAAGTATGTTTCTTTATTCTCTCTTTTTGTGTGTGTGTGTGTGTGTGTGTGTGCGTGTGTGCGTGTGTGTGTAGCATCGCTGCACTTCACCGTTCTGTTTGGGCGTGACATTAACAGAAACTAAAGGTTACTTAACGCTGGAATTCCAATACGACTGCAATATAGCTTGAAATATGTGAATGTTTATATCGAGAATCCCTCGAAAATTCTTAACATTGAAAAGCAATGAAGAAAATTAAAAATGCCTAAGCTTGGTGCTATGGTTAGAGGTGAAATTATACCTACGGGGAGTAACTATTGTTTCTAATCAGATTGGAGGCACTGTAAATAGTTAAAATTGCTCTTTAAATACAATAACCAGACACTTTCTGAAAATTCAGTCTGTGCGGAATAAAGTAGAGGTAGGAGAGTAATTTTTCAGTAGTTTCCATCGCTTCAGTTCCAGAAAATAATAGGTTCCATAATAACAGTCAGACTCTCCACAAGTATATTTACGCATAACCTAAAAGCAAGATGTGGTAGATACATAAGGTTGACTCGCACTTAGTCGAGATTCCTCATCTGTTACAAATATTCCCGAATGGCAAGACGTTGCCGCTCTGTCCCTCCAATCTATTCAGCATGCACACGCGAAATCGCAACGTACTGTTAACAGTTAATTAATTAATTAATTAATTAATTATGGAGTTTGGGCGTGCAAGCACGCCCGGGCTGCTTAGGGAATGTGCCCTCTTCAGCCTAGCTTTATTTTTTCTTTTTTGGTGGGGCAGAGATCCATCAGTTTGGGTGGTACATTTTCTCATTTTGTTGATGCTTGTTTTTTTCCCAGGTCACACATCTTGCTGCCGTCGCTACCCAAGAAGGCTGATTTTGCTGTTTGCTTAGTGCTTTTTCTTTTTGTTGCTGCTTCAGTTAGTTTTTTTATTTATTGTTTGTTGTCATTTGTTCGGTAAATTGATGTTTTTTTTTTTTTTTTTTTTTTTTTTTTATGTTAACAGTACATTGTCGCGTTACTTATAACATACCTACTAAAATTACTGCTCACTTCATTTATGGTAAAGAATTGACACCCCTCATTAGCGTATCAGTTTCTGTGAAGTTGGTGACTCCAAAAACTGCTTCTCCGAGTCGCAAAATATCTGACTACCCCGAAGATTTTAGTGGGCTGCTTTGCGGTCTATTGAAACTTGTATTATAAAACAACGTACCCTGCACGATCAGAGCGTTACTTTATAGTCCGATTACAAACTAATAAAACGATTGCGTTAGTGTCAAGTTGGACTGCAATGTTTGAACTGCATAGCTGCCATAGGCTCTTTCCAGCCTTAGGTAGAATGATCTAATATTGTGCTAGGCATGAAAACGTTTGAAACAACAAAGTACCCTAGGATTATAGTATGCAAATTAATACAGCACATGCTGTTTGATTGTTTTTTTTTGTTTTTTTTTTCCAGTTGCCTGTTAGTGAATTGTTTTGATTGATAAGCTCTTCTGCAATGTTACTTCTATTTCTTTGCGATGTTTGTTCTGATTACGCTAAAATATTTGTTTTAATTTTTTCATGATCATGGAATGGAATCCATTAGCTATAGTTTGAGCAGATTCGGCAGTTTCCATATAGCATCAATCAGCATGTTGATGTACTTTTCAGTTCTAAATATTAACAAGTATTTACACAAAATAATCTCAAGCTGCTTGCACACGATCAACTTTTTGTCAAATTCTGTGCCTTACAAAACTTTTCAAGTCATCACAACTTAAAAACTGTCTTGTCAAATTACTTGCGGTACTTTTAAAGTCTTTCAAAGTAAATAAAGACATGCTTTCAACGTTAAAGACTTCGCAGTGGTTTGATGGATTTGGCCAACGATGTATTTACAGTACGTCACGAAATCTGCAACATGGCTGAAAGTGAAATAAACAAAAGTTACTACCTGGGCAAGGGACTACGAGATGAAGACGAGGGGATATGAAGGAACTGCCAGGCAGATTTCCGAAATAAGTACATAATAATGCATTAATGCAGTGTGCTACATAGTATAGCTAACCTATTAATTCGTGTTATTTCCATGATATTCCTTGATCGTAATCTAGTTTCATGGGCTCAATGCCATGCAACATCTAAAACATTTCATTGCAAATTGTAATAGCGTGGTGCTAATAGTAAATTACTTCGCACGTGATAAATTATCTGTGTGTTCGGCAAAACATGTGTTTACACGCATTTATACATGTCAACTCTTGCCAGGTCTTGTCAAGTCTTGTCCAATCTTGAAATATTTTTCAATATTTGACCATTTTTCTTGTAAACTCTTGAATTGTAAAACAAGTTTGATCACGTACAGGAGGCTTTAGATCCACAAAATATGCTTTAATTTCATATGAAGTGATCGTAATTCGTATGTAAATTTCATTAATAGCAATAGCCATAGCCGTAACGTAAATGTAAGCGAAATACATGTTTGAGGAAAATGTTAATAAAATGTGTTATACTTTGGAAAAATTAGTGGAAATGGTCTCCTGTTTTATTCAATACTTTTAATCCCATTTGTATCCCTTCAGATTACCCGCTGTGCAAACATATTCATACCACATCGATCATTCGGTAGGGGCAATCAGCAAGAATATGTTATTTTGTTTCTGCCGCCGAGTTCGGATATGAGCAAGACCGCGTGATGAAGAATTCGCTACCGCCTGTTGATGAGGTTGTTGACGCGGGAGGTGAGGCTGGGACGTGTACTTTTGTCGAGACGTTTTTATTTTAATCCAGTCGCCGCAAAACAATCTCCATCTGTGCATTTATTGCGCATGTAATATTGATATGGCTTTTGTTACCTGTTGCAATTTTCTGATCCCCCCCCCCCCCCCCTTTCTAACTCTTGTATTTCTGCCATCGCTCTGGTTCATTATTGCATTCTGCTTTGTCTTCTTTCGTCCAGGTTACTTCACCAGCTCTTCTACTTACGTTTCCTTTTCCAAATTTATCTCGTTGATTAAGTCCTCGTTATTGGTTTCTACTTTTATTATCAGCGAAGAGTCTTCTGCTTCGTTTGCTTTTCGTTTGTCCAATGAGTATGAGGATGTGCAACATTGATTTAATTTATTATTACCATTATTATTATTATTATTATTATTATTATTATTATTATTATTATTATTATTATTATTATTATTATTATTATTATTATTATTACTATAGTTACAGTCCTTCGCTGTCTTCTATAACTGTAGTTTCATCAGATGCTCTAGTGTACGTTTTCTGCTTCTTTTTTCGTCAAAAGTTTCCTTTCTCCGTTCCGTAGTTAATTACTCTACTCTTGCTCACAACGTTCTATTTGCTTTTCGCTCATTTCTCCCTTCTTAAGAGATAACACCCAATAAAAAGAGAGAAATAGATGCAGTTACGACTGTTTACAGATTAGTAATTTTATAGCTATAAAATAAAATTCTTGTAATTAACTCATCTCTTGTACAGTTTTATTTCTTTTGAGTGCACTGTGTACCAAAGTTAACTATCCTGTTTCACATCCTGCTTAATATCTGGATTTCTACAGCGATTACTTTGATTAATCATACTCAGGTTAGTTTTACTTAACCAAACTGAAGATAAAACAGTTCTTATCTGGATCGAGGATAAATTCCGATTGTAGAGGCAGTCAAGTAGCTTGGATCCAAAATCGAATATTCATTTAGGTATTTATTACAGTTATTAGAAATAATGGTTATCTTGTAAACTGGTGGAGTCTCAGTATTTTGCAACTTACAAACAACAGCTTCGACATTGTCACAATTGCACTAATGAAACACGTATCTAAAATAGACAGCCCCTTTCAGTAATTTTCGTTATGAGCTTGTGTGAAAAAGTGCATAAACCCTCACTACTCACACACAGTAAAACTCTGAATGCCCTCTCCAACATGTTAGGTTAATGATTCATGAGAATGAAACTGGAATATTTTAGTACCATTTAACAGGAAAATATGCTAATATTCTATAGAATCTGTGAAATCAATGCATTTCTTCGTTTTCTCGCACACAAGGATATTTCCAAATTTCCATTTCGTGCGTGTTAACTTATTGTACACAGCGCTTCACAGCAACACAGAGGTTATCGAAAAAGCGGAAAATTCAGTGTATATTCTTCTCCAATTCACGGCATGGGCACAATGACCATTCCGTCTCATAGTTCTCCACTTTTTGCTGGGTCGTCCGACATTTCTCCTTCGTTTCGGTTTTTGGACAATCTTGAATTTGACATTCTTTGAACATGTTGCATCTATTCTTTCTTATTATTTATTGAATGTGTGTTAAATTCTATTCTTGAGTAAGGATATCTTGACCTATGTGGTTAAACTTTTTCCCCCTTAAAAAGTTCATACCTGCACGTTGTAGTTGCTTTTTGTTTTGTGGTGACCTAGTTCTCACTTCCATGGATTAGTGTGGGGACCGCTGTTGTTTTATAGAACTTTAGCCCTGTTTAGCTTTTTTGTTTTATTTCTCAATGGTAGATAAATTTGTGGTGTTTGTTTAGTGTTTCATTTCCTCCTTGCATGTCAAGAAACCCGATTAAGGCATTAAGTACAGATCCCATTTACTAATGGGGTTGATGGGCCGTGCTATTAGCTATAGGAGTGGGGTAGTAAAGTAAAGAAATGGAAATGTGAACATTGTCCCCTAATTAGCCTCAGCAACACATGTTTGTGTATCATGTTTTTATAAAATTGGTGTACTCGACCTACAAGGACCTATTATCCAGGCTACGGGATTTGGCAATGATATGAGAAAGGTACATTGTTCATTTATTCATTTCCCCCGAATTTGTCTTTTCCTGAAATGGAGATTCGGAAATTGAACAACTCCGACTGTGGATGGATTACTGCATTCATGTTTGTAAGATCTGTGCAATTGGTCAGGGGCGTTGAACATTTAGTACCTGGTTCGCCGGAGTAGTACTAATAAAAGCGTATTTCCATTACTACTTGGAAATGCCACACAGCGAAGTCTGGATTATAACTACTTATTATCGCTTGAGAACGACTCTGCCTCATATGGTGAAGACAGACAAGAAATATTCATGTCGGCTGCAGACAAAAACTCTGCTACTGGTAGCTAGCTTGACACTCGCCAGAGCTTATGCCCTTGACTGAGGTTAAGCTAATATTATTAGTCGCAACAGACAGAAAGGTCAAGCCAGCTCTTCTGTGAAACGCCAGCTTTCAACTGTCATTCTCAAATGCGTTTGGTGAACTCTTTTTGGCAAGAGCGAGTGACACATAGGAAGCACGTGGTTCAGACACGGTACTGGAATAGATCCCGCTGTTGTACAGAGCAAGAGCTGCCCAAGTGCTTTGAAGTTTTCGAGGTCGTAGGTCTTACCGAGATTTGTATATGTCAACAAACCCAGCTGTGACCTTAATTCCGTCTCTCAAAATTTACGATGAAGCTTATTTACGTAGTAGAAAAAGTCTTGCTGTGCGCATCGTGCCAAGTTAGTGCTTTCGTTCTTCTGCGTTTTTATTGGGAAGCCTTTGTTTTGTGTCGCCATATTTGGCAACGCTACGATTAAGAGTGCAAATAGCCCATTATACAGTTCTGGATGCGGTTGACTGATAACTTGGAAACAATGACTAATTATAGATGTGATTTTGTTGGCGAAATCGCTTCCATAATTAGCAGTGAAATTGAGAATGTGACTTCGTCCACATTTTTGAACTGTCACTTAACTAATGTTCACTGTCACTTAATAACCAAGTTCAACTTTCACCGGGACTTCACTTAAGTTACACTGTCACTTGACCAAGGTGAACTAGTTCCAGTTATCACTATCACTTCACTTTCTTCGCTTAGTAGCACGATGCAGCCTCTTCTTCCGATGGTATGCTCGCTGGGGAGTCGAACACAAGACGTCTCGAATCCCTTGACTCACTGCAAGACGCCACAGTCTTCGCAAACCCGCTCGTAGGACAGCACATTCCGCCGCAGCAGAAACGCACTCGCTGAGTCGCAGATTCACTCAACTTGCGAGAGCGTTCACTTATATAGGCATTGGAAATTTCCACGCAATTCCTGAACGTTCAAGACGGCGAAACTTCTAGAAGATTCTGGTTATATGGCGATAGCGCTTATCGTGTTACGCTGGGCGAACCGGCAGCTTATCTCTTCACCATTCCGACTGCCCAGTGCCAAACTCCCGACAACCTTGGGCCATAGCCGTTGTGCCACAATAAATGCTTTCTTCGAACTCTGTATGATATGTCCTCACCATGGCTTTTGGGAAGGGAATAAATGTATTTTTATGATCCTCCGCTCCATCATCCAATGTGTGTTTTACTCATGCACATTCTGTCCGCGTCACTCTCCCATTGTTGAACACGCAGACCTTTTATTGAAGTATTTAAAAAAAAAAAAAAAAAAAAAAAAAACGAATCTTTTTCTTTTTTTAATTTTCTTTAAGTAAATAGAAGGTATTTAGTAGAACATTGCAAAATCTGTGTTTATCTTCTCACAAATTACTTCCCTAAGAGAGACAAAGGTACATATTAGGTTGTTTCGCACAAAAATGTACCAATTTTATTACAATATATGAAACCTACGAGCCTGCTGACAAGGATAAGCCACTCGTTCGAAGCTGAGATTTCCTTTGATTTTTATTCAACATTAAAATGGTTTAGAGCGAAATTTAGAGCCACTTTCGAGCGGTTTGTTTTGAGCTTAGCGGCTGGAACCTGTTAAATTGCTTATTTCCTTGTAGGTGCAAGCGGACTATGGGAATGCAGTAGACTGAGCGAGTCAAGGCTGGCGGAATTTTCGTCAAAATCTTCTTTTGGATCCTTGGAAGATATTAAAATTAAATACAACTTTGGTTTTTAACCCCCCCCCCCTCACACACACACACACACACACACACACACACACACACACACACACACACACACACACACACACACACACCACACGAACCTTTTTTCTAAAGATGCTTTTGGATTGAGGGTGCATCAAAGCATATATTTCCGGTGAAATCTGGACATTAAAATTTTGGGTCAAATACAATATCTACTTAAACTATAGATACATAGTAGAGAAAGTAAAAATTGGCATGAATCTTTAACTACACTTTTAAAATATAGCTTTATCACAAAATTAATCATTAAGGGTAAATTGTGGGGGGAAATAAAAGCTGTTAAGAAAGTTCAAACAACTTAGTATGTTTATATTTAAATAATTGCACATTGATTTACAAGAGTTGCTCCTATAATTTCCCATTGTCAATAGGAAGGGAAAATAGAAGTAGGTTCCAGGGAACTCTCTAGAAAGGGCAGATTATTACGTGGTGCAACACGTCTAATTTCGAAGCAGACAAATTGGAACAAGTTGGAATCAGATTAAATCGTCAGTAAAGAACGGAACTCGACATTGTACTTTCAGCATTGAGTTTTGTTTCTCAGGGGAGTAACAGGTGCATTAACTCGGTCGCAGAAGATTGCTTGTTTGTAAGAATACAACCTGGCATATGTGTCTTTGGGCTCTCATGATGGGCCATCCAGATAAATCAAGGAACCGGACAGAATTGGTGATTTACGCGTTGTCGGCCTTTCCATTCGCTAAATATATCGCATGGAGAAGCGCGCGGTGCACGTGGTGACGTGATGGTCAATCAGCCAGCGGCTGAGGAGCGCTGGCCAGCAGCTGAGCGCCAGTGTTAGTGTAACCTCCGTGAGGAGAGGTTGTGATAGTCCGTTGTCATAGTGTATTGCGTGCAGTGCTTCGCTTTGGATACCTCCGCGGGGTTCCTCCATGTCGACAGGTATGTACTCGTTTTGTGTCACATCTTCCTAACTTTCCAAAGTGCTTTCGAGTATTTTTAGAAGCATTCACAGATTTACTGCTGTTCGCTGTCTATAATGCAGAAGTTGAAATTGATGATGAACAATGTAAAATGTTCTTTACTTTTACTTTTTAAAGAAAGATACATCGATAGCTCAAAACGCTAATCTGAGAGTTAAATTTTATAAAAGGTTATAGCAGTTTAATGCATAACTTAAGATTTAAATATTTCACAACTTTTAATGTTATTAGCATAAATAATTTAACCCTAGCAATACCAACCGGGGGAGGGAGGGGGGTGTGTATTTTATGCGCATCTTTTGTAATTTTTTAAACTGTCTTAATGTTTTAATTAAAAGATGCAGATAATAGTTGTCAATCACTGTTTTTATTACTGAATTGCTTAATTATTTCAGTTTTCATTGTTGGTCTTTCTAAGAAACAATGAAATGTCAAGGTGGTCACAAAGTACCCCGACGATATGATTGATGTAAAAATGAAACAGTTAAATAATGTTAAATATTACCTTTATAAACAAGACAAGATATAATACCCACTTTAAACAAATGTTTTAAAAATGACTCATTCAATTTGTTACTATTGGTGGTCACAAAGTAACTCCCGTTGGTAGTATAAATGCTGTAATAAGGGTTGGCATTGCTAGTATTAATAACGTAGCAGGGTTTCAGTTATTCTGATTTGATCTTTCACACTTTGCCTCAAAGGTTGTAACTGAAACACCACAGTGTTGCGTTTATGATTAAAAAGAATATTTATTATCAATGCATTATGGAAATGGTCTGTATCAAGAATAGTAGTTTTCAAATTCCTTGTTAAAGTTTCTACTCCTGAGAAGTATTGTAAGTATTTTGCGTTATTTTTCTAACTTTTTTAAGATAAATTGGAAGTAATTTGGTAATACCTTACAACTTTTTGTATGCTACTTCGGTTTGATAAGACTTCATAGTGGATGTTATGGTTTTGATAGCCTAAAAATAATTCTGTAACCTATATTACACAGTGTTGATCAAATAACAGGCGAACACTGCAAAATGCATTCATTGGGAATGAAACAAGCAGCTTAAGCAAATGTAGTTAATTATTTATTGCGTGGAGGATAACCGAACTTGGTTTTGTTTGTTCTCATTTATAATAAAATGTTAATTTATATTATTGAGCTTTTTGTTTTGTTTTACATTTTGCTAAACGAGCCATGCTGTTTTCCTCCTCTGGTGTAACTAATTGCACACAGGTTAACGTGGTGATCTAACAGGAAATGTTAAACAAGTTGTGATTACGTAAAGTATTTGTATTTGTCGTATTGCATTGTTTTTAAGGTGTTCGATTTTTCACAAGGCTATGCTCTTCCTCCGATGAAACAGTTTGTTTGAATTAAACTTTTCAAACAAATGTAAAAATGCTAATGCAAATCTTAGCCTTAGTCTGCTCTCTGCCAATTCTAACACAATAACGGTGCATTGGTGCGTTAACTTAGAAATTATGAGCGGCAGTCGTGCATAAATGATGCAATACGTGCTTTATCCAGCACATGCAAATTCAGATTAAATGTTTGGTGTATATTGATCTGTAGCATGTATTCAAACTATAGAATTATCATCTTTCTCTGTTTTCTTCCAGTAGATAGGCAATAGTGTGATCTATCTTCCAGAAGTTGGAATTTGTGCAGTCAATTGTGTAGAAACTCTTCTACTGCAATATCACTCTCAACCGCCCAATTTTATCTTTTGACCCAGACACATAACAGTGACGGGAGCAAACATCTGGATTGGATAGGGATTTCAAGAACTTTCCAGTGAATTTTCTTTAATGTTTCTGCCTCTTACTTTTTACTTTCTCTGCTAGCTAGGTAACTAGTCTAGAAAAGTTACTGCGTTCCACTAAAAATATGTATATCGAGATTTTACTTGAGATACATGTTTTGGTCCCACTGAATCCAGCAAATTTCTAGGAAAATGTGTCTGGAAACACCATATCTCAAAAACGAAAGGTAGATTAAATACCTACATAACTTGGTATAATAGGAAACGTCTTTGAAGGTTGCGATCCAAAATTTTTGAAGCAAATCACCTATCTTTTATATGAAGCATTTTTGTTATTTTTTGTAATTTTTTGTTTTCTCAAAAATTACTCTGGCGATTTTGATTAAAACGTGATCCTATATTTAAAAATGTGTATCATCAATTTTCTGAGAATGCTCTATGAAATCTTCATTCTGAATTACTTGTTTAACTGGTAAGTCGCGAGAGACAAAATGTTACTGTACGAAAAAATAAAACTTGCTAAAGCACACAGTTTATGTAAAATAAACTTTTTTGTGAGTTCGCCATTTCTGGTATATTCTTTGTTATTGATTTGAATTATCAGACATATTTTCTGAAGCGGAAAATCACTTTTTTGTCATGCCAAAGACATGAACTTAGACCATCACATAGCAATTTAAAAATCCGGCTGTATCTTTAGCCAAGTGTAACTATCCTTCTTGTATCCACAACGAAATATGTAAAAACGTTTATGTTGTTTAACAACTGTTTAAACAGAAGAATAGTTCACAGACGACTGAGAAGGGAAAGTCACGTGAATGCAACACATCAGACTGTTTTCCTTGTTCTTCATAACTTAGGATCAGTAAGGCAAAATTAGGTTAGACCAAATGTCTTTCGCAGTGACCTTCATCCTTGGCTGTAACGGCTGTTGTTTTGAATATCAAAAGCCTATTGTTGTGTGTAGTGTATTTGCAGGCCAACATTTCAGCTGGTTGTATGCCCTCTTTCGCAAGAAACTTGACTATGATATACTGTAAGTTTACATGTGCTATTACTACCGATGAGAGGGAGACTAATAATTAACCACCAATAGGTTATTACAACCCTGCAGACTCTCGTATAGATTTCCTTCGGTGAAAAATTCTTTGTTTATATTTTGAGCAGCCCCCAAGTCATTAGAAAATCGCTCTTACGATTTGCAATACGTGACGAATTACTTTATTGTTTTTGGGCAGCTTAGAATAGGTAGATTGAAGGAAAATTTCGGCAATACAGAATTTTGTACTCACTTCCATCAGTATTACATCAATACCTATTCAAATAACGGGGAGAAAAATGAGAAATGGGTGGAATGTGCATAGCAGTGCTACCCTGATAAAGTTTATATTTCGAAGTGCACTACATTGCTGCTCGGTTTGGCAAAATTCAACTATTCGATACTGGTATCTTAAGCGGAAAAACCTTGGGCGAGGTCCTTGCACAGGTAGCTTTAAAAGAAAGAAAAATTATGTGCTAATAAAATGTGGAAGCACGATTTCCAGGTTCCCCACTTAGGAGAATATCCAACGGCAACTGTTTCAACATTTGGCACTTATTTTAGAGCGATGTGGGCGACACATGTATCATATATAACTAAACTGGTCGGAAATAACAGACCTATTTTAAATGTGTGGCATCATTCATCGTAATTCTTAAATTTACGACACCTTTGGAGGTGTTTTATATTTCACAGGACCATATGAACGTTATATTTAAAATATAAAAGAATAACATAGAGATGTATTCTGCAATTTTTATGCACCCTCCATATAAAAAGTGCAAATAAAAATGTAGGCACTTTTGAGTGTTTCATCATGTTACATTTTGAATTGTTGATTTTGCAATGTTAAGTATTAATTGGGAATTACATATTTTGAAGTTTCAAAGTATATTTTGAAAGAAAGGTTGGGGGGCGGGGGGTGAAAGAAAGCTATGTGATTTTTTTTTTTATTCCTGTTTGATAACACAGTGCATAACTTCAGTGTGGTCAGGCTTTGCTATTATTTAGCCATTATCTCAGGTATTTATGGACTTATGAGTGGGTTCATTCCATGGCAGTGAATCTAGGCACCACATTCCACCCTCCACCCCCTTAATGCTACAGCGCATAACGAATTTCTATGTAACTACATGGACTGGTAAAAAGTACCATGGTCAGCTAGTACGTTTCTTTAAAAATTAAGCTAAGCTCAACAGTTTATTTTTGTACCTATTAAAAACTGTGTTAAGCCTTGCACACAAATAAACCTGCCTGGACTTGAAGGACGGCACTGGCTGAGTACAAAATATTTAACTTTGCTGAACTTAAAGAGTTAGAAAAATTAAACGAATAAAATATTATTATGCGTATTTTATCATTGTTCCTACTTCTGGAGTGTTTCCCAGACGTTCATACCTAAGACCTTAGATCAGAATTTGTATTTGTAGAAAGCCGCACTAAAATGGACCACAGGGGTTACAAGTTTGAATCTCTTATTTCTATTTGAACTTTGATGTGATTGGAAAGTTGAACCAGATTTGCGAAATTCAATGACATCGCCGGGATCCGAACCACGGTCTTCTGATCTTGCTAAAACTCTAACCGCTTGAACTAAGATGCCAAGATGTTAAGCTGCTCTGTTGAGATGCCTGCACCGACATTAAACCTCCTCATCTGATTCAAACATCTCGGGAAACCTAAAACTACAAGAAAGAAATACAAATAGTCGACGTCAATCATTTTATTCTTTATGGTCAGTGTTTAATGCCTATTTTAGCATCTAAGATGTGCAGAACTGTCGAAATGATACTCCAATGAGCTAAAAATTACTCGAAATTTGTCTTTCAAGGATAAGGGAGGAACCTGTGTTAAATAAGTCGCCTCCGCTGGGAGATTTGAACTTGGGCTTTCAGTTTGGAAGGGAGATATAGTACTCCAACACCAGGACTTGCCACCCATTCAGAGGATGGAGTGAAAGTACTTTAAGGCACCTGCTAATTGTAACAAAATTTTATTTTATTTGTTAGATGAGGGAAAAATGTAGGTACTGAATGATGCGTTTTTGCTTTTTTTAACTGTGCTTTTTGCCGAATGATATATATTTAAAACATTGTAGACGCCTGCTAATAAATTAGCACTATAAATGTCTGAAGTTTTACTAAGTTGTACAACTGCCACCTACTACGACTTGTTTATAGGTATACGCTCTTTTCTAAGGCAGAGTGCCCAGTAGGGCAAGTAGCATTACGTTTTGTTTTGTTTATCTGCTGTATTTGCTTCCGTGTGTCCATTCACCGATTTTTGCGTCGCAACAGTTCACCTGTTTCTCTTAGCTTCTTCCATGGCACGATGAAGTACATTATTATCGTTGTGGTTAATGTTGTTAATCTAAAATAACTCAGAGAAAAATGTCCATGATTCTTTAACTCCGTTCCAACACTAGTAAGTAAATGATTGAGTATTCGTAGCAGTAAAGGAATATTGACTGTCCTCGTGACAAGCCATAAGCAGTTATGTATTGATATGTATTGATTAACTTTTTCAAGCAAGCCAATGGATGTTTACTGAAATATTTACTTTTACTGAACTCTTAAATGTTCACTTTAACAGTAGTGTGTGGCCAAACTGCATTGTAATGATTACCTAGAACGTAGTACCCAGTGCAGCAGTGGTGAACAAACTTACACACACATATCTAAATTTGTCGGTAACATCACTTGTTCATTGAAACCTTAAAGGATTATAATGTGGATCTCCTGAACTTAAAAAAAAAAAAAAAAAATAAATAAATAAAAGGATTTTTACTTTCTCTACTGGTAAGTAGAGGAAGTATTGTATTCTACCCAAAAATTCGATGTTGAGATTTTACCGGAAATATATCTTTGAGACTCCCTGAATCCAAAAATAGCATTTTCAGAAAAAAGGTGCCAAATGTAGAAGCTATTAGTATGACAAATGAAATGTATATTTTGAATTTTCTGGCTATAGCCTATGTAGTCGTGTTTACTCTGGATGACTTTTGAATAACTCGTAAAGCTTAAGAGATAGACAAAATCTTACTGTACTAAAATGTAGATCTCGCTAAAACACACCATTTATATTTTAATAAATGGTGTTTTTTAATATATAGAGTGAACCATTTCGGAGATATTTCCTGCTATTTGTGTCAGTTTCGGAAAACTTGAAACTTTCGTGAAATGGAACATCGTTGTTAATTTTTTTATATGTTACGCGTGCAAAGAGAACGGGATCTCAAAGATTTAAAAGGTTTGACTGTCGCACAAAGCCTACTGTATTCTAATATTCCCCTTGCACCTACAAGGAAATAAGCAATAAGATAATTTGTACAAATGTTTATCTGAACCAACACGAAGAAGATATAGGAATAAGAGTTTGTAAGAATGGTTAGTACAAGAGTAGAGAATGTCGTGTTTGTGTATTTGTGTATTTGTTTTTGAAGAACATCTCAAAAACGAAAAGTCGGTTAAAAACCAAGGTTCGTATTTAAGTTTAATACCTTTCAAGGGTGCGACACGAAGATTTTGAACAAAATTCCTTCACCCTAAACTACCCTTTACATGGATAATTTTTATTTTCCAAAATATATATATATTGAATTTTCTGGCTGTAGCCCATGTAGTCCTGTTTAATCTTGATGACATTTTGCATAACTGGTAAACCGTAAGAGATAGACCAAGTCTTATTATTTGAAAAATAGAGAGCTCGTTAAAATACACAGTTTATATCTAATGATGTTTTTTTATGAAGTGGACCATTTCGGAGATATTCCTTATGTCAGAATGTTTCAATATTTCTCGATCGTTCTCAAATGGGAGGTCATTATTCATTTTTTATCTCTTGATCATGCGAAGGGAACAAATTGCAAAGTCATCATATAGCGACCACACTTAAAAATTTTGACTATCGCTTAAAACCTACTGTATTTTCCTTTGCACCTACAAGAAAATTAGCAATAACATACTTTCTACAAATGTTTATCTCGATTAACATGAAGTAGATAGAGAAATAGATGTTTGTAAGAATAGCTTGTTTTAGAGTAGAAGTCATGTGAGTATAACACATCAGATTTTTTATGTAATGCAATCTTTCTCAAACATAACTAAGTTATCTAAATGTTTGACAGGTGCGATAACACATCTGTATTGCGTTATTATTATCTGTTATTAACTCCATAATAACAATTACAGTAGGAGTCTCTTCCTCCTGGTGCGAAACAATACATGTGCGATTAATTCCTTCCTTGTCCTTGCGCGTGTCCAGCATGTCAAAACAAGTCTTGGCGATCGGGAACTTGGTTGCGCCGTTTAGGCTAGACTACATGCAACACTTCGGAGCTAAGAGGTAAAGCGCTAGCAAGGGGTGCAGCACGGACAGAAACTATAGGCCGTTGGCGCAATCGTCTCGTTTTGTGTACATATGGCTTATTGCTGCTTAATAAAGGTAATAGTGGAAATTCTTAGTTCTAAAAATTAGCAATTATAGCGGCATGAACTGGACATTCATAAACGAGGCACATCAAACAATGCACATTATGTTTTTGATAATAGCATACTCGGCATATTTTATTCTTTGCCTTAAAACGTGCAGAAATGTAACAGCTTTGTGGGGATATTCAAAGTGTAACAGGTTTTCATCACCAACTAGCAAATATTAAATACTACTACATTATATTGTAAGTTAAGATTACAGACTGAAAATCCCGAGCTAACTGGTGTACACTGCTATAGGCAGAGATAGGCTAGAGTTTATCTTGTGTCTATCCATCGTTATGATCGTGGTGTCCCTTCACCGGGCTGCAATAAAATGCATAGTGTGCGGACCTAGGGTAATATATCTTGGAAACACATAGTACGTAAGATAATTTATTAATATAACAGTAATGTCATGTTTCAAAGTTTCAGGCTTGGTTTGTTGTTTGGATGTTAATTTTATTGTGTAAATTAATTATTTTAACAAAAATACTCCTCGTAAAGCATTTTTAAAAATAATCATAAAAATTCAGGTTATACATTAAAGTATGGAAATATCTATCAGCTGAATTTTGTATTTACACTTTATTAAGGTAGAAAAACCATACTTCGTCTACTCTTCAAAATCTTGGTTTTTCAAAAATTAATTTATTTCACAAAATTTGAGTATTTATTTTAAAAAAAAGTAGGTATATAGTCATTTTCTAGTGTACTTTGAAAGGCAGTAGAAACATTTTGAAACAAATCAGTAAATAATAGCGTCATGTGCATCATTTTGGGTATGGAAAACTGCTGAACATTTTTTGCGAAAAGTATAAACCTGGGTGTGCATTTTAATAAGCATGCTACCCTCAGTTTAGCCTTCAATTGTTTGGAACTCATATTTTATTACATTTTTTTTTTAATTTTCGCAATTTTGGTGTTAGTGATGGATTACCTTAACATTTGTCACTACTAGTGACTTTTATTAACCAACATTAAAGGCTGGTTCACAGACACTGATAACGGTAACGATAACCAAAACGAGAAAGTTGAAATAACATGTATTCAAATTGGAGTGTTCACATCAGCAGGAAGATTTCCCGAGAACGCGAGAGAAATTTGGGCAAGTTCTCGTTGCCGGACAGGACATGTTAGATTCATATTATACAATTAGGCTTACTGCTGTAGAGCTTATTCTAGGAGGCCGTGCTATGAAACAGCCGCTAGAGAGCTCTCTAGTCGCAAACTAGAAAAAGTATCATAGGTCAGTTAGAAACTATTGAATCCGCTATGTGCAACATCGTCCTCCTCTTTCTATCGATAAGATTATCGATAATATGCCTTCCTTCCCTTTGGCGTTCCCTTTGGTTACCGTTACTGGGTGGTTATGGACTAGCCTTAAATGGGCGCAGACATTCAGTAATGGACGACGTGAACAGAATAGTCTAATCCGTCAAGTAAGTTCCTTATCTTATTCGCGATCTGCGAGATATAGCTTCCCATTTTCTGTGACGGTTTTTATTTATACTTCGTGTAATGAAGCGTAAAATATGGACTAGAAATCTGTGGGTAGTTTATGAAGTGGTGAGACTTGCTATATGATACGTGTTTATTGTGGTACCAGGAGGAATTTCAGTATGTGACAGACAGAAAGAAGCTGTCCTACTAAGACTTCAAGGAGCGGAACTCCCATTTATTATGCATGTACTTTTGTACTTTTACTGCACTGAACGTCTAACGCATTCTAAGTAGCATGTCATCAGTGATTGTACTTTGCGACTGAAACTTTCATGGGTTGTATTTAATTATGAATTAGGTCATGAACAAACAACCTAGTGCATGAGTTCCGTAATGAGGATATTAAATCAGTAATATGATGAATATTTTGATTTTCTGATTCTTTTACAGTTTTAAATATTTATTTTAAGTCTTTTTACTCGTAAAATGTGACTAAGCAGCAAACTTTTGCCGTTAGATATTTGTCTCTCAGAAAACAAACTTTCAGAGGATCTTCGGCTATTTCATTTTGTCTTTCAGGTCGATCATTCAGTACTTCCTAAGTAAATAATCAGCATTGTTTTCTATTGAGAATGCCTGCAGAATTAACTTTTTCGGTCAGCAATATAATTGCTAAGACGCATCTCAACCCAGAGCTTCCAGATTCGATTCCCGTGTGGGGTGGAGAATTTTTCTTTAACCAGAATCAATTTTCCTAGCCTCCGCATAGCCTGAAACTATAAATTTGATAGTAAATACAAGTAGATATGTTTAATATTAAAATTAACAATGTACAGCATTATTCAAATGAAACGATAAAAATGTTCACATTTTATATACGGTTTAATAACCAGGATAATCGATGAAGACTCCTTCCCAATCATGTATAATATGTAATTAGTATATTTCTATGCAACAGTTCTGCAGCAATTACTTTTCTTTGAACAAATGTGAAATAAAACAATTTTTGCAAGAAATGGACGATGTAAACGTCTTCGGATTGCTCCTTCCTTCACGGCTTATGTAATGAAGAGTTGTTATTTTGTGTTACCATAACTACAAATAATTTTCGGTGTTCAGTATCATTGCAAAACATGCTCATGTGAGAACCATAATGTGTTCTGTTGTACTAACTTTGCAAGCTTTTAAGGGCACCAATGTTTATTAATAATGGCATGTAATACCATAAGTGTAACATATTTCCCCTTTGGAATACGTTCACAGAAATCTCGATATAAATGTATGCTCTCAAAACATGTCTTTTCCTGGCATTAAAATTGAAACTGAATGTTTATGGACGCTGTTTAACTGCTAAGGTTGTTAGCATCCCATCTATAGTGGTCTTGAAAGAACGCTTAATTTTGCTCAGAGGCCTCTATCAGGCTTGAGTTCTTTTACGTGCCGTAAATCCACGACACGGGAACACCGACTTTACTTCCATTCCGAAAGCTGTGAAGCTGTTTCGGCTGTTTACGCCCGAAAATAAACCATCGCCCTCCACCGGGTTTGAACCCGCGACCTCGGGAATCAGAGGTAATTTGCCCTTAGACCACGGATGACGACTTCACTTAGGAGGACCGACCTAGAAGAATTTCAAACACTCTGAAAAATATCGATTTTTGGATTTCGTATCTTTATAAGGTTTGGTGTATACAAAAGGACAATAAACGTCGGTCTGGGTGGCTCAGTTGGCTGGCCTACTGATCCCAAGGTCGCGGGTTCAAACCCGGCCCAGACGGATGGGTTTTAAGTGTGCTTAAAAACGACAGCTCCATGTCAGTAGATTTATTGGCATGTAAAAGAACTCCTGCGGGACGAAATTCCGGCACACCGGCAACGCTGATGTGATCCTGGCAGTTGACAGCGTCGTTAAATAACACAATAATTTAATTCAAGGACAATAAACGACTGAACGTGTTAAAGTAGCAAATCAGGTTTCTTCAAATCATCGGAAATTGACCTTTGGTTGGATAATGAATGAAATGTGGATAATCGAGTCTAGAATACCTGTTTTAGGGCAAACTTAATTTCTAGTGCCTGTCAGGTGTATTGAAATCGCAGCGCTCGACAGCCAAGTTTGATATGTCTCAACGCTTTGCCAAGTAATATTTGTACTTTGTCACTGACTATACGCCAAGTTACTACTGTTTCGCTGTTATAATAAACAAGATAAGAAGCGATCGTGGCGATTGACAACCAAGGTCAATACGCCTCGTCGCTTTGCCAAGTAGTATGTATGTACTTCTTGGCAAAGCGTTGAGGCATAGGTATTGACCTCGGCTGTCGAGCGCTGCGATCGCTTCTTATCTTGTTTATTATAACAGCGAAACAGTAGTAACTTGGCGTATAGTCACTGATAAAACACAAACACATGATCTCTCGCGCCTGCCGATATATGAGACGTTGCTGTCCTGAGGATATGATTGCACCTGAACAGAGTGTACAAACGCTAAACGCTGTCTCGCCGTATTTGTGAGATAAGCTCACTAAACAGCTGGGCAGTTTCACATTCTTTCCGATACGCTTCATGGCTTTGCCAGGTATAGTAGAAGTGAATATGACCTTAATGTTTACCAACTTACCTTAAACAACATCAACCTTGGTAGCCCATTTAAAAGTATTTCAGCTGTCTCCACGTTATCCATTTGTCATCAAACAACTCAAGTAAACGAACGCAAGAGTATGTTCACGCTTATCTCATGTCATTTCCAAGTGCTCCAATTATCAGTAAGCTATATCTGTTTTGACAGGACAACAAACGTGTCTTGGAGGGTGAAAGTTTCGCAGGTGCCGAATTGTCCAGTGAGTGAGTGAGTGAGACAGTCCGGATGTAAAGGTATTGTGCCAGTGTGTCTGGCTACGCCCTGGGTAATTACATGACCCGCTAGCTTACTGGAAAACCTATTATCTTATTGACAATAAATAAAGTACGCGTACTCTTAATGGTCGTGTCAGTTTAAGAGTTGAAATAAACCAATCTCAAGAGATTGGAAACCAAGATGATTACTAGAGAATTTGCCTTGAAGCGTTAGAATAGTGTCATGGTGTCATTCGAAATACAGCAAGTGCAGATGTAAAAATGAAGAAATGTACACAAACCTATTGTCTTCAGCTAGGGTATCACCGGCCCACTTTTCCATGTTTTAGATACATTTTCTGCGGCTTTTGTTACTACCTAAAAAGTGATTGTTTTATTTATGAACTTATAAACACACAATGAGTTTTATTTATCGGATTGTTTTAAACTGTATTAGAAGTGCAGTTACCGTATTAATTGGGACCAGACCCTATCTGCATAATCAGATAGCCGGATAATCCGATAAATCACGATAAAATCCTATTGCGTAAAAAAGTACTAAATTTGTGTATATTGTAATATTAATTTAATGACTATAAGGCAGTATTTACTTTTTGTACAGTGTTGTAGTTACAACAGTGTCACGATTTGGAACGGCAAAGAAACCTATGGTACTTCAAATTATGTACTGTGATAATTGTCTAACAATACCAACTCGTTGATTTAATAAAGTTCAATATTATATTAAATGTACATTTTTGTTTGTAATTTCTTTTTCAAGCGTTCCGATTTGTTGGCGTTCGGATAATTGGAGTTCCACCGTATTAAACTGATTTAAGGATTTTCTGAACATGTCCCACATGTTCAGGTCCACAAACAGAATACTATAGAATAAGTTTGACCAACCATCAGCACACGTTCCTATTGCACACTACATAGAAACGGGTCTTTGTTGTTATATCATGTCGGCGTGATATATTTCTATTAGGCACGTTGAGCAGCGTATAAACCTGCAGCACTGTTTACCTGCACTTTCACTGTATCCCCGTAGTTTATAACACGTGGCATGAGTGGAAAAAGAGATGGAAGCTTGTTAGCCTTACCCATATTCATCTTAATGTATTTTTACAGAGCTTATTTAAGTTCAGGCCTTTAAATGTATTATTTAATGAAATAAACAGTTAATTTGAAAATGCTTGCCAAATGTTTCCCCAAAACATGCAATGCCGTTCAGGACCAAAGTAACGAAATTGTAGTTTCTTTGAGAGGTAGAATTTTTCACTTCCGATTCTATCTCTCAAGCATTGCCCACACACGGTTTGTCTGTTTAAAACACCAGCAGGAAGTTTGTTGGCATAAATAAATAATTGTAGCTTCTTGTTTTAGAGTTATAGCTCCACGTGACTTGTATGATAGTTCATGATTTGGAGGTGGAACTACATTACATTTCACAAATCAGCTAATAATTATGAGTAGTTGCGCTGTTGTAATTATGAGCAGTTGTAAGCTCGAGAAGTACTTGCACAAAGCTTTAGTCTTTTATTAAACACCAGAAACTTGAGAATTGCTTGAAGAAAATGAGTTGTTTGCACTTTATATTTTTCCTCTGCTAATTTAGAAGTACCCACAAATGGGCATATTTACCCTAGCTGGTTATCTATGAAACATTCAAAATGTTCCGTTTTACGCTTAACTTGAATTTTTGGAAAGTATGTACAAATAGTTAAATGAGCTTTGAACCAAATAGTAAAGCTTATTTTAAGCGTTCCCGTAAATAATAAGTAATCAAAGCACTGGCCGAATTCTACTATTAGGCCGCCTGCAGCAAAGGAAATTGCAAGAGAAGGCTAATTTGGAAAATTAAAAATTAACTTACGCAAATCAGTCCATTAGAATTGTCCTCGTTATATCCTTCAGAAGAGAACTCAGAGCCTCGGTAATTTCAGCTGCATAGTATTGATTAAGAACTGTCAGTTCGTAAGAAATAAAATATAGAAGAAAAAAGACCTCAGCTAATAGCACTGGAGATCTGTCAGGGTTTAACATTTCTAAACCAGTGAATCAGATCGCAGCCTAAATCTGTCTTACATGCTTCGCAAGGATGTAGGAAAAGTTTAAACAGAATCGTCAGCCAGCTAGCTTGACCAATCATTATTCGAACCCAGGCCGGCAGCACAATAGACCGGTACTCACTATCGCCTCGCAGACCTCGGAGAATTAATTATGTGCGCGTGTCCAAAGATATAATGAAAATTACGTGACGAAATTAGAAATATCGATTTTGATCAGGACCGGTTAAGTGTATTGTGTGATAAAACTCACCGTGAAGGTATTTTCTGATGGCGTGTTTTACTTCCTTAAATACTCCGCTCAATGCAGTTGTTGGATAGTACCACGCATACCTCAAACACTCGACGTAAACTCGCTACAGGCACACTCAAAGCTGCAAGATATGTTAAATATTTCACCATGCATTTGAAAAGCTATCATTTTTTCATAAAGGATCTTATTAAATATTACGCTGCAAAACAAAGATAAAAGCAGCAATTCAGAATTATACTGTATTTGACTCAGGGATTTAGCCATGATCTTGTACTCACAAGTGAACTTAAGATAGCGCTCCATTGTTTTTGCCTCTCGTGCTGATGGTTTACAGACTGCTTTAAAAGCAACTTACCCTTTCTTTCCCGGTACAATAAATATTATGCGAAAGAGCATCACTAATACATTATAAAACCGAACAATCATCATACTTTGAGTAATATAACTAATGAATAATGTTTATTGTAGACCAAAGAAACCACTCAATATAATATTTTAGCACCACTGGCACTGCTTGCAGTCCAACTGCATTGTAGACAATTTTGAACTGTTGATATTACCCTGTTTACATCGTACCCCATCGTACCCCACTGAATATCACGATTGCACGTTCAAAGACAAAGACATTCTCCTGAGTCAGTATATTGTCCTGCGCTTGGGAGCATCATATATCAAAATATTTCGCAAAATATTACTTTTAGTGGCTACTTAATATTTTTGGCGGTAGATTTTACGCTGTTGTACTCGATAATATTGATTTTCATTTTCATCACTATATACTAGATATCCTATTTTCGAAAACTCATCCATTTTTGCCCTTATGTTATCTTTATTTAGGAGTGTTTTGTCTACTAACATATTTTGAGCCCGCAGAAATCGCAGTAATTAGAGAATTTCTGAGAATAGCAACAATAGTGCTTAACCTTAAGTATATCGACCCTACCTAAGGACCCCTGTCGGTCCTTCCCTGGAGTTACCTATTTGTGAATAAGTAGCTTTAGATGTATATAACTCATCGAGAATAAAATGATATGAAAATGTATTATTTAAAATAAAAAAATAAGATGAAAAAGGCAGTGTTTAAATAATTCACAATAGATATCTACGAAACTGAGCAATACCATATCAAATTGACTTGCTTGGTTAAATTACCAGTTGTGTAAGCTAAGACCTTGACCTTGGAACGACACCTGACATTGAGTTTTGTTTTGCAGCCTCAGTGAGTGCTACTTCGCCGGAAAAGGTGCCGCATTGGTGCTGCCTTCCAACGAGAGGTTGCGACCGTGCGCAGCAGCGGCGTCAATCTCTGGTACTGGATCAGGCGGTACCAACAACAACAGCAGCAACAGCAGTGCCAGTAGCAGCAGGCGCGTGAGTGCCACTGGCTCGGACATCCAGCAGCACCTCCAGTCCATGTTCTACCTCTTGCGGCCGGAGGAAACACTCAAAATGGTAAGGCAAATGCTTACGATCACTAAAATATTAACTTGCAAATTTATTTACATATAATGTATGTAAATACACAAAGTTATACAGCCAAATCGAAGTGCAGGTGTTTGAAACTTACACACGTGTCTTTAAGTGGTTATCTGTCAACCTCCTCTATGTCTGTAATTCTAGAAGTGTAACTTCTGCCAAAGGTTTTGTTTTGTGGTCCTTGATGCAGTGACTCAAGTGAAGCTACATAAATGAGGAATTTTTCTCTCTATTTTACGCGACTTTAACTACATGGTTATATCTGAGAGATCTGTCAGAAGACACCTCGTGGCTCAGTGTAGTGTCAATATAGGTATGTGTATTCACGCTAGATTAAAGCAAAGAACTCGCCCAAAATAGCTGAGCTTAAATGTACTTTTCAGTTCACGGAGTATATTTAGCCTATAAAACGTATATGTTTCCAACTGCTCGTCTTTCTCCCACTGATCATTTTCTACCTTTTCTATATTTCTCAAAACTCCTGCCAGTCTGTTTAGGTCTCAAGAGATACATACATATATCCTAGACTGTTATGTAGCGGAATTCCTCTAAGGGTAGGGCACCTGTTACATTTCTTTAACTATTCATTTTACCTTGGCCCAAGCTAGTTCTATGGGATTGAGATCACACATGTATAGTGGCAAACAAACGAGTGTGGCCCAATTAAACCAAAACCTTTTTCACCTGAGCGACTAAGGAAAACCATGAAGACACCCTAGTCAGTTTGGTCGGACGTGGGACCTTCTGAATGTGGGTCACAGACGCTACCGCTCGATTAAACGTGGCACTATTTTGGATATGAAAATTCAATTGGGACGCAAATGTTGGAAAGGACAGAGCGTGAAATTTGTGCATGAGTGACGGCGACACTTAGTCCTGAGTGGCTTGCCAACGACCTGCACGCATACCTCTGTCATGTTCACCTGATAAGTCACTTATGTCCTGGCAGAAAGTGAGGGAAGGAATGGCGAGGTGAACTACAAGCTTATCGTCTAGACAACTTCCTCACTTTCAGCGAGGATGAGGTCCGTATATGATTATAAGTGAATGCATCCCTGAAATGTCGTATATTAGAAGAAAAATGTATCTACATACGGGTTACGTGTCTATAAGTAAAAATTCAGTTCTGTTTTCGATCTTGCGGGCTCTTGAAGCAGAATATCTTGATGCATAACAAGATATGAAACTGAAAGTAAACATTTTAAAATGTCAGAATGTCATTTCTTGACCATATTGTTTTTAGCACTTTTGGAATTAATTGTATTTGTTATTCACTTTAAAGGAAAAAGGAAGTTTAAAAATTCCAAACACAATTATGTTAATACCTTAAAATAAACTGAAAATGTATATAATTTAATTTTCTTAAAGTATCCTCTCTATAACTTATATCAAATTACAAAAATATGACATTGCCTTTTGTGCGTTATGGGCTCAGATGAATTAAGTGGATTTTAAAAATATTTATTACATTTAAAACAATAGTGTGGAACATTTCTCATGAGAGTAGCATTCATTTTTTAAAAATAATACCAAACATTAATGAGATGAAATGAGATAAACACGTAATTGAAGTTCGGAGTAAATTGGATAATAGTTTTGCAAAAGGGTGTTCATTGAAGTATCTCCTTAAAAAGAATTAGAAAACAAAAAACCGAGAAGGGTAGCCAAGATCGTCAAAGCACCGACTCGTGAACGGGAAGTTTCGGTTCGATTCAAGACTATCCTCCGTTAGTTTATTTTATTTTTCATTATGTTCTCCTCAGTCTTTAAAATTGACATGGCAGGAAAATACCCTAAGCTTGGGTCTGCAATTTTTCCTTCCCAAATGTCCTTTCTTAATTTTCATTTCATTTGATTTATCATCAGCTGATATAAGAATTTTTAAGCACCAAAACCAGGATGAAAGGACTTCAAGTTGAAAGTTGTCAAACTTTGATGCAGGGAAGCGACCGGTTGAAGCGTCCCAGTATCTCGCACTGTCCGTTGGCGTTCACAGACAGTGACCTTTGGCCTCTGTTGCTTATATTCTTTGTATTAACATATAGTTTGAATGCAGATACCTTGAAGCCAATTGCTTAAGAATTTCCAGGTAAGAAAACTGTTGTCATTACAGTGCTATGGAGTGAACTTGAAGTAGGATAATCTCAATGACCGTTTTTCGAACATCCGTAGGTTACCCTTATGTCAGAAAGCGTATTTCTAAATTTGAAAGATGTCATATAAGAATTCGTTTCACCAAGACGTTATTTGGTTGGTTACGGAGACATTCGTAAACGAAGTTTTTCTTTCATTTGGACTATTGGGACCATAGAGAGTTGCAGCCAACCATCAGGAGGAGCAGCATCAGCGAGAAGCCAACCGAAGCGCAGCAGAAGTAGCAGCAAATCAGCGACGAGTAACCGACGAGTGAACTTCACCACCCTCGGCCGACTACACAAGACGGCAATAACATCGATTATTGGCTCTTACATGTTTCATGGCAACGTGATTTGAAAATAGGGAATGCTCTCGGCCGGGCATAGCAGTAACAGCAGAAATGTTATCTTGTAAATGGGCATATTGAAGTAATTTCAACCAAAGAAAATCTCTGGCCAAACACGAATTGGATATGAAGAGAAAGACAAGTAAGAGAAGAAAACTTATCTACTTGATTCGGTCAACGAATTTTCCCCCATGACGTTTCATCAGGAATTCCCATTGGGAATACAAAACACACATTGAACGGATATAAAAAGATAGCGGTCATATTACGCGCTTTATTTCCTCTAACGCAGCAAAGAAAATAGTGGAGCATTTGCTAGCAGATGGGAAATGTCTCGCAGAAGGCGAAAGATAGCATCTCCAGTCCAGTTGTACGAACTCACTATATTAAACCAAGAGCATAACACAGATGTTACAGGAAGCTCGGACTGCACAGCAAGAAATTTTATTTGGGTTAATTGCTGTACCCTTATCAGAGCAGAGATATCTGTCTGGATCATTGACCTTCCTTCGCCTCTCCAGAGAGCGCCTCAAGAAGCTCTTTGAGGACGACTCTCTGGGTTAATTGAGCCAATGAAGAAGGAAGATGCAGATAACAAAACATCTGCCAGTGGCTGGTGAATACAGGCTATGAGTGTTACTTCAGAAGGTACTTGATGGTTTCGATTATATGATGCGTTGAGCTCATAGTTTTGTCTTCTGTGCCACGTACCTAGTAGGGAGAAGGCATTGTATTCCACCCCAAAACAAATGTTATAGAGATTTCACTAGAAATGCATGTTATTTGAGTTCCACTGAATCAAAAAAGAAGTACTTTTTAAGGCCGTGTATTTAGAATAGCATAACTAAAAAGTGAATAGTCGAATAAATGTAAAATCTAAGTCCGGTACTTGTAAAAAATGTGACACTAAGATTAAGAAAGGAATCCTTCTCTAATCTACCCCTTTTATGGTTTGTTTAATATTTTTATTTTCTCAAAAATGGCTCTAACGATTTTATTCAAAACATCGTATACATAAGAATCATTTACATAATAAATAAAATATATATCTTGAATTTTCTGCAATAGCTTATTCGGAAGGAATTTTGTATAATTTTGTCAACTGTTAAATTCAAAGAGAGAGGGCGAAAAAGCCATTCCAGAGATGTCCTTTATTTGTTTGAAATTTTAAACAATTTAGTGTTTTTAAGTATCTACTCTCTCGCTGTTCAGTTTTTTCCTGCGATGTCATGGAAGGAATATGGAATTTTAAGGTCAGTATAAAGCGACTCGCATTTAAGCATCTATAGATTCGGTTTCGTCTATTCCCCAAGTGCTTACAGCGAAATTCATTATGAAAGTGTTTTTACAAAGGTTTATCTTGATAGAAAAATTAACTTTCGTAAGGATAGTTTGTGGAAGCTACATAAAAATAAAAGATGGTAGAAAATGTCATGTGAATGTAGCATCAGATTTTCTTACGTTTTTCTTAATGTAAGTTTTATGCACGTAAAATACATGTGGTTAAACAATTGAACCTTAATTTGCTTATGTACTTATTACATTAAATTGGTCTCATATGTTACCAAGAGAACAACATATTCAAATTTCAAGACAAAACTATTTCCTTCCGAATATATTCACAATACACACCCATGAAGTATGTTTTTGTATACCTAAAGCTGTATTCATAAGCACCAAAGTCAGGATGAAAGGAATTCAGGTTGAAAGTTGTCGAACTATTATCTGTATATTAATCCAATGGGCATTATTCTTGCTGAGGAGTATGTTTCGAACAACAAGCTGCTATGAATTAGTATTGTTAGCGTATCACATCAGTTGAGTTAAACTAACTTTTTCAGTATTTTGTTTGACAGCGAAGGTTAATTTCATATTTTTAACTTCTTCTGCATGTATCAGAATACAACGAGCAGCATTTTGAACAGTAATCTGTGTGAACGTGTAAGAGAGAAATACGCCAGGAAACCGAAGACTGGGTATGCAAACTGCTCGTGTGCTTCCGTGTGGTTCACTACGAGGAAAACACGTGTTGTAGAGAGAGCTCGCTGCATTTCCTGGAAACCTACTGCCCCGAATATGGAATCCGAGTGCTTGTAATAAACAAATTGAGAATGCAGAAATAAATAATGGGAGTGATCTTTCTCTAATTTTCATATTTAGCAGGAGGTGAATTATAAAGCTCTGTGAAAATTATAAAAATTGTGAAAATTATTTGACAGTTAATTTTTATTTAAAAAACGAAGGGACATTACAAAATGTTCTGTCCCCAACACTGTTTTGAGAGCACTTATCTATAACAGAAAGTATCAAAATTTTGAAATCTTCATTATGTGGAGCATTTCGGGTACGATGCTGAAAATAGCTAAAAAGAAAACAAATAATACTGATGAATAAAAAATAAAATAAATTTAAAAGTGTTAAAGATTTAGCAATGAAAATTTGTATGCACATTGTTCTGATATGAATTTTTACAAAATCCGCTAATAATTCTAGAATTTAGCAATTTCAACTATGCGTACCCTTAACACGAGTTCAAAGTGCATACCCAAGTCCATACATCACGCTACCCACTGCTAAAAACCCTTCATTTGTAATGAATAATCGCAAAACGTTTGGTATGCTGCTGTTGAAACGTTTAGTATCTTTTGTATCTGGATATAGGTCGAACTTCAATCCCATTGAAAAGACGTTACCTTAAGCAAGCAAATATTGAATACAAGCTCACCAGTCATCAGTGATATTGTTTACCGCGGTCTTAGTCTTGGTCACCCCTGAGAGAACGTTGAAAAGCACGTTGCTACCTGTTAGAACCTCAGCCTTTGTAATCCCAATGTCTCGTTTCACTGAATAGCGTTCAAAGAACTTCCGGGATTCTGTCCATAAGACGTGACGAAAGAATGCTTCAGGATTAGAGGACTCTTGATTTCCTCACATTGTAGAGCTTCTACAAGCACATTATTTGCCGAGAGAACTAGAACTCTAGTAGAGGCAAATGGCCGAATGACATGCACACCCAGAAAGGAGTGACGACTGATTTGCATCCACCTGCCAGACGCTTAAAGCAGCGAACGCCGTTCCTTTCATATCCACCCCGCCCGCAACAACCTCTTCAACGCTGAAGATGGGGTGCCGCCGTTTCCACAAATAGTGGTGGTGCCGGTCGGTTACACGGGCAATGCTCCGCGGAATGGGCCACGTGTGCCATCCAGTCAAGTTCATTACAGAAGTGGTTAGATAACGTCACCAAACACAAGCTTGCTGTGATGTATCGATTAATTCAAGTAGTACTGGAGCCAAACCTGACAAGCGATAACTTCCACCATGGATGCAGCACTCTTGAGCTATTTTTGTGAACTATTGTATTTCTCATAAATATAAAGGTGGTATGTTTACATGAGTTTAGGCCAGAAGATTGCTATTACAATGGATGGAGTCGAAGTACGATAGCCGGTGGAGTTTAAAAATATATCCACAAGCAGTGCTAGTCCCGTTACGGTTGTCAATGGAAATCAAACTTTATGTATAAAATGTGCCTTTCCTAATTGTTTGTCTACACATTGTAGGCCAACATTGGAAAGGTAATGAAACTGAAAATGCAGCACCATAGCTGGGGTTCTAACCATGGATGTCCGGTTTACCCTTCCACCACTCTAACCAACTGAACGACCGAGGTAACATGGCGGCAGGGCATTAAATCGGTTGGAGGGTTTAATTGAGTTCTTTTGCCACGTTGCCTTCTTTTACAGCATACGTTCTCCGCGAAATCGTAATCGCAATCGTCGGTGCCTGGTAAACATGACGTCTTTAATTAAAGAGTTAATTACGCGTTTGACCATGATTTCTACAGAAGCATATTTCGATCAATGTAAAATCGGCACTTCCATACTTAGGTTTCCTTGTTGCTGTTTTAATATAAATGTTGAAATAGCATGCTTTTTAATATACTGTAATCTTTTGTTGCGTTATCCAAGACTTTCTGCTTCATCACTAAAGACGAACCATCAATATAGCATTAGATAACCAGGAGGACCTTGGAGTCCTACAGAACTACTTGATAAAGAATGTCGTTATTCACCACGTTTATAGGAGGAGAGTAATTTATACATTTTCGATTATACATATTTAAATAATTCAAACTATCGTGATCGCATCTGTGCTTCCTTTTCCAAAATATCTACAGAGATTCACTGATGTCTTTGACGTTATAGCCACATAATCTCTTTCCATGGTTCTGCTTCCTAAGCTTAAAGCACACACCGGTTATTCGCACTGTCATTTTCTTCATTTTTCATTTATGTGCAACCTTTAACATCTACTATGTCATACCTGAGGCTTCCCCCCCCCCACACACTAACACACTAACACACACACCTACACACACACACCTACACACACACACACCACACACACCACACACACCACACACACACACACACACACACACACACACACACACACACACACACAGAGAGAGAGAGAGAGAGAGAGAGAGAGACCTTTATACTTCCAGACTCTAAGAGGAATAATCCTGGCCAAAGAAAAATTCCCATCCTCCAGCCGAGAAATGAACCCGGAACCTTAAGATTAGGTGCTAAGTGCTAACCTCCGGGTCACAGAGTTAGTCGATGTCTGTCTTATTTTAAATGAAAAGTTAAATTTAGGCAGCTATCATAAAGTGGACAAGGACATTGCGGTGTTACGAGATAGGTATACATTTTTGCAAATCGTGATACCCTCGAGAGGAGGACCGCTCCCCCTGCCACAGGGCGATAACCATTAGCAAACAAAAGGCGAGAGGCAATGTAGTCGTCTTGTGGTTCCTTTATATTTTAAACCGCAAACTTTGTAAAAACCATATCTTTGGAAGCGGAGTGGGGTAGAGGTATCATGCTTTGGAGAAAACTACATATTTCACTGGTGGGCCGTGTGGTATAGCAGACAGAAAGGAAACGCACATTTAATTTAAGTAAATGCACAAGACCAATAAATACCTTTAACTGTATTCTTAGGGAGGTTTCAACATATTTAATCACAGAGGTCGAAACTGCTCAGAATGACAAACTTCGATCAGTTTAACGACCTAGGTTTTGCCTACTTCCCATCACGTTTAAGGCCACATTTTAAAAGATGTTTTAAAAGAAAATAGTCTCACCGGTGTACCGTTTAATAACACGGAAAGTAATTACAGACCGGGTTGTGGTCCCGGGTAACGGTTCGCGATTGGCACACCTAGGACCTTCAGTTCAGGGCTACCAGAAGGACGTCGGGCTTTCACTGCATCTTGAAGTATCATCTGTGCATTCTAAAATTGCGGGTGGTGACAGATTTATGAGACGGTGTTTGTCCGCCGTCTTCTAGCTGCTCTTTGTTGTTCTTTTCCATTCACTTTCATGTAAACGGAAATCCTCTCCTGTTCTGAACCGATACAGCATTAAGAGTGAAACAGGAAGCCTGGGAACACTTTTTCTAGGCGAGTTCATCACTGCGAAGTATAATCCACGAAACACTGCATGTATTTTTAAGAATATGAATTACGTTTTTCTAATTTGGTTAAAATTGCTACACAATAACATATGAACATGCGGAAAATATTAAGATTATTTCCTAAAGTATCTCTAATGCTTGCCCGTATTATTTACACCACACAAGCAATGCGCACATTTACCGCCTCGTTCTTCACGAGAATAGTGGATATATATATAATACCTTAGCAGATCGATAAGGATCTAATGTAAATACTATAAAACAAACATAAATCTTGTCGAGATGAGTTACGCAGAAAATGGTACATGAATACCTCTTGTATTTTTATTATTATAATAATAAGGGAACGTCATTTTTACATGGCTCATTTGATTGCAAAACCTAATAGCTGCGGGGTTGCAGAATATGCTCGAAATAATCTTATGCTTCCCCTCTGCTGATCAAGGAATTTCAGCTTATTTTTCTTTGTCTTCTTGTAAGGAAGAATGAGGATTGAAAGTCTCCTCGTATTCCAATTCTTGATTTTCGTCTTCTGCACTTTGCCTTCTGTGTTTTTCTCCATGTTTCTCTAATTTTGTTCTCCCTTATTTTGTTTGTGTTCCTTGCACTTTTGCGTAAGGCCATTCCAGTTTTTTGTTCCTATCTTTTTATGTGTCTGTTATCTCGTTCACTCTTTTGATCCATACTTTTTTGCAGTTTGTTCCATGTATCGTATGTAGCTTCATTCGCTTCTCCCTTTTGTGTTATCTTTTCTGGTTCCCCCAGCTTTATTTTCCGTATTTGTATCTAGCTTTTACTGTATAATTTAAAGTTCCTTCTTAAGGCTTATCTATGTTCATTTACATATGGCCTCCCTGCTTTCATTACTTGTTCGCCCGTTTCCTTTCCGACTTTCATTCTTCTTACCTGCTCCATTTTTGTTGTTCTCTCCCCGGCTCTCCATTTGCCTTTAATGCGCATTCTCTCTGCCTAGCATTTTGTTTGATGTTTACATACGCAGCAATACTTTAATTGCACAGAATTTGTCAAAGACAGGTTTGAAACCGATGCAAATGTGCAGAGAGTGACATTTGACAAATGCTATCGCAAGAAAGGAAGGAAGCGATTGTTTATGTTCTCAAAGGGAAACAAAGAGGCACCCTCTTTGTTGGGGTTGTACTGTTATGATTAATGTCCATTAGTTCCGCCAACTTCCTGCCCTTTCCTTTCACAAATAGCATGAGTTTGTGTTAAGGGACTGAATTCGCGGAACGCAGTTCTTTGTGATGTTGCAACATAAGGTAAATTACCTTCTTAAATTATGTTCAAACATCCAAGGAAAAGAGTTTCCTGCAGTTTAAAATCTTCAAAAGAAAATGGTGTATTTATTAGATGATGATGCTTGTGGTAACTGAATCATCAGTAGCTTGTCTCACGAAATACGTATTGGCATGTAGAAAGATAACATATGCTCTGTATTTTTAAATAGGCTAAGTGAGTAGTAGCTGTAAAAGTATTTTCTTATGTGAAGCATGAAGAGTCCTTGGATGGAACATAGAGAAATGCCCACATGTATTTGCACCTTTGAAAAATTGCATAATTGCACTCAGCTTACTTCGCAAAGCTTTCCTCGCTGCACATCATGTTTATTCCTTCCTATATTCCAGAAAGCTGACGGAGGTTTTGCGAACATTTAGCTTAATGCTTAATGCCTTTGAATCAACTTAAATGAGACAAGTAATGCCTGATAAAATCCTATAAGCGGGGACACTTTATTACTTAAATAGCAAATTCTAGCATCACACCCATTTGCAAAATAAAAGTCCCCCCCCCCCAAAAAAAGGACCGCAGGCATAACTCCAGGGTACAGAAATATCACGAGGGATGAGGTATCCAAACTGTACCGCAAATGGCAACCAGGAAAGCTTTGGTCATTGCCAGAGAGTTACGAAGTGCTATGTACAGGAATATTTAACCAGCTACGCAGAGCTATAAATATGGCAAATAATGCATTAAAAGCATTACGTGCATGTGTAAAGCATAAAGATAATACAATTCCAAAAAGTTTGTTTGTTCATGGTGTTTTACTGAATTTCTTCTTCTTCTTCTTCTTCTTCTTCTTCTTATTATTATTATTATTATTATTATTATTATTATTATTATTATTATTATTATTATTATTATTATTATTATTATTATACTATTTCGTACTATTATATACAGTTATCTCCTCAAGCTTCAATGAAAGTGTTGTCCTTCAGTGGCATATGCGGCATGCAGGGACTTGCATTCTGCAATGTTGCATGACTGGGTTTGCTAACTATCCTTCTTTTGGCCTCATTTAATTATACCGAAGTTTACTGTAAATCAGGGTTCCAGTTTTCAGGGCCATGCTGAGTATATCTCGTGCAAGATAAGTTTGCATCCATAAGAATTCCAAGGTGAAGGAGCAGGTGTTGTGGCCTTGTTACAAAGAAAATACCATTGACTGCCTGTAGGAACAACGTCTTAGCTCGTGTTTACCAAGCACGTGCTCTAGGTGTTTATTAATGGTCTGTCTTTGTTGACTGCAAGTTGCACTGCAACAAAGCCCAAGTTTATTACTACTTCAGTCATTAACTGTTGCTTTAGTTTGCTTTGATACTTGTTCCTAGTGTTTGGTTCCAATAACCAGATATGTAGGACAGACGCGTCTGTATCGACACGAATAGAGAAGTCGTTACGGCACGAACTGGCGAACGGAAAGTTTGCGATTCAAATTCCGCCTGGATTATCTTCACTGACTGAGGCTTTTCCCTAGGGGTTTCCTCAACGAGGAAGTACCCTAAACTTTGGCCTGGAACTTTTCCTTCCCAAATTTCCTTTCCCAACTATTACTTCATTTCATGAACCATCAGCGTCAGTCGCCTGCGGGACTAATGCAGCAAGAATGGGCATTAAACACACACACAAACACAAAATGCATCCGTTCTGCTCTTTCTTAAATTATAGAAGCTCCCAAATGATGTAAAGCATACGAAGTGGTCAGAAACACCAAGGAATCTCAGAATTTTGGTACTTCTATACTGGATGATGTTTCCATGACAATTTTCTATCACATAGCATTAAACCAGCTGTTCATAAAGACATAACTTGATCAGTCCATTCGCTTATAAAATGCTTGGTACAAACTATGAAATTGACCCTTGACGATAATTTCCTTTGGATTCCTCATAGGAAACCAGTGAATGTTTTCCGTTGAACTTTTCAAGATCCTCTTGTTTTTCTTCCTTTCATCCAGTCAAAGTAAAATATCGGCATACTTGTAATATCTTTATTGCTATTGGTTTGAAAAATATTTCATAAGAGAAGTTTATAAGAATTATGTTTCTACAATTCTCGATACGATGAATATTTAAGAAGTTGTACCTATAAACATTTTTGTTACCGATGTGCCTAATCGGCTATCACCAGAAAAGTGCTTAGACCCTATTGCTTAGGAAACGATGCTTTGTGTAATTTAACCCGCGTAATTCTGTTTTACTCTTAACACCACAGAAAGTTTCATTGCCGGTTTGCAGAACATCACATACACAAGCGTATTGCACAGCAGTGCAGCGAATAAAAAGAGAGGACAGCGGTGGGGCAAACGGGAGATGGAACAGGTACATCGGTGGAAATGAAAGGCAAAGAGGAAGTAGGAGGGAAAATGACATGAGGGAGACAGACATTCTGTGCATTTTAACGCATAACGGCATTAAGTTATGAAGTTATAATCCGGATATAATAATTCTATTCAACCTTTACAGTTTCTTGACTAATTATTGCGAAATTCAGTGGATGTAGAGAATACGCATGAAAACTACAGTGGTAACACATGCGTGCTGTTCATCTTGTAAACAATGACATCTGCAAACCCGGTGTCGCCACGAGGAATGGCAACCAGATGTTGGCCAGATGAATGTGTCGCGATTTCTTTACTTCTGAGTTACGAAACCTTTTTATGCACCACTGTCATAACAAGAGTGAAGAAATTCAGGTTTATGTTTAACGGTTTACTCGGAGAGTTTGCGTTTATCAGCACACCCCTTTCTTCATTGACAAGAAAAATCCACGATGCAATGCTCTTGTTGTATGCGAGTTCCCTAAAGCCTTCCGCGTTCCAGCTTTCATGACTGAGCAGTCCTATATACTCTTGAGTATTGTATATCTTAAGGCGTTTCAAATGGCCTTTTGTCTGCCTTTTTACCAATATTTTCACCAGTCTCTTGTTGACGTTGTGTGAACGTTATTTATAGCTATATCATTACCGACTTTTAATCTAAAGAAAGATAATCGTATATCAACACGTACATAACGCTTAAAGTGAAAGTAGGCGAATATAAGTACACATAATTATTTTATCATGTGTCTCGCGGCAGATATGGATCTAAAGGCACGAACTGGACATTTTACTGCCACCTATCAGCGTGCAGGTCAATCTCTTGTAGCCTCCAGTAGAACCTGTCCAGATTGTTTTGTTCCTGTAGCGATGTAGACTTGTAGAATTCACCGCGACGAGTTCCTGATTCCATACAGTAAGTTATTGCTACACGCGCATTCCATACAACACAGTTGTAAACGAACGCCCTGCGGCGTCCGAACAGCGTGTTTTTTCTTGAAAACTAGACAACCCAGGCGCCGCGCCCTCCTGCAGCGTTTCAAATCCCTGCTGAAATATATATATATATCTTTACTTGCTCATCAGTAATCTGTAGTTTTCTGTTGTCATTAACCATCAGGAATGGAAACAACCTTTCTCCATCACATAAAGCATCATAATCACCGCTGGCTCAAGAATTTCCACAATGTCATGCAGTAGGAAGTTATTTTCCTGCGGTGCCAATATAGCAAACAACCCGTAAAAAGATACAGTTTTATATATAAACACTAGGGCGCGACCCTCGCCAGGACAGGGTACAGAAACCCCAGCTGTGCTTACGTTACTGCATTAAATAAGTAGATTTTCTCTCCATTTCATTTGCTTCCGGTTTTCCTCTTATCTTTTGCTATATCTCTGTCTCTTTCCACTTTCTTTCCCTCCGTCACCCCCGCTCCTCTATCTCCCTCCTCTATGCAGCTTACATGAAATGTGGTATTTTCAAAACCACAAATAAAACACTGCTTCTTCTGGAGTGTTAATAACACTTTAAACATAACTAAAGCATGTAAGATACGTGCATTATATGCCAAGTTACTGAACAACCGATTAAACCATTTCTGCGCAGAAAGTCAAAAGCTCGCATGCCGTTATTTATTCGTATGTTAAAAATAATCTCCATATTTACGAGATGCAGTCCAAAAGTAACGCATAAAAATTCTCAATATTCTTTATTCACACAAAATCATCCATAACACACTTGCCATTTTTCTACATAGTCTCCTTCTTTATTTAAACACAGTAGCCAATGCTCAACTCATTTTTGATAACTTTTTTGTAGGAGACACTGGTATACTGCAAATCCTAGGCTTGGTCTCAAAAAAGAATTTTCTCCCTCGGAGAGTGATTTTCAGGTGTCAAACAGTGGAGCAATTTCAGGTGAGTAGGGAGGATGTTAAGTGCCTCAGTTCCATTTCGCATTTCGCAGTAGGAAGTCGGTGAGAATCCGAGTCTTGATGGAGGATGAACTTTCTCACCATTTTAGGTCAATTTTCTGCAATTGCAGGCAACAGCTGGTTCTCCGGTGATTAACGTGCTTTGGAACAGAATATGACACACTATCGCCCTTATGATACCAGAATATTGAACAACAGTTTTTTTGCAGATGACCAAGATCTGCCCAAGCGCGGCAAACCAGTGCTGGTTAGTCTTCCTGTTTTGAACCTTACCATCCACATTACTATAGTCCAATGCATCATCCCCACAAACAGAGACAAGTTTACGGTGAATAATGACACAACTTGCACCTTTCACACATGAAAACTTATGATAGCAAACTGTTCTACTGGTGGAAAATTCCATAATAAGCACTATACAAATAGCCTCTTAAAGAACTGCTTCGTGTGCTCACTCTTGGAATCGAACTGATGGTTTGCTCATTTCCCAACATCGTTTCCTTCTTCCCTCACCATCCTTTCTGCTGCAGCAACAATTGTACAGTCACAGCAAAATGTATGCGTTACTTTTGAACTGCACCTCGTATATCCCCGGCTGTACAGCATATGACTGGATTTTGTGTTGATCCAGCCGCCTTTAAATTTTGCGGCTACCAGTTCTGTTTAGTATACCATTTCAAATAAACGTATTTAAAAAGCCAGTTGCTTTCGTATGCAACAATGTGTGTAACATATAGCCAGTCTGCATTCACTGCCTAAAATAGTGCCATAATTGGTGTAGTGATAGGGGGTTGTGTATATATCTCCGCATAATCTGTGGTCTGTACCCTTTGGAGTCGTCAAATCATGTTCCGTAAAGAAAAACCATTGTTGTTCTGTGCATAAGTTGTTATATTCCACTTGTTTCGATGACTATAATTGTTTACATTCAAAAGCTCGTGCGAGTACTAACACCTCGCTCTGAGAAACACCAGTGAAGTAGCAGCGTAGCGCGTGAAGGCAGCTCAAAATATCTCCAAGTAATCTTATGTTGCTAGATTATTTAGTCGAAAACACTGCATTCTAAAGACACACTTGTCCCATTTAGTGCGAATTAGATGAATTTTGCTACGTATCGATAGAAAACTTCGGATTTTATTATTATCATTACTATCCTTATCATTATTATTGTTGTTGTTACTACTACATTTAGTCTACAGAATAATTCTGATTCAAGCGAATCTTCTATGCCCCAATCCAATTTAATTCTTTTTCTTTCCTTCTCATCGCGATAACACTTGAAATTTTGAGGTGTGCATGATTCTAAAATGCAACGATTTGATGAATGCGTGGATGCAAGAGAGCCGCACCTAAATGTATTCAGTGTTTTGACATTTATCTGCTCGCCATGGAAATAAGGAATTGTTCAGTTCGGCTCAAACGCCTTTATGACCTTCCGCACTGATGAGGAATGCTGCAGAATGATGTCATTGCAGTAAAGGTTGCATCTGTACCTGTACCTACAGTATCGCGTAAGTCGTATATAATAGATTATAATCGTGAGTGAAAGCGAGCAAAGTGTGGCAGGGAGCAGTTATGAGTAGCATGCTTTCTACACGGCTCTTTTAATGTGAAATAGTGACACAACCGTTGACAATGTATGCTCAAGTAGAGCAGATCAAGTGAGATAAGAGGCAGTCTGGTGGAAATACTTAAATGAACTGTGAGAAATGCTACTTACACAATAATTTTGAAGGTTAGGGACTTCAAATTTTGTTTATATGTTCAGATTAACATCCTAAATACTAAAAGAGGGGGTTTGAAATTATAGCTTCACATGTTGAGATATGAATATTTTTGGTCAATTAAAAATACAATTTCAGAAATATTCTTATACAGGTGTATCATAAATACACTTCCCTTGCTTTTATCATAGGACCATTCTTTGAATATTTACATAAACTACCCAAGAATATACATGCAAATTTGCAAGGCACTTGGGCAAAGTTGTTGTGCAAGGAGCAATTAGAATATGATAAAAATGTGTAGAAAAACTTTCGGACGTAAGAGATAATCATTCGTAAAGTATCTTGACAGACACCAGCTGGTCTGCGCAGAGTGGTTTAAAAATGGTGGCTATGGAGCTTTAAACCCCTTCAATTTAAAAAATGGACATTGATCATGAAAAATCAATGATGAAAGATACTTAAAATGAAATGGTTATTTTTTCCTTCAATTTTTTTTTCTCTCTTTCCCCATCATTTTAGATAATTTTTCACCAGACTATCCCCTAACGTTCTTGACCACATACGTGCAAATCATATACTTCCCAAAATGTAGGGCTGACTTGTTTAAAATATAGCATAGTACAAAGGAATAAAAAGTCATTTATTGGGGTATTTTTATTTGGATTATCTAGTAAACGATGGTATTTCCCAGATTTACTTTTATAGTGCCAGTGACACAAGTGCTTGGAAACTAAAGTGCATATGTGTGTTATTCGGCCACAATACTGCGTTAAAGAAGTTTAAACAGCCACATTTTATCAGTACTTCATATATTTCTGCGATTGATTCAACAGGCATAGAAACTGTGGACAAGTCGATGAGCTAAAAGCGCTTCTGCCATCAGTAGATCCGTTTCCTTTTTCATCAATAATTTTTAAAAACTTTAAAGAAGTCTTCCCTACAGAATTTTGACCCTTAAGTTCTGCTTCGTACTTTGGCGTTAAAAGTCATGCATCTGAACCACTAGAAGTTATACAACTGCTAGCTTTCATGTAAAGCTTGCTAGTCTTCTAAACACATGTACTTACATAAAATTATTTATGAAATAAAACTACTTTTGGCCCATTTGTCTTAGTTTCCGGAAGCACTGGATTCATATAGTTGTCTTGGTATTGCTACACTGCCCGGCTCGGTCTTCAGGCAATCGCAGCAGTAGGATGAAATCAACAGGTGCATGTGCATGGTTACCCGAACCTTTGGTGATGCACGCATAGGTTTAACAGTTCAAGTTAAGGAACTAATAGTTACGATATCAATTTAGAACCGTCCTGGATCCACATAGTGTGAAATCTCCCAATTGTCAGTCTTGTGTCGTGTGTAGTGAACAGCTCATCTCGAGTTCGTTACTACCTACTTTTGAGACAGGAATCTTCTCACGATGTAACAGGATATATGACTTCTCAAGAACTTGCAAATTGCATGTTATTTCTACTGGAAGTAATTGCCGAGAACTTTGTGGAGTTTATGTTGGTTGTTAACAGTAATACGGAATGAATCATTGCTTTGACTTCTTCAGGTAGTTGTGTTTAAAAGAAACATCTTAACTGTTTTGCTTGGCTATGCAGCATAGCTCCGGGGCTTTTTAAATACAGCGTAGTTAAGGGCAATTTCCATGAATTTCAGCTGAGCTTTTTATCACAGCTTTGTTCAACATAATTATAGAGAAAATTGCCTTTTTGGGCCTAACCAATGAAATAATTATCAGAAAATGAGATACACCACTTCATAAAAATTTGAACATTTAAAATGTTTAAATTGTGCATATTTTTCTTTGAATATACTTATTTATAATCAAACATTAAATACGTATTGTATTAATGTTTACACTTTTTCTGGAAATAATCAAGTATATAACATAATTTACGGTTGTTTAAGTTGTTTATATTATTTTTATGAAATATCTTTTAATTCAGATTTTTTCAAACCAAACTCTAATTTAGGAAGCACTTCAACTTTGCTTAAAATGATCGTTGTAAGACAGCTAAGCTAAACCTGCACGAGTGAGATAGAATATTCTTATAACAAATTATTTTGATAATTCGGTTAATTAAGGACTTTATTTGTTTATTTTTATGAAATATCTTTTGATTCAGACTTTTTTAAACCGAACTCTTTCAGTCCCCTTGAAATTTAATTTAGTAAGCACTTTAACATTTTTATTCTTAAAATAAACTTCTGGCTTTCTGTACATGCATGTTTTAGTAATGTTATTTATAGAATAATCATTACCGGTGACAATCCGTGTGCATGCCACGACCAAGACGCCTAGCTGAAGATGGATGCTATATCAATAGTCAAAATTTACATGAGTGCCATCAGGGCGTTGCAGGACTTTAGAGATGTGTTCAGTTGTTTCAAACTTGAGATAATCAGAGCATGAAACATCTGAGGAATGAAATCATTTGTGGTTTTAATTGTTTCTTTAGAGTAGCAGTGTTACTAGAGAGAACCGGATAGGACCTTGATTCACGATATTTAAAACGATGACGTTAGTTCTTGTTCGCTGTCCAGGCAGTAAGTAGTCCCTGCCAGAATGTCCTTGAAGCAGGAGTGGCTCTTCCCGTCAAAAGAACAAGTCCGCGACTTCCCTTAAAAAATAATAATATATTTATTATTATTATTATTATTATTATTATTATTATTATTATTATTATTATTATTATTATTATTATTATTATTATTAAGATGTTGGTTTATTTATTCTTATGCGATATAGATTTCTTCTACTCCCAGAGTGCGTATTATTTAAACGAGTATTTACAGTGGTTTATAGTTAAGTAAGAGACATTTGGACAGGAAGAGGTTAAATTTAGTTTCTCATTTTCTGGATTTGAAAAAGAAAATAATAGAAGTAAAAGAGATACCTACTACATTGTGCTTAAAAATAAACATCAATAGTTCTGCTACAATATTGTGTACATAAAACGAACGATTTATTGAAAGAACTAATTATGTTGAAATGTGATTATTATTTGGGGATTGGAACATTTGATGCTTTCGTATACAAACTGATTTTAAATTGATTTGAAACCAAGATGCAAAATGTGATATCACAATGCATGGCTTGAATTCAAATACATTTTAATGGACTAATTGTGGATTTTTTCAGAACGTGGATGTGTTCCTAACTAAAATTAGTGAATGGGAATGCTATAACTATAACTATATATAAGTAACTGAATTGTTCAGTAGCGTTTATTGGATACCCTTTGTGCGTTTTAATTAAAAGGCCACAGCAAACACGGCGTTTGTGTACAAACTTTAGTCGCGAAGCATGTCTAATTTTAATTTAATTACCAGGAGTAAACATTTTTACTCATATGCAAGTTGTTATGGATTTTCTCGTTTTGTTTATTTCACACACTGCACTGTGCAGTAGGTTCAAATTTAATCGTTCTAAACCTTAGTTATCAGCTTTGGGGGTTTATAAACAATGAACTATTAATATTTTCTGAAAAAGAACTGTGATAGAAGGGTTCGTTGGGTAAAACTTGCGCTCTTGTAAGGTTTCCCCAACCAGTTCCATAAGCATAAGGTATGTGTGTCAGTTCTTTGAACGTAAAACCAAAAGCAGTTAAATAACCTGAATGCTTTGGAAACGATTGGTGGTCCCCTCAGCAAATAACATTTTAATTTCTCTTAGTGTGTACTGCATTGCTTGTAGGATTTACAATGTCACTAATATGATGATGTCGAATCAAGTTGTTTACCAATTAAATTTAAGCAATTTTTAAGTTTGTTTTGAAATAAGAAGAAAAAAAAAAGTTAAAAACCGAACTGGAGCTATATTTCAGAAAGTGTATGGGTCAATTTTGGCAAGCGCGCCGAACCTTTCAGAGGACGGAGCCTATGTTCGCCGTTCATAACCCGCTCGGTGTGGGTGAAGTGGCATCAATGACACCATATTGTAAAATTAATGTACTTCTACAGCGGATGCTCGATTTGTATTCACAAGTGACAGCTGCTGACAGGAGCATAGAAGAATATCTAGAATTTTATTTTTGCATAAAATGAACAATTTGGAACATTTGTTAATGAGGCAGTTAAAATTCACTGATGTATATCTACACACAAATTTCAAGCACAAACATGCTCATAACACCAATTCAAGTTTTCTTGGCACAACAAATTTTATCTACGTCTTCAACATCGGATACAGGAATATCATGAATTAATGACAACAAAGCAAGTTCGTGTAATCGTTAGTAAGATGTGGTTTACAAATATTTCTTTAAGTATCTTGGCATGGAAAAAGTTATTTCTGCAGAAGCCTTGGAAACTGACAAAGTGGTCAATATCTTGAAAAGAGCACACAACCAAAGAGGCCAGTCATTGATGCTCCCAAGTTATCAGTGTCTTAAGAAAATCTCCCTTTGAAAAAATAAAGATTTTCTTTCTGAAGAAATACTTGCTTCTGGAGCAGAATGTAGGTAAATGCTTACTATTGACTTTCCTTATTAAATTATTTGGAAAGAAGAAATTACGGGGTAGGGGGCAGGTCCACTCGCCCCCTTTAAATATCCCTGCCTGCCATTAACCCAGCGCATTTCGTCTCATGAGAAGGCCATCTAAAGCTCCCTTCACGGCCCGTAAACCCAAGTTCGCGTATGAAGAAGGGTGGTATACGTTACTGTTATTAATCCCTCATTAATCGAACTCTAAGCATTAAAGGGGTTGTTTCCATGTTAGGATAAAGCCACGGAGTTTGAAAATGTCTTTCACTAATCTGCTAGATTATTTCAGCAATCCAAATAAGGCCGCGGGCACATTGGAAAGAATGTCTTCAGTGAACCTTTTTGCTGTAGGCCAAGAACGCAGGTTTTTACGCTCCTCTGCGATTTTGGCGAGACCTTGCAGTCTGTGAAGGCCGCTTTTTGTGAGGTATGTTGTTGGCAAGAGTCCAAGAGTGCAGCTTGGGGTTGGTACTCCTGCTAATGATTCATTGCCGTGAATGATGCGATGCTGCTCGTGGTCTGTGACCGTGACTTTGACATCAACCGGGTGGCTATCTCGGAAAGTTAGGTGAAAGGGAACAGCTCCAAGGTCGCTTCTGTTATTCCAGTTTTAAACCGTGATTTTATTTATTTTTCTTCTTCTCTCTATCCTCTCTCCTGTTTACGTGCCTCTATGTGTGCTTTATTCCTAAATTCTCAATTTTTATGCTCAATTCTTCCATTTACCATTATACCACGTATCTTATTTTTCCCCTGTTTCTTTCCTGAATGTCCCTTTGTATCTGCATATCCTCCATTTCCCCATTATGTCCCCCTTCTTTAACATTCGCCGTGTTGTTATTTGTATATTCTTTCTCTCTTATTTTCTCTTTCATGTTTGTGCTGCTCATATTCTATCACCACCTCGCCCTAATTTCTCAGCCAGCAAGTGTTTTCATTTTCGTTGGATCATGTTTTGTTTTCGGTTTTCAACTTCTGCACGCTGTTGTTCATCAAGTTGTTCATGTATTCCTCTTCTTTGTTACCGATTCCTCTTCCTCTTATTCTTCTTCATTTACTCTGGTCTCCTTGTTTTCGTTTTTCATTTTTTCCATAAGGTATGTTTCTGCTCGTATTCTTCCAGTTCATTACACTGGATGTCGCGATTTCACAAAATATATGTTTTAGGGTCTTGTGAATCAATTCCAGGAGGGGAGAGCATAATTCAGAAGAGAGGATTAACTTGGTATGTTAAATGAGGCGACTTCCAAGGTTGCAATACCTTCACTATCGATTCTTTGTATTAAAATATGACAAATAGATGCATAGCAAATATAATGATTATTTTAGATTTCTTATAATATAATTGTCTCCGTTGTTGCATAGACAAATTCTAACTGTAACAAGAAAATTACATGCACTTCAAAAGATATTCCCAGCAAATTCAAGATAAATGCACATAGGTATTTGTATCTACTACTATAATAATAATCAGTGATGCTTTAGTTCATAGTTACTAGGCAACAAAAATTGTACTTTATATTCTAACAAAACAGAAAACACGCTATCCAAACATAAAATACAGGTTCAACAAACCGTAAAATACACTGTAATGATGATCATCTATACCTTATTTTCTTGATAATAATATGCACACAAACAAAAGCTTTCTCCCCTGATTGATAGTTATTGTAATATTTCAATATGCCAACAAAGAATAATTTACATCTACTTCATTACCCAAACAACAGTCCTTGAATTTCGTATAACTAAATAAAATAAATAACCTTTCCTTGACTTTTCTGAAAGCATATTAAAATATGCATGTTGGACTGCTTTTAAAATCAATATTGATGAACCGTGAAAATCACCTTCTTAACTCATTTTTACTTCAAATTCACATCCAAATAACATCCAAAATTGCAGAATACAACAGCAATGTTTGTTAATGTATCGTGTCTTTTTTTCAAAGTCCACATTACTCTTTCTCTAAACATATCGTTTCCGAAATAAATGAATTTCATTAAACATACCAAATATGCAACATGTACTGTTAGCGTAGATAAAATATTGTAGATAACACGTTACAAAATTGGTGTTAGTAATTCGCAGCTCTGATAACACCCCCTTCCATCGTGCTCAAGTTGAGCCTCTCGTTGCCTTTGCTTTTGTAACTAGTGCTCTAAATATCTATTAATAAATGGTATTTTAATCTAAATAGTTTTTTTTTACAAAATTTTCCAATGTAAAGGGTAGTTTGGGTTTTCTTGAGGCTTCATGTTACATCTTTGGAAGATGCCGAGTTTAAATATCAAGTTTAGTACCCGATTTTTCATTTCACAGCAATGCTATTCACAGAGCATTTTACATGAACATTTTATAAAGGTTTCGCTTTATTCAGGGTGCGGGCAGAGAGAGAATAACGTGAGTGCTTTCGGCTAATGTATAATGTACTATTTGAAGCAACTTTCTTGTACCATTTGTGATATATTTGCTATTGTGCGTTTGCTTACATTCTCCCGTTTGGAGCTGCATGCTTGGAAATGTCAGAGGAGTATATCGTGGGTAAAGTGCGCATTCGCTTGTTTCTCGTGACAAACAACATTGTACTACTGCTTTTTAAAGAGCTGAACGTTATCGCAACATTGAAGCGGATGAACAAAATAGTTTTATAGGATAATCTTTCTTTTATCTCCCTTTTCTTCTTTTCATTCAACTGTTGTCGCAGTATCGTATATTATGAGAACGCTTTTTAACAGTCGTATAAATTGAGAAGAGGTATAGATTCATTAGTAATGATAAAACGTGTATCAGATTTCTAAAAACCAGTCAATGGAGGTATCGTTTTCACAAGGACGGACGGACGGAGTCAGGAGTGTTGCCACGTGAGAGGTCACAGTGAGAGCACTGGTGAACTTGGTGGGTCCAGATTTCTGGGAACATGGCACCGAGATGGTAGTTACAGATATTATCCGTGGGATCTGGTGCAGTAACTCACAGTTATTGGAAATTATTTTTTGGTGCTGTGCATGTGTCCATTACACAACTCACGAAATGGATTTCATCAAACCGCTGACCTATGCTGAGGTAATTACATACTTTACATTTTTATATAAGCGTGCCTTATGCTTTCATAGTCATGTATGGGAATCTGCCTGTGGTAATTTCGTTAGGGGGGGGGGGGGGGACTACTGGCTTATGCTAGTGAAAAAATAGAAGCAAGTGAATACGACTGTCTTTACCTGTAGTAACCAAAGGGAAGTTATTGCATTGCACCCAAAAATTCGATATTGAGATTACGACGGAAATACACGTTCTGAGGTTCCCTGAATAAAAAAATAAAATAGAAGGGGGTGCCTGCCTCTCCTTGAATACTATGAATAAAAAAAATATGGATAATCTAAACACCAAACTTGGTATTTAAGTTCAGCGTGCCCAAGAATGGAAAACTAAGATTTTCAAGAAAATTCCTCAATCCCAAACTACTCTGTACTCGACAATAGTTTTGTTATTTCTGATGTTCTCAAAAGTGTTCCTTGACAGTTGTAATTAAAATACATGTGTAAGATATTTGCATGGCGAGTAAAATGTATATCTTGAATGTTCTGAGAATAGCCTCTTAAATGCTTTTCATTCTGAATGATTTTGTGTAACTCGTAAACGTAAGAGGTAGACAAAGCCTTGCTACGTAAAACTTATGCATCTGGTTAACGGTCGCAATTTATGTGAACTAAACAGTGTGTATGAAACATTTCCGAGATATTCTTTGTTATTGGTTGAAAGTATCAAATATTATTTGTACTTTTTGTTCAAGTGGTAAGCCGCTATTCCTTTTTTCTCCTGGTCATGCATGCGGTATAGAATTTCGAAGCCATCGTATAGCAATCCGCGTTTAAAAATATCTGACGAGACATCTCTTGAATCTACTGCAGTGGCCTTTTTACACCTACAGCGTAATGTGTAAATGTTTAATGAAATATTATTTTGATTAAGATCTAGATAGAAGAACAAGCCAATAGTTGAAGGATGGCTGGAAGGAGTCACGTGAGTGCAACACAAGGTTCCTTTTATCGTTGGTATCCAAACTAGGAATATACCCAAGGAGTCATGAATCCTGGCAAATCCAAAATTACAATGTCTTTTTTTTATTTTAATGTCATTTAACGCTCAGAATAGTATAGTTTCAGATATCGCTGAATTGAACAATAATCTGGCAGGATTGGGGATAACCCAATACGTTAAAAATCCATACAGGAGAAATAATCGTGTAAAACTGAGTTTATTCTGACAAGTGCAAGAAATCGATTGGTAAAATTCAGTTTAGTTTGCAAAGAAGTTGTGATAATGAATCAGTATTTTTAGAGGTGTAATTTTTATAAAATTTAAACTAAACTTTTGGATATCGCTATACTATTTGTTGCGTTATTTGGGCCATCCTGTTGGTGCATACTTGCTCTTTTATACTTTCTCATGCAGTTCAAGAGTGGTTTGGCGTTTTGTGTTGAAGTTAAACCATTATATTTATTTTGAATATTACAACAATTATTTGGTTTACATTTTCAGATTCGACGTTCTTTCTTTGCTTAATAATTCTTATACTTGTCTTATTTTCACAAAATGGCGAGCAAAAATATGACAGTAAACAAAACAAAAGCGCGTGCAAAATAAAACCACTTGTGCTAAACTTTAGAAGATAAAAGACAAATGGAAGCCATCTTAAAACATTATAAAACATAAAGAAAAAATCCGATGTGTTGCACTCACATGACTTTCTCTACTCTTGTAGGTACTAATCATTCTTACAAACTCTTATTCCTCTTCCTCTATCTTCGTGTTATTGAGATGGCATTTGAAGAAATTATCTTATTGCTTATTTCCTTGAAGATGCAAGGGGATCTTCCGTTGAGATTCCGTTCTCATTGCACGGCTAAGATATAAAAAATGAATAACCATCTTCCATTTGTGGAAAGTGTAAGTATTCCAAAACTCGCACAAATAACAAGGAAGATCTTCGAAATGGTTTACTCCACCCAAAAAAAGACATAAATTGTGTTTTAACGAGATCTGCATTTTTGTATAGTAAGATTTGATCTATTTCTTAAGGTTTACCAACTAAGCAAAAGTCGTCAAGAGTAAACAGGACTATGTGGGCTATTGCCAGCAAATTCAAAATACATATTTCGTTTGTCATAAAAATATCTTATACATGTGGCATTTTAATCAAAATCATTAGAGCCATTTTCGAGAAAATCAACATTTTCGAAAATTTTCCATGTAAAGGATAGTTTAGGGTGGAGGAATTTTCTTCAAAATATTTCTGTCGCATTCTTAAAAGATTTTAAACATAAATACCAACTTTGCTTTTTAACTGACTTTTGGTTTTTGAGTTATGCAGAGACGCCCACACAGACCTTTTTCTAAAAATGCTTTTTTTGGATTCAGGGGGCCTCAAAACATATATTTCCGGTGAAATCTTGACATCGAATTTTTGGGAGGAATGAAATACTTCCTCTACTTACTATACGTAGAAGAAAAAGTAAAAGGGGAGAATAAAAAGCTTTATAGCAGCTATAGTTTTATGTACATTACTCTTCTGGGAAAAAAATGACTGTAGACATACCAAAATACATATGCATGTCAGTTTCAACTGGAGTAACATCTATTAAGTTATAACAAGATATGTTTCTGTTTCATAGTCAGTGTTAAATGCATGAAAACGTGGCCAAAGACCTGAAAGGAAGGCATCTTCTGTGTTACCAAAGGAAAAAAAAAAAAAATGACGTACATACAAATAAAAGTACAAAATGAAAAAAAAATCTGTGCTTTGATAGTTTTCCATAAAAAAGACTATACCTATAAATATGACTGAATTGACTTCAGTACAAATCTGTTGTTTGTAGTGTGGCAGTATGAAACTACGACGATAATTAGTAAACATTAACTTAACTTTCATACTGACCTGAACAATAATATTAGTACACATCATTGGCTGTGTGTTTTTGCTGATGAAGCACTTTTGGCATAACTTCCTGTATTTTGCTACAAATCGTGCATTTTGCAATTCCTCCTAATTGAATAAACGTTTACATTCCGCGTTGTGTTTGTTTTCTTATAGTCTTCGCCCCAAGACACGCTCAACTGAGGAAACTGTATGAAGTAACAAGGTTGTTGAACGAACGTTATTGTGAATGGTCGTTGCTTAATTATTATTATACCGCTGTCGACATCGAGTTCAAGATACTCGAGACATTTTCTGCGCAGCTGTTGCGACATATAGCGGCAACGAACGTCATTTGTTTGCGAAAAAGTTGTTCGTGCCAGCAGTGAGCAAAAGTTGGAAAAGTGCTACCTCAGCGTTTCTGTATAGCACAAGCAGGAAAAAATAAAAATATATGAAATTATGTTCACGTTTGTTAGTATGTGTGCATGCATGTACAGTGCATATCAAAAGTCTCCTTCGCTGCTGTTCTAGCGTTTTGAAGGAGAGGGGGTAATAGGCACCATGCTTCAAACTACATTTTTGGGCAAATGCTCATGTTCTAAACGCTGCCATTTTTCTTGCGTTCAAAATTCATCTCTCACAAAAATAGTTGCAGGCACGGATGTGTTGTACAATGCACTTAAAAATACACGCAGTAATATCAAATAGCAATTTTGAAACAATTCTTGATTTAGGAAGGGTAGAGTGAGACTGAAAAGTCAATGCCATGGCCGGGATTTGAACTACGGATCACCGGTCATGGCAGGAATTTTTCAGTCTCGCTCTATCCTTTCTATTCCTGTCCTACACACGGCTATTGTGTGGAAGAACATTAATTACAATTCTTGATTTGTTTTCTAAAACAATAATTCGCATGATCATATACTATTTTTGCTGATGGTTTTTCTCTTTGATAAACAATTTTTACACGTATTAAACAATTTCAATCAGACAATTATTACGGGCTGTTAGGTAATATAAAAATATATGTTCAATTCAACATTTATAGGATGAGATAGTAATAAAATTTGTACAAATTAATTTCTGAGAAGAATATTTACATACTGAAGCGACGCCCCATATACCTATTTAATTGATAGCAAAGTTTGTGCAGCATTATATAATATAGCAATACCCTATACATATATTTATCAATATATTCTTTGAAATCTCTTAACTTATTTGTATCCGTGTACTGTCAAAATGAAATATTCACATTTGATAATGATTGAATCCTACATTTGGAAATATTTTGATTAATTGTGGAAATAAATTATCAACAATTAACAGTCAGAAGAAAAAGAAAATGCACACGCAAATAAATGAAGTGGAACATCTTTCATGTCTGTTAATCATAAAGTGGAACCCAAGATTAGACAGCCTTGCCCACATTTTAAGAACCGGACGCGTTAAGACATCCTATCTAAAGAGCTACCAACATATCATCAGTGTCTGAAGACGCAGACCATCAAATACATATTAAGTTAATGAAATATGATAACTCAGGAAACCAATACACTATGCCATTACATCTTCTAAACCAGCAAATCGAAGAATAGGTATTTTTAAAGGATTTTCTTTCTCTCTTATTTTGTAAATAATGAATTTTAACTGTTAGATCTGTTAACGGATTAAATAAAGTAAATGCACTTGAAAGCGCAAAAGCACACAGAATGACAGGCTTGAGAAGCAAGCACGTTACTCGTTGGCTAGTGCAGAAATGTAATGTGAATAATTACCTAATTGGCTGCCGTACGAAAGTTGTATTAATTCAGTCCAGAATATCTGTAAGCTCATAAACACGAAAGAGTAAATGTGATACAAATGTAGAGGAAACAACTTATCGGCAGTTCCTAAGAATTCAGTCTAAAGATAGAGAAAGAAGATATGTTGAACAGAGAAGCACTCATTTGTCTCTTGTATGGGGCAGATGGGAGAGGTTCGAATCCTTCGATCCAATCAGTGTTGGATTGAAGAAGCAAGTATGATGGACCTCCGGCGTTTCTGTCCACAAGACATGTTTCCTGCCATCTCTCCCTAACTTGCGTGGTGCAAGCGACCTTCCACTATTATGATCCTGAAGATTAGTAAACCACCGCAAGTATACTTCTATATACCCGGTAAACGGCAAGAGTGAGAGAGTGAGAGTGAGAGAGAGAGAGAGAAAGTAAACTTCACAAAAAATGTAGATCTCACTAAAACATATACTTCGTGCATATTGTGGCATTAACAATGTTTAAGATATTCAGGGCTGTTGGTTTGAATTTTCAAGTATTTATACTTTTTGGGTGCTAAATTATTCGTTAGCATGATATTTCAAAGCTAATATATAGAACCACTTTCTAATGATTTGTCTATACCTTCGATCTCGTGTATACTTCACAGCGAAATGTGAAATGCAAACACTTATCTCGATTAACATGAAATAAATAGAAAACTTTGCTTTTGGAAGAATAGTTTGTGGAAGAATAGATAAAAAAAAAAAGGATCAACTATTTGACTGTGGCTAACATACTTAATACAGTTTGTGCATTCTTAAGATTCACTGTTCATCTAGAAACGTGTAATTTTAATATCCATGACCTGTTGATGTCTGTGAAGCCATTATGCGTAACGAATCGGGCCCTGCACTGGGAAAACGCTTTGCTTGAGGCATCAGTAGTGGGAGACAACCATGTATAAAAGTTTGTGATTAATAGCACCAACTACATTCTGCACGGACGTTGGGCGTTGTCGCTCGTTCGCAAACATTATAATTAAATAAAGTATCGTGTACGTAGCGTGGCAATTTGAAATCCAATCCAGTGATTATGCTACGAATCGAGCTAATGAAAACAGGACGGCGATGAACTGCTACCACAGATTGACTGATGACACGGCACTTTCCATGGGAACTCTAGAGCCGAGCGTGAAATTGAAGGCATTTATAACCAGAGCACTAACCCCTGAGGGATATGCTGAGGTTGCGCGGTTTAGACCCTTCAATTGTCACCACAATACATTAATATTAAATACTGCTCATCTAACATACTAGCATTGAAAAAGAAAATCTGGTGCATATATTTTTAATAGAAGTTCCCTAAATTATACTAAAGAAAATATATAACTGCACTATAAGTACTGTATAAATATACACAGCATAGTCGTTAGTTGACATAGGTATTCTCATACAACTGCCTGAATCCTGGGCAATGAACTATATCAGGAAGCGTTGACCGTAACATTAACATACATAGCTACGCCGTAAATATTGACTCACAAGTAGTTCTGAACACAATTAATCAAAATAATCAATCCATATCCGTCTGATCAGGGCTATTTCCAAGATATACAACCAAGGAGCGAAATCCCGGGGTATGGGTAGGATTTTCCCCCACCAATGATTTTATACCCAGAATCCCCCTACTATAGTATCCCAGGGGGTGGTTTATATGGCGAGACAAAGAGCGAAACATACACTACTAAAATGCGCCCCCCCCCCCCAATCCAACCAAGTTCAAACGATTTTGTACCTTGTAACAACCAGGTTGTACAGCTTACAACTCAAATTCCACTGGATCCGAGGACACGCTGGTCAGTACGAGAACGAAAGAGTGGACTTCCTCGCAAAAATAGACTCAAAGTCTCAAAGAAAATATCATATGACAGAATACCTCTCTCATTTTGCAAACAAAGACTTCATCAATACTACACAGATATCTGGAACGCAATGAATACATCTTCACACAAAGGCCACCACACAAAACTCATCTTCCCAAACGTCCATACCAGGCAAGAAACAGTTCTAAACCCGACATTCATACTCACAGAGTTCCTTACAAATCCTGGAAACTTGCAACAATATCTACATAGAATTGTAAAAGCAACCTCACTGAAGTGTCCATGCTTACATGACAATCAAACATCTCTTACTTCACTGTAAGCTGCAAACCAGGAACAGTCCAGCGCACGCGAAGAACTCCAACGTAGTGCTAGGAAGAATGCTTTCATCACCACGTACGATCCACTTTATAAATGAAATCTTCAAGACATTAGATTGAAACTTTCATAAACGTATGTGACTAAAGTAAATACTCTTTCAGAATATTAACTAAACCAGTTGAGTGAAGTGCAGTGAAATTTAATACATTTAAAGAAACGCTCACAAAAACGTAAAAATTATCACGAAAATCTCAGCTCATTTCTATAATGTACCAGACACTAATTCAGTCAATATATCTATCACAAAGTGTACATTCTCATGTATAAGTACACGGTATTTCTTAGATTCTATATTCTACGATGAGATTCCGTTCTCTTTGCACGTTTAACATATAAAAATTACAACGATGTTCCATTTCACCGAAGTTTTAAGTTTTCCGAAACTGACATAAATAACAAGGAATATCTCCGCAGTGGTTCACCAAAAAAAAATATATATATATATACATACATACATACATAAATTCTGTATTTTAGTGAGATCTACATTTTTTGTGTGGTAAGATTTTGCCTATCTTACGGTTTATGAGTTAGTAAAAAGTCATCCGGAGTAAACAGGACTACATAGGCTATAGCCAGAAAATTCAAAATATACATTTCATTTGTCATACAAATGTCTTAAACATACTGCAGTTTAATCAAAATCGTTAGAGCCATTTTCAAGAAAATCAAAATTTTTGAACAATTTTCCATGTAAAGGGTAGTTTAGGGTAGGGCTATTTTCTTCAAAATCTTCGTATCGTATCCTAGAAAGACATTAAACTTAAATACCAACTTTGGTTTTTAACCGACTTTTTTTAAGTTATGCTGTGTACAGACAGACACACACGCGGACCTTTTTCTAAAATGCCTTTTTTTTTTTTTTTTTTTTTTATTCCTGGGGTCTCAAAACATATATTTCCTGTGAAATCTCGACATCGAATTTTTGGGTGGAATACAATACTTCCTCTACTTACCAGTAGAGAAAGTAAAAAGGGATGACAGTGCTTATTCTAAGCGCTCGTTTCTAAACAACTTGCGACTGAAAATATGAGTGAAAATCCCAAGGACATTTCAAACCAAACCAGAAACATTAAGTAGGAGCTGCTGCCAACAAAATTGGCAGCAGTTTGAGAAGGAATATATAGCAGTTTAAGACTGGTGCAAGGTAAGCAGTATTTCTCCTCTGAACGAAGTTTTAATGCTGGCTTATTGATATGAAAAAATCAAAGACGCTGAGAGCTTTGTCATTATAGTCCAAATACTGGATGTTTAAAGTTTACTTTGTAATTAAAAGAAAATATTGATATCAAGCATTTTTGTAAGGTAATAGCTTTTCTTAATCATATTCCTGAGGGACTCGGGGCGAAGAAATACATTGTTGGCTTATCTTTCTTGTTTTATGATTATTGTTATTATTTATTTTTTGCTTAAAATCCTGTTAAAGTTTATATGAACTGGATTTTCTTTATTATTTATTTTATTTATTATTATTGTTTCCATGGGGACTTCAGCGGGCGGCTAAGGTGCTATTTTTCGATGTGTTAACCAACAGTTCGACAAGCATTTGTTTGAGAGAGTGTATACTAAAAACATAACTTCGTCTGTAATGAAAATCGAAAGCTTAGAAAAGACAGCTAATCGATAAATTTTAATGATTAATTTTCTTGTAAGTAGAAACTAGTACATGAATATATTTCACCATAATACCAGAAGGGAGGTACACCAAAAAATTTGTTTTCACCTCAAGGCAGGAGTTATCGATAGTTAGTGATAACGTGCGGGAGAAAGTAGTTCAGAATTAACGAACCACTAATCACTTTCCATTTATCATACATTGAAGCATTAATATTCATAAGCAATGATAATCTGTGTAAAATTAACTTGAGCGATGTATTGACCAGGAAAGTCAGAGGGGAAATGTCGTAATGTCTAGTATTAAACTTTGGAGAGAAAGCTGAAAACCGTTATTTCCGTGTTAGACATGTGACATGGGGCCCTTGACGTTTGATAAACACGTGACTAATACCTGCATGGTTGTGGAGTTTTAGAAACCGCTTCCTGCAAAGCAAATGTGTGTGATAATAACACATCGTTTCCTTGTTTTACTTTTACACATAATCATTGGAGTAGCCTATATTATACTTTGCTTTTCGTTTCTGTAAAGCTATAAAATGGAACACGTGTATTTTAAGTGACTTTTCTCTTTCCTGATCCATTTATATGCCACATTTAACACTCGGGTCACATCGGCCGCTTGTTACATTTAGAACAATTGTCCATTGACAATTATGTTCTCACTTAATAATGATATATAATAATAGTAATAATATAGTAATATATAATATTATAATATAGTATATAGCAGCACTATATAATACTATTATATAGTGCTGCATACCAAGCGGGAGATCCAGATTAGATTCCCAGTATCGGCGTGGAGATTTTCTCCTGTTGGGGGACTTGGTCTGGGGTGCACTCAGCCTAATTACGTTCCTGAGGAGTTACTTGATTGAGGCGTAGCGATTCCTAGTTGCGAAGACCGCAAAACCGACCGGGAGGGACCGGGTCGCTGACCACGTCCAGTACTGCACCCCATCATGACGCCTATGATGGGCAGAGGCGGGGAGCCCAGCGGTCAGGCGGTGGGCCTAGACCCAGAAAGGGCTGTTGCGCCTTGGGATTAGTATTAACTGTGTAAATCTTTGGGTTGTTATTACTTTTGGTTATTACATTAAATTCACACGCGCGCGCGCGCACTCACAAACATATTCACGCCCATTCGTACTTCCACACAATAGGGAGGATAGGGAATAATCTTGGCTAAAGGAACATTTCCACACTTCAAGCCGGGAATCGAACAGGCACCTCTGGCTTTTGAGGTTAGCATGTCAACCACCAGACCAGAGAGGCGTGTTTGTCCATCTATTAAAGTTATGAGTAAAAGTTTCTATCATACGTGTAAACTTAAATGGCTAGCACGTGATAATGCTTAAAAATTAAGGGTTCAGTAATCTGGACCACACTGAACAAGTTGATTACTTTAAGATTGCTCTCAGCATTTTCCTCTTATCAGACACGACCTACTAGAATTCAAAGTGCACTTGGACTTAGGAAAGCTAGTCTTAGTTTGTGCTTATTGGGATGTTTCTGACAGTGAAGCAATATAAGAAATAAGAAGGCAAATTTTCCCCATGTGCCTGCTGTGGTACATGTCTTTCATGTGTTGATATCAATTCTTCCAGTGGATCAACAGAAGAGAAACGCTTCTGAACTTTGTTTCCAGAAGTTCTTAGTGTAGTGTAAACCATAGGATTTTGTGTTATGTTAGAAGCTGAGCTTGATCTATTGGACTGAAAACGATAAACCTTGAGTGTACACGAGCTAGAGATGGGTGTTTCTGTTTCCAGGCTGTGAAGCTGGAGAGTGTCCACGCCGGAAGGACACGCTACCTCGTCGTGGTGTCATGTATGGGGCGACAGGACGCCGAGGAGAGTTGCCTCCTTGGAATAGACTGCAATGAGAAGACCACAGTGGGCCTGGTGCTTCGTGTGCTTGCTGATACCACCATCACGCTCGATGGTGACGGGTAAGTGTGTCATGTGTCAGTAGAGTTAGTGGATTTTCAGACGAGCCCCAGCGAGCAGCATAAATAATTAAATTATCTGTAAATTTCATTTATTGGCCAGAAATGTCTTGAGTTCTTTACTAGACCATGCAGCAATTCTTTCGAATAAAATCATTTGAGATTTGCTTATCTGGGGCAGATTATACAGGTGGAAGGGAAGTCATTACATTCCTTCTAATATGCGCTTCACAGAAGCATTACAAACAAAAAAAGTCGAATGGCATTTTGTTATTTGATCAGCCGATTTCTAAAAAAAATAGTCTTTTATCCAAGTTGGTGTGTTATTCCACAAATGTGCAAAGATAACAGTTTGTTATTTGTAAGATGTGTAGAGTAACTTATTTCTGACATAACTTCGGTAGTAATTATGGGATATCTCATAGGGTTTCGAAATAATTAATCACTTAAAAGACGTGAAGGAATCCTCCGAGCTGCTATTTTAGAGATGTAACTCGACAACGTTGCGTTTAGGTTGGTCAGGGAATGGACCTGGTTTGTGGATGTAAACAGCTTTCGCTTTCGGTAATGTTTTGGGAGCTAACGCTTGTGATTGGCCTACACGGAAGGACAAGGCAGGGTATGAGTTTGTTTTCAAAGCGCACCGTTACGCTGTTTGTTTATGTACGGAGTTAGGGAAAGTGACCACCCATACAATCTGCAGTGTTGCCAGGTTGTTTTCGATCAAACTAAAATATATCCATAGGAAATGGTCGGAAACAAAAATGTAAGATACAAAATGTGTTCCAAATACCGAGATCTACCATTGGTTTAAATTAATGTAATGACTTCCTTCCACCCGGTATATTCAACACGGAGAGGAAAGAATAGTGGCCAACGAAAAAGGCAGGCTGCGGCGCGAATCGTGGCTACGTAGTAATGGTAGTCTGATACATGGCTAACACTGTGTACTATCATGATAAAACTGTGACTTTTGTATGAACTTAACGAGCATTTTGTTTGGTTGTGTAGAATATAGATGTATCAGGCGATTGTGGTTTTACTTCATTGTGCCATGACCGGACTAGGAGAATTACGTCACTGCCTGTCTTTTTCGTTAGCCACGGAAAGAATGGTGCTGCCAGGTGCTCTAAATTTCTAGTAATTAAACGTTCAAACCTACTTTGTTTACAAAGCGAAGTGTGTAATTTTCAATTGAGTTCTTCAAGATTAACGGTCAAGTTGATACCTTATAATAATGCGCATTTCTTTAATGTTGGGTTGAAACCCGAGGTGTAGTCTGTATTGTTGTCTTTCTGAAAATAATCAACAATCCTTTTAACGTTTTAAGCTTAAAAACTTCCAATATTTGATCATTCAGTCTTAGAATATACAAAAGCCATTTTGGCTCTCACAAAACGCAATAGGTATGCCTTAATAATTACAATTGTGCAATAATAATAAAATACATAACTAAAAATATGCAATCCTTTAAGAGTTGCAATCTTACTATTGAGGTTTGGAAAGCATATTGTTAATGCGCACTTGTTTTGGTTTTTATAGCGGATTCAGTGTCAGCGTATGCGGTAGGCAGCACATATTCAAGCCAGTCTCAGTACAGGCCATGTGGTAAGTTTTATACTTATTTCTATACTTAGTATATGGAACGCTTAAAACCACGTTGAACTTAAACAAGGTTTGGTCTTTGCCATGCAAACTTTGCCGCTCTTGAAGGAGTCGTTAAGAGCATAATATGTTATCGCTGGACATTTTCAGGAAAGTTAAAATGACGAACATTTTAGAAAACGTTTTCCTCAATTAAAGGGTGTCAAAAAGATTTATTTTTAATTTGTTTTAAAACGTATTTCGTGTATTGTGCGCAGATCCTGTAATAAGGCTGTAAGACAATATATTTCGAAATTTGGAGATAGACCATTAAAATGGAAAAGAAAAAAAAAATGTTTCTCGGGAACTTTTCAAGAAAATTATATCAAAATTTGGAAGTTTTTACGTAGAATGTATAACATCTGGTTTTAAAAAATCCACCAGAATGGGTTAATTACAGAATTTTGAAATTTCCCAGTTTTGTCCCCTTAAGAAGCAAAGCAAGTCAAACTACACACATATCAAACACCAGGATTTAGTCGTGCTACTTCTTGCCACCCGAATTCTCTGTTAGCATTTCTTCACCATGCTATGGCACAACTAAGGCCTCATCACAAATCCAGAGACGGAGCCTGGCAATGTAATCTTATTGTATCTACTCTCTCATTATTACAGACAAGACGGGACGAATTCTTTTATGCGTGGCCTTGAACTGCTGAATAGGTCGTCAGCATAATGAATGAAGGTTGTGGGAACTCAAAGTTTCTAGTCGCGATCCTAAGACAGAATCTGCATGTGAATAGGGACGCTAAATACGTGGGCGAAGTCCTGGTTTGCACCTCACAACACAGAACATGAGTCAGCATTCAGATGCACACAGTTCCTTGTTCTGTGTGAGAGGTTAATAGGTGTGTTTGTCGTCACATCCGGTTACTTGCAATGTGTCCTTAAACTTACTTCATCACTTGTGTGTTTGGGAACAAAAAGTAATCACAAAATCCATTTTTGGAGAGAGCGAGGAACTGTCTGGTTTGAAAGTAATTGGTTTACGTATCAAAAAAGCCAAGTGTGTAGTACTGTAGACGCCCCAATGTTCCTAAACCGAGCAATGATACTGTAAATGTTTTCATTCTGCGTTAAATATAAGTACAAACGGTACAAATTTGAGAGTTACTCAAAATATTGCCAGATACAAATATTTTATTTATTTAGCAAAAGCTATCAGAATTATCACAGAGAACGCAGCAGGCTCATAATTGTAGCGTAGATCACATCATATGGCAGGTTAAATTGAACCCAAATGGGCCACATTAAATAACTTGAGCAGTCAAATTAAGGAAGAGAAGATCTTAATATTTAATATACAGAATACAAACTATATATAAACACGTTGTTTTAACGGTATTCAAGATTTTTCAGTTTATTAATATTGTACCGAATTTTGAGCCTTTACATATGTGGCGTTTTCAAAATTATTTTATATGTATGTAATAGAGGAGTTTTAAATATATTAACATTCTCCAACGTGGTATGTCATCGAACAATGAATGAATGAAATTAGTGAAATGCTGCTCAAATGAGCCCGAGGTTCATAGAGCTTAAACTTATGTATCATTCATCATCTCAGGGCAAGGGTTCGATTTTTTTTTTTTTTTTTTTTTTTTTAACTTATCTGGATAACTTACCCTAACCGAGATTCGAACGCAGGACCTCTCGAATGTGAAGTAGGCACGCTACCACCACACCACATAGGAAGATGCAGTTTTATTTAGTTATATGTTATAGCACCTGACAGTGTCGCCGACATATCATTTAGACTGATGGAAAATAAATCTGTCGTAAAAACTCAGGCGTCAATCAGGAAGTTCGTTGAAAACTATAATTCCTATATTGGCATTTTCTAAAACCCATTTTCACAGCAATTTCAGGTATTATACCAAAGTATTTGTTCTGCTAAAATAATGTAAAACAGCATTGTAAACACAAAGTAGTTGAAAAATCGGTGCAGTTTCCAAAAAAGGTATAAACTAAAAAAAAAAAAAAAAATCGTAATAACACTGGAAAAAGTAAAATGTAATATTGTTTGTTTTGTCTGCATATCAAAACTTAGAGGGTTCTCTCCATTAATTTAGCCGCCAGAAAGTCTGGCGTGTAGACGAATACCCGAGTTACTGTACAGACGCATTAAAATTCAGCAGTGCCCAAAATAGGTCCCGAAAGTGTGACCCCATTATCCAAAGTAGGATAGAGACCGCTAATGCACCTTGAACAGCGTTGTACAATACACATCTATCAAGATCAATGAATTGGCAATAGTTATCCCTTGAAATGATGTCTCCCGGGCCTGTTTCATCCTGTATTGTTGTTTATAATTGCACTAGACATGGAGGTATTTGGTACCCGTGCCTTAACCCCGAGAAACTGCCGCATACTTCACAGTGCATTACATATTGTTGTTTCCTTCCATTGAGAACAGTGCGGGTTCGAGTTGGAGTCGAGACGACAGTAGACAGGGAGTTGGCAGCAGCAACTGAGATCTAATTTTAGTGGCTTTTCCTCCGACCTAATCAACAGGCCGGCACGCCTTACAAGGCTACCCTCAGTGGGCCAGGCGCGGCACGGCCACTTGTCGATCCTGCGGCAATATTATTAGTCCTGGAAATTCTCTCACACTTACTCTCTTTATAGCCACGAATCGTCTTGTTAATATCGCCAACTTATTTAGAAAAGGAACTACGCACAAGAAAATAGGAACCAAAACAATTATTGCAGCAACACCACAATGAAGTCCGTTGAATTGTATCACTTAATCCTAGCCTCCTAAAGCGGATTGTTTATTGTTAACTAGATGACCCGTTGAACTTCGTACCACCTAAAATTCATTTGATTGTAACTCTTCATAAGTGATTATACTCGCTGGCGTAGTGTTTGATGTCACGAACTCGTTGCATTCTGAATCTTTTCACTGTCATTTATTTTCAGTCGCTCTCGAACTTAATTCGGACATGCCAGTACGACTATTTTCATTATCTCGATGGCCATCAGTGCGGTTTGCACGTGAAGTAGCTCGCCGCGCGTTTGAATCACTTCGACGACGTATGTCAGGTCGTCCCGTCCTCTCCTTGGCATTGTAATGAACACTGTAAAACTACACGGAATTGTTTTCACAGCCACTCAGATTTGTTGTAACTTACTTTGAGAGCTTTACATAATTGAAATTGTCAAACTAATTCTTCGAGTTTCGCTAAAACACATTTTGTGGTTATGGCTAAACCTGCCCTAATTCCTCGAGTCTCGCTAAAACAAAGTTGAATGAAACTTTTGTGTATTTCTAAGTCAGTACAAAATCAGTTTGCCTTAATGGAATGGTTGATCATAATGAATGTTTGCAAAATGTAATTAAATTCGATTTAACCAAATCTATTATCAAAATCCACTACCTCTTTTAAGAAAAAAAAATTCTCAGTGTAATAGATGCTGTCAAACGATAGGTTCACCAGAAACTCCGTACATTGAAGGTAATCCGAAGTGACAATTCCCAAACAAAATTACCAATTTCGATTTTTCGGCCGTTCGGGTTTTTCCAATTTTTTTTTTCTAAACCATTCCATTATCGAGGCGAACAAAAAAAAAAAAAAATTCAAATTGGTCAAGCCATTTTCGAGTTTTTGAGAGACTAAAACCATATAGAGTACTTCGGTTAAGTGCAAATGTAATGATTTCTGTCTCTCAGTACTGAAAATCTGCAGTAGACTCTTGTAAAATTTCTATATATAAAATTATAGCAATGGTATACGCAGATTATCAAATATTAATAGCAAAAACCGAGAATGAACTTCAAAGAATTGCATATAGGTGATATCAAAAAGCAAAAGTATGTGGATTAGAAATGTCTATAAATAAAACAAAAACATTGGCATTAAAAGGCATCAATCCAGTTCGGTCTAAAATAGTTTTAGAAAATAACATAATTGAGCAAAGCTCAAAATTTAATTTCCTCGGATGTGAAATAACATACAGAACAGAAATACATATTGGAAAAAAAATTCAGCTACATAACAGGTACAATAAAAGGAATCTTAAGGCATAAAGCGAGAAACGATTCCATAATAAAACTAAATGAAACAATGGCTGTCCCAATTTCAACACACTCAAAAACATGGATAATGATGGCACAACGTAAAAGAAATATACAAACATAAATTCCTTAGAGCCATAGATCAAACACGACAACAATTAAAAGTAGAATAATTAAAACAATAATAGAATACAGAACCAATTGGAGACAACACTCGGAAGAAAATAGATTTCCCAAAATAGTAACTACTATCCACAAGGACAAAGGAACATAGGTCGACCGAGAAAAAGGTGGAAGGAGCAAGCTTTGGAGCCGGAACAGGCTAAATGGCCGAAGCCGTGTTGAAGAAGAAAATTGTAGCAGAAAAATGCACAATAAAGAAACTAAGTTATTAGCTTTTAATTGGACCATTTTCGTGATATAAGGGAGGGTCGTAACTAATCTCTACATGAAGCGAAGAATCAGAATCAGGAAGAGGTAGAAAAGGGAGAGAAATATGAGGGGGATGCCCCTTGTCGTCCGCCCTTTCCAACAAGTACTTGGAAAATTCAGTAACGAATGGTTTCCGGAGCAATGAAATGGTAACAGGGGAAGAATAAAGTGCACAAGCATTATTGAGGCTATAGCACTAACTAGAAACAAGTGAAACATTCCAATGTAAAGAAATTGCAATTGTATGGAATATAAATAAATACAAACAAAATGCGTTTGAAATGCGTGAAACATATGTACAATAATAGCATCAACTGTTGTCAAGAAATTAATACCAATGGAAGGTTTTAATAGAAAAAGAAACATTACTTAGTTCCCTTGAAGAAAGAACCAAGAAAAGGATTAGCAAAGTGTTTTGTGTGGAGTTGCTTAGCGCGGCGTGTTTTGACGAAGTTAGTAAGAAGCTTTTAAGGCATTTGGAGAAGAACGGAAAACAACAGGCAAAATAAGTAACAAGTTGTTTTAGAAAGATTGGTTAAAGGATAAACAGTTCTTAAACTCACCAAGAAAAGCAAAAGAAATTGTCAGGGATATTGGATAAGAAGAAAGAAGCATTGGAAGTTGTGAGTTTGTTTCCTCCTTCCTATTTGTACAGTTCCCTCTAACTTATATGGTCATATCGGACGGTTTTGACTGTAGAAAAAACTAACTCATTTACTGTAGCTTTTGGCTGTTGGATTTTACTGATTTTCATTAGGACTCCCACATTCACTCCCACATGACTGTAGTGCGTACGGAATTATTCTAATTAAAAAAAAAATCCCCGCCCAGAGTTCTGTGTTGAGAAACCACAAATGACCAAATGACTACAGAGACAAGATGGAAGGAATTGAAGGTACGAAGAAAGTTCGGCATTCACATGCGAAGACGAATTGGGAAAATAGAGACAAGATTTACAATGACCTGCACTTGGACAGGAAATTGTGATTGATTCAAAATACCATGCACTTAAAATTCAGCACATAGCTGGTTATATTTGGATCTACATATGATTGAGAAGTTTGTGTACATTTAAATTAAAACGAAACGGGAGATTCACGACTTAAATCCCGCCAGGACCAGCCTTCCTGACAGGTTTTTCCCAGTCGTCATGTAACTGAAATGTTTCCTTATCAAATTTCCTTTCCCAATTAGCACTTCACTTCATGCATCCAGTGGACGGGCGTTAAACCCTACTTAAAGAAAGAAACAAACAAAAAATACATATACATTTGAATTAAGGCAGAAGCTGTTCTAATGGGGGTGGAATTTAATTTAGCTGATCAAAGATTGCTCCTTACTGAGTGCCACGAAATCAGCAATAGTCTGCCATATTTAATGGTACCTACACATTAAAACAGCTCACCACGGGTGATGTACCTGACAATGATCGAAATTTTTACGACGCCGTTGACAAAATTCGGGGCAAATGGTAGGCAGCGAGCCCACGTCGTACTCCCACTGGGGTGTTGCTCCAGAAATGTCATGGACATTTGCTCAATAGCAGTGCGTGTACCGGAGCTTCGTGAAATGCCAGACCTCTCACCGTCAGAAACATATCATCTAAGGGTGGTGGTGCTGATTCTTACTTTCGTGTTATATTTCACCACAGCTGTTGAAACAACGCGCTTTTTGTTGAGGGAAGTTTTGTTCACGCCAATTTTTGTTCTACTAATATCATGACTTCAGATCACGACATCTGAAGGTAAGCGTGCTTGAGCATGCATGTTGAAGTGGTTATGTAAGTCGTTTTTAGCCTTTCTCACCACCAAACGCCATGTGATGTTTGCAAAGTGCCTACAAGAAGCGTTTTAGTGGGGCAAGCGTGCAGCTGACTTTGTGGTTTGTTTTTGGCTTTCTCTAGCGCCTGCGTATGGTGTAGCATGTCGCTCGGCCCAAAAATTCTATATCGAGATTTTCTTGGAAATGCATCTTTTCATATAGGTACCAACATTTCTATTTTTCTATGTTTACGGAAATGAGTGTCTTAAGTTTTACTAAAATAGAAGGTTCAGATATTGCCACGAGGAATAAAATACCTATCTATCTTAACCTTTATGTAAATAGCCCTTGAAGGCCCCTTCATTCGCACTAAATTTTGCATATTTGGTAAGCATAAAAGGTGTACAAAATTCTATTAAAAGATAAATGCAAATATCTTAAAATACAAAAGTTATTTTAAGTAATATGACATGGAGTGTTAAGTTTTATTTTCAAGTGCATTCGTGGAGAAAATCGTTTAGCACGATCGTTGGTGTATCTATTATTTAAGCTAATTGTATACTTACAACCAAATATTATTGTCCAGTATCTATTTATTTCGGGACATGCATCATGATTAAATGAACTTTAGAATGAGTGTTCCACTTATAAGTGATTTTGTTGAAATCAACCAATGACAGCTTTCATTTGCGAAAAAATTATCACATTTCATGATCATGCTTTTCATATGTTATGATCAGACTTGAGAATCTAGCACCACTGTGCTATGGATGAGCAACAGCTGACATAATTTGACGCAATAGAGCCGCTATTCAAATGTCAGATGTGGCTGACTCGCTTCGGCGAAGTAGTTAATGCTAAAATAGATTAAATAATTCAAAGAGAGAAACCTCAGAACACTGAGTGAAACAGGAAATACGTTTGGAACCAGTTTGACAAATTCTGTATTGAATGAAATTATAATATGACATTGCCAACATCTTAAAGAATTGGAGCTTCAATATGAGAATCTTGTAGGCCGTGCCAATGGACGCTGATGTATGTATGCCTGCTACATGTTTCTTTGAAGAAGTTAGTAACTACAATTCAGCACTTAAATAACAGTTCATTGGCTAAATCGTCCCTTAGTTCTTGAAATAGTCTGAATAAACGCAACTCGTAATAGATTCTGTAGATAAATTGACAGTCACTTGTGACATTACTTATGATAAAGCTTTTGTATGAATCACTTGTGGTATAACCATGTAAATAAATGGTAATGGGTTCGTGACTGTTGCATATGAAACTTTGTAAAATTTAATCAGTATACTATTGTGCATTAATGCATTTTAAAGGATTTGTACCTTCTTGGGAAATGACACGAATTTTTCAGTTGCATACATACAGTATAAACATGTATTGTACTTAGCATTTGCTGACAGCCGTGTAGTGCGCGGTTACGTGCTCAGTGAAAATGATTGCCATATGTATCGATGCATTCCATCAGAGTCCCGCTTAAGGCCCACACAATACGGGCCCGCCAACAGGTATCGGCTTCAAGTCGAACCTTTATTGGATCCCCGAAGGCCGTCACTTGGAGATCGCCATGTTAGGGGTTAACGCTTAACGGTGATAATACGAATGTGGACACATTGGCAACAGGTGTTTGATGTGTTCGTGCTTCAACGTGGTTTGGCACATTTTCTTCTTTCTATGCATAGCTTTCTTTCGAAATTTTCCCTTTGTGTTCGAGTGTAATAGCATATTGGCTGTTGAAATAAAATGTTTATGTAAAAGAGCATACGCTCAGCCTAGCAGAAGACGGTGCTAAGAATATCTTACTCAAGCGCATGTCATGCAAAAATGTGTAGATGCTCAGTGTCTAATCTTGTTGATGATAAGTCCGCTTCCAGGATTTGATACGCAATTTCGTATACGACTCGGTAAAGCTGGTGACAATTTCGTTCACTTCACAACGATTGTCTTACACAAATTTATCAGTTACCCAACTTCAGGGGGAGAGAATCGCAACGTTATAATTACTTTTAGTTTAAAAAGTCTTTTTGTTAGCCAGAAGAAGGATATCAGCACCAGTGCGACTATCCCATACATATAAACATAAGCAATAAATTGTATCTGTGTGCTACACCTCCTGAGTCAATGGAACTGTCACAGTCAGAAAGAATTTGACGTTAGCATTGATATACAAAGGTTCATATCGAACCAAATTGCCATTTTAATTTAGCAATAATCCAATGAGTTGCATTGGAAGAACCTATACCTTATAATTAGGGCTCGAAAGTTGAAGGTCCATCAATTGCCTAAAATGACCTTTAAAATACTCAAAAATATTCTAAAAAAGAGATCTAAAAGCCGGCAAACAGAACATTCGGAGGTGGTCCTAATTAACAATTTAAGTGTTTCTGTGCTTTCTATATGTTTCTAACAGCGAATATGCTGCTGTACATGGAGCCGCCTTTGTGCACTAATTCTCACCTCGCAATATGTGCAGAAAAGAATAGTTCCACCAGTAGGCTTGGTTTTAGGCCTATTTATGATTGGGATTTCTTCCACAAAGTGAAATTGTAGGCAAACATAAGGGGAATTCAACCTACCCACTCCTACCCTCTGGTAAAGGTCATTGTCATGCTGGTATGAAATAATGGAATATTTAGAGAAGGTTGGGTGGTTTCTCGCAGGTTGTATACATTCCCTCTGCTGGTGTTTATGGCATGAATACAATAGAACCTACCTGTTGTAGCCAGTCTTAGCCGTGCATATTAATTAAAAGAAATTGGAATTGAGATTAGATTCTGCTTGATAGGAAAAAGATAGTCATAAGAAGGTAAAGTTGCAAAAAAGCTGTTCAATGAAACAAAAAGGCTAAAAGGACAAATGAAATCCACCATTTTCTGACCTGTAATGACTTATAAAGAATAAATATTATGTTAGTCCTAGTCTTCAGGCAGTAGAAAAAAAGTTTTTTTTTTCCTCAACTTCCTAGTCCTACTTATAATTAATTTACTTCTCTTGCCAATCAGTGTATTATTAATTAACAGTACTATTAATTCTCAAACATTCTAGCCATTTGACAAGCTAATACGTTAATGTGGCCAAGAACTTGATTAGAAAATGAGAGCTGCCTTTTAAATAAGGGAATAAAAAACAGATTATGGTTGCAAAACACAGAATTGTATAACATTGGCGATTGAGAATCAAGCTGAAAGAGCTCGAGCATCACAACACGGTATTTTGCTTACTTACTGCAATGCAAACTAGCGTGTTCAAATGTTTTGAAGTTGTGATCCGAAAGTTGCAGAGTTGTTTCACGAAGTGAGGACATTCCATGACCAAATATATAGCAGCGAAGACCAAGCCAGCCCACTAAGGTGTCTTCGGTCTCGCTGAAGTACTAGCCTAATGTCTCATCATTCTAAGAGGTAGGCAAATAAAGGTCGGTATCTCTAAGAGACTTTCACGTTTAATGGCGGGAATGATTCACTGGTCATGACCGCAAACAGTGAACCATAAGACTCGTGATCTGGAGCCGCAGCCCAACATCCCACGCTGGCGCCGTTCTGTGAAAACAACAAATTCAGTTCATCGCCATTGCCGCTTTTCTTTTGAGATTTATTGATGTTACCTTCATCACCGCTGCCGCTCTAGTACTTAGGCAGCCGACAACGTGGCTTTAATTCCCAGTGAAGAGAAGAATGCCCGTTCTGAAGTGGCGAAGTAGGACCATCATTAATTCATACATTCGCAGACCTTTCCCAGCGGGAAGACATAAAATTGTTCTTCTTTCACTCGCTCCCCATATTGATCCTTGTGGATCTCTTCCTTACATCCCTATGTGCAAGGGCTCAGTCCGGTATGGAGCTTTTGGCACTAAAGGAATTCAAGCTTATTTACGTCATCTTGAAATATCAATATTGCAGAAAAATCAAGCCTAAAAAGTAAAACGCTAACATTGAATTCTTCTGTGCGCTGCTGCTTTTTCATCTTCTGTTAATTTTTACTCTTTATACCTGTATACATCTTTGTTTCCTTGTTTTCCCCCCTTTCAACTTTTTGTTTTCCCAGTTTGCTTCATTCCCTTTCTCTTGTTCGCTCCCTTCTTTACTTTCAATTTCTGCGTCTTGTTTATCCTAACCTATTTTAATATTAAAGCATTCTTACATCATTTAAAGTATGGACTTATATACAGGTCCTGTGATAAATACCTGTGTAATTACTAGGCTTCGAACCTTTATAGAGCTATCGCGAAATTAGACCGCATGGGCAGAGCGTGACGTCATTGTACAAGTACAGTTTTTTATTTTATTGTTTTTATTTTTATTTAAGCATTGCAAAATTACAATCTGTTCAATAGTTGAACAATAAGTAACAATGATAATGTGTTACTTTTACAAACTATGGCCCATTGGCCATACATTTGCTTATAAGTTGGGTGCAAATCTGAACCGACACAGATACACATAATACACAAATTACAACACATTACACTACACAATGTCAACAAAAACACAATAAACATTAATATGCACCAACGCCGAGGGAACTCCCAATCCGTATCAAAAACAAATACCACACTAGGCTGAAGAGGGATTTCCCTAAACAGCCCGGGCATGTTGTAAAACATGCCCAAATAAACATTTTTGCTTTGCTTTGCTTTGAACTGCAATTCCAAAACCTGGCTTCTCTGTAGTCGGCTCGTTGTGCCGCTGCTGTTGTCAAGTAGATTTATAGTACATCTACCATGATTTGAAACTTGCAACAATCAAACAGGAAATCGCAGCATACAGCCTGTCCTACCAAAAGCGTCTCAACAGTCATCCCAATACGAGTACAGTGACGGCACAAAACACAACTGGGCTCACTGCATAGCGTCTCTCACTACTCCACATAGAATAAAATTCCTCCAGCACGAAAATCTAGATATTCGCGTACTGCTGAACTTGGGAGTGAATATTTTACTGCAGATGGTGACAACATAGAACATAAGTTATGCAACTACGTTATCTACAACGTTCAAGCGTCGACTATACCTGGCCTGTGTGCTGAGATCATGAGATAGACTGACCCCTCCCACTTGCTATAGTCCAAACCCCGCACCTTTCGTTTCCTGTATGAAGGCTTGCTCCCTGGTACTTACAGTAAAGAAAACAGTAGAAGTCCTTAACTAGAAAATATTGCACATTGGTCGCCGTCAGCTCATGTTTATTTCAATAAAGGTAATAAAGCAAGTCTTAAAAGGTCAAATATGTATACATCATATGAGCTTTCTATACTCATTGTGTTCCAATCTCTGTTTCCTGTTGATCGTATTAAACATCTGCGAGAAAATGATATTAGCACATATTTTCATTTTCTGTAAGTTCATAGGACCATAGAAGTATCTGATTTACGCTAAGCTTCATACTATCTGCTCTTTGCATGAGCTCGTGACATACATAAAAACGGTCTCTTTGCGTCTGTTGTGGAAAATTCTAACAAATAATAGTGAATATTTCGGGAATGGGCGATGCCACAATAATTGCATTTATCATAGCATATATTTTAACGAGATATACATTTTTCCCGTGTTAAATGTTTGTTTTATGTAGTTTACTAGGAATAAAAAGTTAAACCCGTGGCTCTACAGTCCATATCGGACCAAGGGCTGCCAACCCGACTGCCGGCCTCACGCCCACATACGCAAGGTAGAGGTGGGGTTTACTAGGATTACGAAAGTCATTAAGATTAAGATTAAACAGCACTTATTCCGATGTTTACAGAAATTTCAAGATACTCATATGTGTTCTCAATATCTCAAATGTGTTTATTTATCAAAATCGTTAAAATCATTTTAATAAGGCAAAATTAAATAAAATATTCCATTTGTAAGGCAACTGGGGGCGGGATTTCTTGTAAATCTTCGCGTTGCATCCTTAGATTATACCTGATTTAAACATGGATTAATCTGATAGCCTGTTTTTGAGAATTAGACTATTCACAGACAGTTTGACACAATTTGCAGCACTCCCTGTACTTACTGATATACGGATGATAAAGTGAAAATGTAAAAGTTGTGAAACTTGCGAAAATTCGTGTAGTAAAGGTAATGATTGAGGCATGCCGCAGTGATTGCCCCCAAAAGTCCAGAAGCCATGTTCTATGATGCACGTGGCTACATTTTACCTCAGTAGCAAGGTACATCCAGTTTCAGAGTCAATAGTAACCTTCGTGTGTATTAAATGCGGAAATTTTAAGACATGACGTAAGCCAAACTGGAAACTTAAGTGTGTTGATGTTTTTGTTGTACACATGATTTTCCAGCAGCGTCTGGTATGTGAGCGACTTCACAAATCCTGTTCCCCTTGATCTGCCATTGCTCGTCACGTGGGTGAGCTAAACCTCCACCCACCCGCCTTTGGCATGCATCCTCAAGGTGGGTGAAAATGCAAAGCAATTAAGGTTAAGGTCTTAGAAACAACATTGTTTCGCTATATTAGAAGTTGCGACAATGAAGTGGGCGCTTCAAAGAAAAATATGCTAATTTAGTTTAATAAGTCAAGTTTTATAACTCTCTTCTTATTACGTATGCAAAATTTAAATCAGTTTATGTAAACATGTGAAAGTTATTGCTACACATATACTACTGTGACATATCTTTTTGAGCTCGTGTGAAGTAATGTGTATCGCCAAATTATGCGTTGCAACAAAATATGCTCTGGCTTGTTGTGAAGCCCGTTTTGTGGAATGCAACTCGACAATGGTAGGCGAGGTCGTGAAGGCATACTCGTAAACGGGAGGTCTGCAGTGCAAATACAGCCAGGACTCTGTCGTTCAGCCGATGGTTTATTATGCCTCAGACCCTGGGAGGAAGGGTGATAGGAAATTATCCTACAGACGGCCAGAAATCATCACAGTTGGAACAACTACGGTTGTTCTTCAGTCCGACGGAATTTCAGGTCGCCACAGAGAGCCCGCCACCAACCAGTTTCGGCTGAATAATCAGTCCCCTAGGATGGCGACCGACCGACCACAGCACCTCTCCTGAGCCGAGCACCGTATTTCCAGAGCTCAGGCACCACCGCAGCGCAGCCCGCCGGCGAATCCGCTGAGTTAAAACCTGGATAGACCAGATAGAGAGAATGAAAGGAAGTGAAACAGGGGATGCAAGGTAAATAACCCAGCATTCCCCTGAGTGACCCGGAAAGATCCCAGAAACCCGAGGTCAGGAAGGACGATAGCGGGAATCGAACCCACCATCTTCCGAGTGCAGGCCACAGACGTTATTGCCTGAGCCATCCCATTCAGTACACAGCCAGAACTCTCCTTTCCGACAAAGGGTTTTTGTTCAAACTTTCCTCAGTCCTAGAGTCTTTATGAACGCAAGTGCAGTTCCTTCACAAATGAAATGTGCGCTACCCACTCAATCTTCAGTTTCTGAAACGGGATCCCTGTATTGAAGATCATTAACAACCCTGATTTTAAGGATGCGACAGCTGCACGTGAGTCTCAGTTGCCAGATTGTTTCTATTTCATTAGCTGCAAAGTTTCATGTTAAGAGGCTGCAACTCGGTAGTAAGGACTTAAAAGGGTTTCTCAACGGAGGCGGCCGAGCTGCACATGCGTTAACAAAACAGACTGACAAACGCCGGGCAACTTAGCTTAGACCTGGAAGCTTTATTTCTCCATTATGATTTCGTGTATCTTCAGTGCCCACCGCCTGCGTTGCGGTATATAATAAAAACGGACACTAAAAACACAATCAGATAACAGAAACAGACATGATGTCGGCTTATTCATGAGGAAAAAGTTTTCTCCGAAAGGTTTTACTTCCTTAGGTCCGGTGAATTGAGGTTTCCAACTCCAGCAATGCTTCATTAATGTCATATTTGTTTTCCTTGAGGAGCGCACCCAAGAAGCTTGAATCACTGGAATCCATAACCATATAATTGTGTATGATAATGGGACTCGACAAACTGCAGACTTGAACCCCGAGAAGCATGAATCACTTTTGTTATGCAGTCTGCCGCTCCCAGGAGCACTGCAATCTTCCGACGGCTTCCAGGAAATGAGACTGCTATCTCGCCACATCTTTTAGCTTGGTCATCCCTTTGAGACGCAGCAATTTTATGACCTGTTTCTTAACGCCCACAAAATCGCTCGTTGAAAAGCAAGAGTTTAAGTAGGCAGATGTAAACTGTGAATCCTGATTTGTTTGACCTGGAGAATGGACCGTTAGATTCACTTTTGTCTTGAAAGCTAACGAGATTATTCAAATAAACAAGAATTGCGTCGCTAGAAGTGAAGAGGCGTTTAAAGAGTTAGTTAAAATATTCACTGCTACCTCGAGCCATTTATTACTGTCCCTGTAATAAGTAGCGGAAGTTTGTATGTACCCGAAAATTCGATATCATTGTTTCACCGAAGATACATGTTTTGATGCTCGCTGAGGATCGGAAGCATTTTTAGAAAAAGATACTTGTGTGTTGTGTGGCTATCTTTGAACGTGTAACTAAACATCTTAAAGTGGTTAAATACGAAGTTTAGTAAGCATTTAAGTCCAGCATCTTCCAGGGATATCTCACGAAGGTTCTGAATAAAATCTCCGCCCCAAACTACCCTTTACATAGAACTGTATTGTTCCTTACTATAGCCCCCTCCTCCTAAACTGCTATGTTCAAAATATAAAAAACTCTCGCATCCGATTGATGCATTCCTTCAAAGACGATATTTGGTATCATCACCTTCCTCAGCCGCTTTCTCAAAGACAACAGGGAAAAACTACAGCGTATGTAGAGGAAGCGACCCTGGTCCCAAACACGGGACTCGGCAGTTGGAAACTAGCCTGTGTGGGCTTGAGACCATAACTGGGAAGGACAAACGGAAGCTTTCCCACGACTCTCGTTCAGGTTCAAACCAAATACCGCCATAGAGACTACTGCGCAGGTGCAGTCAGTTTGAACACGAGTTACAAATGACTTGTTCAACAAGTAGTTGGATGACAGATTATGAAACCTGAGAATTGCTCATGACTCTCTCAGCATGAGCCTATCGGATGGTTATCACCATGGATTGCAATTGAACCCGGAGCCTTTGGCCCCGAAAGCTAACTCTCAACCCCTCTTGTCGATAACTTCATACGCAGGTTGGCAAAGCGAAAGATGAAACCATGACTAGATAGTGCGTACTAACACTATTTCATGAATAGAATTCCATACTGATTATAAATGTTTGCTCTGTATTATTAATTTTAGTTTAAAGTGTCCAACTCAACGCTCAGGGTCGGCTTTCTCCTTCATTTAGTTCGATTACCGGCCACGAATAATTGGCAATAGTTGCATAGAAAGCCGAGTACCAGACGTTATATTTTACTTCGAGTATTTCACCCATATGATTGCAATGCTTTATATTTGGAACTATCACAGTCGTCTGCCTTGTCAGTTTTGTTTATTTAATTTTATCGACGTAAGTATCTTCTCTTTCTTTCTTAGTGTTACCAAATATATTCTCTCGTAACTCGTTTTAAACTTGTTTTTAACTGTTCTACTGTAAGCGAAAATTAAAATATCAAACTAAATATTCACATCAGATATAAATATTTTAAGCGCATGTTATGCATTTATTAGTGATTTTTACAATTTTACTTACCAAATAGTCAACATAAATCAAGCTCTAATTCTCTCAAGATAAATCCTAGAGCTCTCGTATTGAATTATAATGCAACGGATGGCTGTGAATAGTTGAAATTGAAATCACGCTTAGTTTGGATTGTATAACCGAATTTGTTGCTGATTAGTTCCAAAGGGTTTTTTGTAGACCAGTTGATTTTAGTTTGTAGCTCGTTGGGAACAGAATTAATGTGAGGTATTATCAAATTACTAGATCTCCACCATGCTAACACAACTATAGCATGAAACACACTGTAGTTATCGACCACTAAGCCGAAGCATGCGTAGGTACTGGGGGAGGGGGAGGTGGACATGAAACTAAATTACAGCCTTGGGCACGCAGCGTGTACAACAGTAATGTGAGATGTTAATTCTCCATTCACTGCAGCACTCCAGCTGATGAGAACATCATGGTTTCAGGCACCCAGTTGTAAACTTGATATGTGCACAAAATGGACTTTATTTCCCGGCATTTGGAAAAGTTTTACTTCCCCACTTGCACCTGGCTTAAGATATGGACAAATTTATCGCTTTGGTTCAACCGGAGAAATTTTATTCGTGTTGGAATCGCATGAGAACTTCGGTAACTAAACTTGCAATAAATTCAAAGTTATCATGGCAGTCCACAAACTTTTTATATGTGTATTCTTAAACTGCTTTGACATGAAACCTAGAATGATTTTAGTTGAACGACATATTATTAATTTAAAAAACCAATGAGTAACAATCATATCCCTTACTGCTCATTATCTATTTATATAAACTTTTCTGTTATAATAAATATTCGATAGAAATGAGTTCGTATATATTTTACAGTGGATACACATGAGTGCATAAAAAGAGCAGGTCAGTGACATCTATCATTAGTCATTTAACAATGATTGCATGTGATTATGAGAAGCAAAAGAACAATCAATCAACTATGTTGGAGTCTTAAAATTTCATGCACAGGATAGCATATATTATGAAGATGGCTAATATGACGGAATAAATTTATTTTAGCCAATACTGAATTTGCCCCATAGTAAGTGTTCGAGAGCCTTTATTGTTTCCCAGTTAGAAAATCTTCTGTGGATTATTGGCAGAAAACTCAAAATTTAATTTTTTTCGGCATGCATATGATAAAATTGTTAAGAACCATTTTTGAGAAAATAAAATCAAAGGAAACTTTTCTGGGAAAGGGGTATTTCTGGAAAAAATTGGCATTGCAACCTTAAAGCATGACATGATGCACTTCTCTGTTTTAGTTATGCTTTTAGAACACTTATATTTGGAGAGAGAGAGAGAGAAGCGCATATAGACCTTTCTGAAAATGCCTTCTGGGGGTATTCAAGGGACCTCAAACATGCATTGCGAGTGGAATCTGGTTCTATATCAATTTTTTCTTGGCTGGCAGGAATGGCAAAGAAGATGCTGTTGAGTAATTCTTTAAAGATTATCACCTCCAATTAAGATATATGTCAATCAGAAATGATGACATTTAGATAAAATCAGCAGTTAAGATGTCTCGAAATCCTGAGACAGTTGTAATGTGCCAAAATATTTGGCGTAATATTTCGCACGTAGAGAACGTTTTAGGAACTAATTGGCGTATAGAACTTCGTTAAAACTTTTGAACTTTCGGAAGCTTCTCTAAAGGTTAGCAATATGGTTTGAAAACTTCCTGTCTGCAACCAAATGCATCTGATATCTACTGAGATAAGTTTTCCAAATAGGCATAGCTTATTTTCATAAGCTCAGTGTTTCCAGAAAACAAAGCCAAGGATTCATAATTGCCATAAGTATTGTGACTCACATACTGCTTGGTTGAACTGTTTATTCAGAGGTTTTCCATCACTTCTCGTGGTATAGATGTACCAAAGGGTCAGCCAGTTGTAGTATGAGTAGTATGACGTAGAAGAGCCAGTAAGGTAATCCAAGATAAAGGGTGCGGGGGCAGGAGAAGACCAAATGTACAAAATGCAACATGCATTCCAATTGTTCCGCTAGCCCTTCTCTTATTAGTAGCTACTCCGCATTAGCTCAACTTCCCTATGCTTTTCAGTGAGTTCCTCTTTATGTGCCAGGATCAAGGAACGCTGCAGAGCGTTCAGTCGACTGATACGACTTTAGCGCCTTACATTCTGGAGCGAATACTGTTTTGTTTTCATTGTTAACATTGATATATCGGTTTAGAAGCCATTAAATCTTCTCCCTCATATATATAAAGAAAGAAAGAAAGAAAGAAAGAAAGAAAAAGAAGGAAAATAAGTTTAAAAAAAAGAGAAATTCTCGTGAAATGGCAAACTACCAATCCGGCCTAGGCTAATGCTTATCTGCCCTGCTGGACATGTAAAAGCACAGCTTAGGACTGACATTTTATGGAAACTTCTGCGTTCATATTCCGTTGCAAACGTATGCCGGTCTTTTCATTATCTATAGGTTTCGAAGATCTACTACCAACTATGCCACTTGTGCTTTTAATTAGGTTTAGAAGTGAAGTTGATTGTGTAACTAAAGTTTTGCAAGCGTTATAGATGTGGGTACGTTTAAAGAAACAAATTTACGAAGTTTAGAATTTAGACCCGGGACTTGCAGAAACCATCCTCAAGAACAAAAGCTCGTCGTTTGAAAGATGGCCTTAGGGAAATGCAGATTTGGTTTCCAGAGGCGCTGCAGCAGTGAAAGCATTTGCACAGCGAAGAGTGAGATTGCTTTCCCTTCCCAACTTCCTGTCCCTTGCCGCCTACGCTACCCCTCTTGACATTTTGTTCTTCCTTCCCATCGACTGCGTAGAGGTCTTGCGTGGGCGCCGTTTGTTGACTTGTCTTCAGGTAGGTTGCGTTTCGATCCGCGCCGACCACCAATCGATTATCGCACCAGTCTAGGGGCCGGCCCTTCTTTCCTCGAGCTAATATTTCTGAAAGGTAACGCATTATCAAGGGATGATGGTGCTAGATCTTACCTACCTACTTCAAATGATTTAATGCGGGAAGTAACGAACCTGCGGTGGAAGGCTAAGCAGCAAGGACGAGTGCTGGTTCAAAGTTACAATAGAACTCTACACCTCTCTGGGATCCAGGCTCGTCCCTCTCTTAGATCAAATTGCGCAGTGAAGAATTTTAAACAGTAGAAAACCCGAGGCAAACAGTGTCCATTCTAGAATATTGTTCTGTGCAGTGGAACACAGAATAGCAAAACATATAACTGCATAGTTAAGTGAACATAGACATTTCGGCAGTTTCTTCGAAACTTTGGCCTTTTGCCTTCTTCCTCAAGGTCATTGAGAGCGATAAAGAAGCAGTATTTACTATTAAAAATATAGCAGAGGGACTAGTAAAGGACTGTAAAATACTAATGCGGTAGAGGAGAAAGAAATCTGAAGCGACAACAATGTGATGCAGGCGAATTTCAAGATAACAGTAATGATTCTAAAAGCTGTTTTTGTTTCTTTTTTTCCTTATTTCTGGACTTTTCAGGATTATACATAGTTATCACGTGCCCTTTAATTCGCGTATGTTGTTATAAAAATTAAATGTTTTGGTGAAGTAAGAATTGTAAAGGTTCAAAATTTGTATGGACCTATAAATATAATTATCAGATACAGGCCCAAAAGCAGCTCTTATAATTATCGACTGCGGTGTCATTTTAGTTACAAATCTCAAACTTGTTCGCTAGCATACTTCAGTGGCATAAATATTTAAAATTCTTCACTTGCAAAACAATAAAATCTAAAATTCGCTTATGATACCCACAGGTGGCGTTTCTAAGTATTGACATTTTATATAAACGTTTTCCTTTATTATTTTTCTTATGTTTATTTATTTATTTTTATTTATTTATTTATTTCATTTTGCACATGTTGGTCTGCCATAAGCGTAGTCATATTTCTGCAGACACTTTTAATAGTATTAAAACAGTGAATGTTTTTAATATTCTAATTAATCATATGTTCATCAAGATGAGGAAATAGTAACCTTGAAGGAATAAAAATCAGTAACGCACTGTTTAAATATTTGCATATAAAATCGGCGTTAGAATTCCGTTATTCTTTTTGTTACTTCAGGGAAAAATACGTTGAACTTTTAAAACCCTTGTTCACAATTTATTCTCAAACAAATAGATTCATATATATTTAGCAATTTAAAAGTACAGTAAAAATAATGAGCCAGTTTCATTAATTCATTCTCTGAGTTTGAACAAGATGGTTACAAACAGCATCGTGTGGATGCTGTTAATATTTTAAAAGTGTAAGATAATTAAAGTGGAGAAAAAGAAATATGAAATAATTACAGAAGTTTAGGAGATTTAAATGATAATGTAATGGCATTTTAAAAGGTTTCAAGGACAGAACTCGTGGATAATTTAAGTTAGGCATAAATTAGTACTTTTAATTTTTTGAAAATGTTCATCCAATTTCAGCTATGGTTATATTTATGCTGAAGGAAATAACATGCGACATTTTGGGTCGCGCAGTTACGTTACTCACGTGATGGAAGAGAAAAACGTTAGTCAAAGATTTAGAGAGGGTAAACTGGCGCTAAAACTGCCGTGCTGCTTAATTTTGTAAACGGACAAGAAACGGAGTAAACGACGATTGAGAGACGAAAGATAAGTGCATCCAACGTGATGAAGCACGAATTGACCGGTCGCATGGCAACCGAGGCATGTGAATATGAAACTAAAGGATATCTATTGAGATACCAAAGATGGTAACAAAAGAGGCTGCATTGATTGAGCAAGAATTAGCAGCTAGTAAACCAACATTGAGAACATACTTTCATACTTATAATCGAACTATTAGGTTGCGACTATTGAACACAAGAGCACGATTTCATTCTTTACATCATTTTCAACTTTTCCCAACGTTATATATTCAAGCCTCTCCCATTTTCCATGAAAGTCGAGGTATTTGCTCTTTGAGGATCACAGTATGCACTTCTCTGCAAAGAAACTTGGAGAAGTCGTAAAGCACGCCACTGGAATAACTTTTCCCTCGTTAGTTGAATGTCAAGCCCCCATGTTTTCTTTCCGCCGTAACTTGGAGCGAAACCTGAATGAATCCTCGCTCTTTCTTTTATTTGAAATGTTGGTTGCCTTTTTATTCCCTTTTATAGAGAATAAGAAATGCGTACGGTGACTTGCCAAGAACCGTTAGCTGCTGCGAGATTAATTCCCTTCCCTGGAAGTAACAATGGACGATCGACTGCAGATCTTTGCTTGATGCCCGTATATGGGGCAAAATTCCGAAGTGTGGCATTATACATACGTGTTCCCCGCTGCACAAGAGAGGGGGGGGGGGGGGGGGCATCCCATTCATCCAACAGAACTCCACCCCGCTAAGCATCTCAAACGTGATGGTCGTTTTGTCATATGTAGTTGCTAAGGCTAGAAAATTAAATGTTGTCTATAACCATGTCAGTGAAGGTTTGAGCCATCTCAAAGATCCCGTTGCAAACGCAGTGCTTCGTAGGTCGAATATTGTTGAGTTAATTACCTTTTTTTCGGAGTTTTGACTAATGCTAAAAAAGTGAGTGTCTCATAACTGAAAGCCACAGTCTCATCTGCATTTATCAAAATACACTCGTGATTTCTGTGAAAATTATGCAGTTAATAATAATAATAATAATAATAATAATAATAATAATAATAATAATAATAATAATAATAATAATAATAATAATAATAATAATAATAATAATAATAATAATAATAATAATAATAATAATCGTCATTAAAGTCCATCATTCATCAGATAAACTAGAGTACCAAATGTTGGAATTTATTTATTTGTTTATTTATTTATTTAGTTTCTAGTAACAGTAATATACAGGCCAAAAGAATAGAGCTAACAACCAAAAGTAATGAAGACCGAGAAATGTGTTAATTGTGGTCATGTGGTCTATGCTGTTTGCAATTAATTGCATCATCAAGCCTGGTTCACCATACCATAGGATGCATGAGCCGTTACGAATTTCTCTTATGAAACTCGTAGTCATGGGTGGCATTTATTAAGACTATAAATTAAATATATGATGATATAAATAATAATTACTGTGATACTTGTGTCTTTCTTAAAAATCAGACTACCATTGTGTATTCCTAAACGTTATTCATCAGCATAAAAACGCGGCACATAAATGGAATAATCCTTATCTATATATTTTGTTATTAGTTCTCTAGTTTTTATCTGTACAATATCGCTATCATCTGCAACAAGTGCCATGGATAATAACAGTAACTTCAAACTTCACTTATAAGCTATTATAGCCTTCTTCAAAACGTTTACCTTCGGTGTAAAAATGTCCTTTTATTCTTTTGGATGAAACAGGTTTCAAACGTACCAGATGAAGATGGAATTGTAACTTTGATTATTAAAAAATTCGCTTTGTTAAATTTAAGACGTTTTATAGGCATATACAAAGAGAAAAGTGTTAAAACGTATATATTATGTACTTCATGTGTTTAAAGTTTCATTTTGTTAAAATATGACCTTTAAAAATGCAAGTAAAGGGTATTTACATACTAATATGGCAGTTTGTAGTCTACGCTCTTTAAAAATGTATGCTAAAAATCTGACAAAATCTGTCTTCAGTAAACACCGTGGATCATGACAAGAAGAAAAACTGAAGAAATTAATTGAAGTCGCGTGATAGATAACATTTTTATTTCGGATCAAAAACTCATTCTACCGATTCTGTACCCTTTGTCTAATACATAATAGAATAAAATAGAATGGAATAAAACAAATATAAATAATTATATCTATATTTCCCACAATATACAATATATTCCTACCTCTTGGAGTTGCTTATATCTATTACTTCCTCTTATATTTAACATTTTGTTTTATACATAATGGGGAAGTTTATTTTGGCTGCTAATTACTTTTACCCCTCAGTACTCTTTTCCATTTTCCCTATTTCCTCATAATTCTTTTAACCATTTCAACCTCATTTTTCCTAAATACTTTCCTGCTTTCTCTTCGTCTGAGTTTGAATTTAAATGTTTCCTAACTTTAAGTCCATTGGGAAATCGTTCCATTTCTTGGGTGCTAGATTCTCTCTTCTTACAGTCCAAAATATAGTAACTCAGAAGTACGGAAGACTAATTTATAAGCGCGAGAGCAAAAAATCGGTCTTTTATATTTATATTACTGATGTTTAAGTGTTCTATTGCTATTTTATATAAAATCTGGCGGTTGCGGAGCGATGAATGAAATGAGGGCGTTTTAAATGCGTAATGAAAGTGTAGCCTAATACAGTGTGACTTCTTGTATTCCTGTGATGTACGAGCAAGATACAGGAACCAGAACATTTACTTCATTCACCGTGGTATCTAACTATAGAATGACAAATAGCACACCTTTGCCGAGCAGAAGTCTGTGACCAGTGCTACTGCAGTGGGCCGGATCTGGTATTGACGTAATTTTCTAATTTTATTTGTCGCGTTACGTAACGAGCTTTTAGTGCTGGTCATCCATCTCTGTTCCTGGTGGACCAAGCCAGGCGTTTCTTTCACTAACGCTGCATTACCAAATCCTAAATTAATTCGCAGTCTAAGACGAAAGGAAGCTCGACATCTGTAACAAGAGAAAAATAACGTGCAATATTTCTGTTACTACGATTTGGATTGTTATATGTTTCAAATTCCTATGTTTGTGAACAAATCTTTTTTTAACGTCCTTTAACATGATAGGCCGACCGACTCCCTAGCGATGTGGTAGCGCGCCTGTCTCTGGCGCGGAGGTCCCGGGTTCCATCCGCTGGGAGGTCTGGCACGTGGTGCACTCAGCCTAATTAGATCCTGGAAGGGCCATTTGAGGAGCCACTTGATAAAGAAGTAGCGACCCCTGGTTGTGAAGGCCGTATATCCGGCCGGAAGGACTCGGGGAGCTGACCAAGTCCCACCCTCCAGTTCTGCACCCCATTCATGACGCCGTTGGTGGAATGAGGTGAGGACGCAGCGGCTGGGCGGTAAAACTTGGCCCGCGAAGGGCTTTTACGCTAGGGGTTATTTATATGACCTGGTAGGTCACCGTGAAATGGGTGAAATAGTGCTCAAATGAGCCCGGTTTCCATAGAGCCTAAAGCTAGCCGACATTTGTCTTCTCAGGATAAGGGAAACCCTCGGAAAAATGTCTTATCCGGATGACTCACCCTAACCAAGATTCCAAACCTGGGCCTTTTTTAATGTGAAGCAGACCGCAACCACCAATTTCATTTGCTTTCGTTTGCAGTACCTACATCGTATACCCTGTTTATCTATAGTCCAAGGGTTTGTGATCCTTATTATAAAACTCCAGAAAATAATGAAAAAATGCACTGTAAAGTTTGCGAAAATAAGAGAAGAAAGATGTATAGTTAACAAAATGTTGCTGATGTTCTAACAATTGCACTGCTGCTTATGTGCCAAAGATAAGCAAGATTATGTGTTTTCTTTGTATTTATAGTAACTTCTATATAGGTAAATGACAGTTGAGGTCGTTGTGAATTTGCCGTGCGTTCACGGCGACGTTTTCGTTATTAGTAGCCGCATGCTGCCATAGACGAACTCCAACAAGGATGGTGCCATATTATTCTAAGCTGAGTAATTACTTCTTTTTGAAGCACTTAACGCGGCATGGCCACTTGATGCCGGGAAATGCTCTTTGATCTCTATTTTTGGTAAGCCTGGGCAACATTCCCAAAACGGCTACATCAGTTACCCTTGGCCTTTAATAAGCAACGTTTAACAGCGACCTCTTCCATCTCGATCACCGTCGTGTTCCTTTTTTTTCTTGAATCTGATTTATTGGTTTCAGATGACTGAGCCCTGTCTCCTGAGAGAATCCTATATACGGTATCCCAGAGGATTTATTTTATTGGATCCGTTTTATTATTCCATCCTTTAGACCAGGACCGGCAGATGGCAATTTTACTTTTTATGTGGCTTTATGGACCGGATGTTTTATTTATTGTCATGTTCCAGACGGGTGGACCTCTATCGCTGGATCTTTACGGGTCTATCCATATATAGCCATCATATAACATTTTGCAATCTGCGAAGTCCTTGATTCTTGTAGAGGTCAAGAACACCTTATTCGCGGGGTAATGGTATTTATAACGTACGAAAATGGTCTGGAAGATCATTTAAGTGGAAGAATGTAACAACATTCGTTTGTAAGTTACCTGGTAGAAAAATGAAAAGCGTTTATATTCCATATACTTTTTAGAATTTTTCAGTTTTACTTTCAGGCAATTTTATTTCTACTTTTTTCCCTTAACCTATATTAGTAAGGTATCCGGCATAAATGTAAAATGTCTAAAACCAAGCGCACCACAAAATTCGCACTAAGGGGAACCATTTTCGGAGTATTTGAATCAAAGCATCCGCATGCAAGGAGAAAATTGTCAGCTGTTTTGTCCCATTAATTACTTTTATTTGAAACACTTAGTTATTTTACTGTTTTCAAAACCATTCCTAACCATTTTATTAAAGCATAAATGTGAAACAGTATTATAGCCAAACGCATATATGTGGTCGCCGTGCTGGCTTCTGAACCCATGGGCCCCATTTGAATGATTGGTGTGTGAAAAACGTTTTCTTCAGTAATAATTAGAGGGCGGATTAGAGTGATCTGCTCCGTGATTTCAAGTTACTGATGCAGGGAGCATACTGTGTTGGGTCGTGTCCCTGGGTACAGGCCGTGGGCAAAAAATATACCGTGAAAATGAACAATGTTTCGTATTCCAAAGAGTCATGTGCACGCGCCCGTTGTTTACATCTGGACTCGCTCTCTCTCCTTCAACATAAACAGTCTATAGCACAAGGTAAAGCAATCTCTCAAAATCCGCCCCTTAGTTATAATTATTCCCTATTCTCTACGGCAGTGCTCTCCAACTTTCTTATGTGCTCGGGCACATTTAACTCCTGCCTAAGGAGGTGCGGGAGCCATCACAACCACCGTTAGGAAAAAGGGAAAGCACTGGTTAGGGAAGTAAGTAATGAATAATGAATACATACTTCGTGGGTATGTACTGGGAAGATATTCGGAAGCAAATAGTTTTGTCTTGAAATTTGAATTAATATTAGGAATCGTCTGAGTATAAACTTGTTCATGAAGGGCGCTAGAAAAATACGTCACGGGCGCTATGGACAGCACTGCTCTACAAAATTAGTCTCAGCGTTAAAAAATTCTGATGGCTTACAATCACACGACTTTCTCTGCTCCCGTCTTCTAACCATTCTTACAAAAACTTATTCTAAGTACTTGACTATCGAGGAAATTATTTCATTACACATCCCGTTGTAGATACAAGGGGCATACAGATAGCGATAGTCAAATCTTAAAACAGTGGGTCGCTATATAGTAGCTTTAAAATGCTACTTTCTGCATGGCCTCGAGAAACAAACGAATAACGACTTTGCGTTTGAATAAGTATACAACATTTGAACATGCAAATCAATAGGTAATAAACGAATATCTTGGAAGTAGCTAGTGCTACAATGCACGCGCGCACGCGAGAGACAATAACTTGTAACGAGATCTACTACACCTTTTTAGTAGTAGCTTTATCCTTTACGGCTTACCAGTTATAAAAATAGATAGTATACCAAATTCACTCGGAATGAAGAGAATTCACAGGTCAGTCGCAGAAAACTCAAGATATACATAATGGTATACAACGTAACATATGTATTTTAATCATAATCGTTAGAGCCAGTTTTCTAATTTGGGTGGGGGCGGGGTTCTTGGAAATCTGCCTGTCATATCCTTGGAAGATAGTGGACTTAAATACCAATTATTTTTTTAATTTAGGAAGTCCCAAAAAAGTATATTTGCGATTAATTCTTAATATCGAATTTTTGAGTGGTATACAATACCCTCTCATGTTTATTATATGTAATATATTATTATTATTATTATTATTATTATTATTATTATTATTATTATTATTATTATTATTATTATTATTATTATTATTATATGTACCTAGAAAAAGTAATACTTAGGGGGAATTACGAGCCTGTTTGAAACACGACTGCCAGTTTATTAAGAGTAGTACGCATACCTTAAACTTGCATTTGTAGTTGCTGAGCTTTAAACGGGACTATCTAAATTGGTCTAGTTAGAGTTTACCTCCCCAGTAAAATATTGAATATAGCACAGTAACTCCCGCAGTAACTGATAAAGTTGAATATCGGCTCGAGCATAATTTATTTTATCGCGCAACACAATGAAAGAGGTGAGTACGAAAGTAAAGTGAACGAGAAAGGAAGAAGAATGATAATTACAGAATATCCCAGGTATGCGTGGCGACTTAGGCAAATAAAGCAGCGACATTCTATCAGTAATCCGTGAAATAACGAGGCAGCGAAGCTGGGTCCTTACCAAATTAGGACTTATCCCGTGTTATTTACTTCCTCACCCCCGTAAACTTGTCCTCTCCTTATTTATACGGCGCAGGCGCACTGTGGAGAGGCATTTTACCATACAAGTGCAGACTACGTCGCGTTTTCCCGCTGCACTTGATAGATGATCTGCCCTCGCCTGGATTCCCATGTATAGCGCCAGGATTAGGGTAATCGTCTCAATATACGGTCAGTGGATTAGGTTCCTTATTCCATTTTCTTGCCCTTGTTTCTCTGCACTTGGATGCACCGAAAGCTTTGTACAGTGCAATACAAAAAATTCTGGTGACACACACGAGTCTTTTTGTTGTTACTTTCGTAGGGATTCTACAGAAATTCATATGTAATGTTCTAGCTCCTTCCAATGATTTCATATTTATTTATCAAACATTTGTAAAGAAAAGATTTCAAACACATAATTTGACGGAGACTTGCATGCTATCATACATTCATATTTCAAGATGAGGGAAAACTCCAGGAAAGCCCTTATCATGGTAACCCGCTCTAACCTGAGATTCGAACTCGGAACCTCTTAAATGTGAGGCAGACACACTACCACCACACTGGGCGAACTCGAGTGCTCTTAATGCAAGATGTATACGCTAATTCCATGCCATAGATGTGAGCAAGTAGGCTAGTATAGCCACAAGTGCCTAAAAATCGATATTTCTATAAATACCCTTGTCATAGAAACATTAGTGAACAACGTTTAGTAAAGATATTACGACAATTTGACAATAGAGCATTTAAATAACAGTTCATTGGCTACATTATCCTATAATTCGTGAAATAGTCTTAATAAATGCAACTCGTAATAGTCAAATTCTCTGGATAAATTCACAATCACTCGTGGCATTAATCATGATAATTTTGCAAAGTATTTATCCAAAAGTATACCAAGGAATTAAAACATTCTCAATAGGCTAAAAGCTATGTATTTGATGTTTAAACTGCAGTAATTAACTATTTGCGTTCCGTGAAGATATTTGTAAGAATAAGGCAATTATTCTAATAAGTTGGCCATGTCTGTACGTAAAAAAAACTTAAATGTTAACTCAGGGAACCAGTAACCGCTATGTAGGAAGAGTTATAGATGAATGTAATTAGACAAATTCACAATCAGTATAAAGATTTCTAAGTCTAGCACCGTAGATACCGGTTGCAAATTGTTTATGCATCCACTCACAATATGCACTGTGCAGAACGGTTTCACTGATAACACAGAAATGTTATCACATAACGTTTCCAGAAAACGTCGCAATATGGGAGTGTTATCTAACTTCCTTATAAGGCCAGTTTGTTGTAGTAAGCAGACAGTAGCAGACAAGTGGCTGTAAGTGGAAGTTAAACCTTTGTGACTTGGGACAAAGCTATCTCTATCTATGGGATTGCATCAGGAAAGGTAAAGCTGTAATTGCTAGTACTCGTATATCTGGGTAAGGTAAATCTTCGCTTTCGCTTACTCCTATTTGATTTCTCAGAATAGTGTTCGAAAGGCTTTACCTGGGAACAAAAGTTTCCACGCAAGCGTATACATTTTGTTCTGTAAGGTGTAAAGGAAAGCAACACGATTTCGTCAGACCTATAACATTTTCGGGTAATAAAGGGTTGCATTGAACGCTCTGAAGTAATTTAACAAAGACCTAAATTACTCATGATCACTTCTTAAATGTGACATTTTAATTTTTGCCCGATCGTGCATTTTCTTGCCCACAGATTACATATGTAAACATTGGAAGTGAATTTTGGTAAATAAGGTTAGCTACTGCTTACCAGTAGGCGCAGGAAGTATAGCATTCCATAAATGTTTTAAGTAAAAAAAAAAAAAAAAAAAAAAAAAAAAAAAAAAATGCATTTTAGGGGAAAGTGTGTATGTGAAGAGCCCAAAAACGAAAACTTGTACAAATGCATAACTTAGTACCTATGTAAGTTCAGTTTCTTGCAAAGATACGACATGAACATGATAAAAAAACTTCCCTACTCCAAGCTACCTTTTAAACGGAAAAATGTTCGATACTTTTTATTTTCTCAAAAATAGCGTATTAAAATGACATGTTTAACATATGTATATGAAAAAAATGTATATCCTTAATTTTCTGCGAATAGCCCGTGAATTCATCTTCATTCGGAAGAAATTTTGTATAATTCGACATAATGTGTAACCGATAAAGCTTGGAGAAAAACGCAATACAAAAAATGTAAATCTCTTCAAAACAACAGTTTATTTCCAGTTATCTGTTTGTGGCATCAACCATTTTCAAGAAATTAGTTATTATTACGTTGCACTTTTTATTGCTGTAATTTCTTTTCAAGTGCAGCTGCTTTCATTTGTTTCTCGTGATGTCATGGAAAGAGATGGAATTAAGATGTTTATGCTGCGCTTTGTTGGCACGTTGGCCATAGTAGCTCAGTGGTTAGAGCAGCCGGACGGAGACCGGAAGAGCCGTAGTTCAGATCCCAGCTTTGGCAATGAATTTTTCAGTCTCATTCTACCCATTTTCCAACCTAGTCATACACACATCTAGTGTGAAGAACAATTAATATCAGTTGTTTATTCTTTCAAATCCAGGCATTTACCCTCCGGTTTTCTTAACCAGAGTTAATACTAGGTTTTGCATTTAGCTTATGGTATAGATGTTAATTATTACAGATATTTATTTGAACATTGAATAATAAATTTTAAAAATTAGCACAATAGTTTAACTTATAGTGTTTAATAACTTGATAGAATAAATTGCAATGTTACCGTCTCTCTATTCATCTGCAGTACAGGAAATATTTCAGAAATCCAAGTATACACTGTGAAAATTGCAGGGATGTTCAAGAATTGCATAGCTCTAACGAGGTAATTACTAAGAGACAAATTGTAATGCCTGAATTTCCAGCTTCCCCAACCCACACCAGTAGCTAATGACATTGTCCTATTACGCTATTAGTGACAGGACTTTGTACTTAACGCCTTAAAGACTTTTCTCTCCATGAAAGGAACTTGACACCTTAAGTCTCTTTGGGAGTTTACTGCTTCCGCTGTAATTTTGTTCTGCACTCGCAGAAGTTAAACAATTGTCAATTCTCAATAATTACGATGAAATTAGTTTGTTTTCATATTACACAGTAGCTATCCAGCGGTAATCGAAACGTTTGCGTAATTGTTCCTTTAACTTAAATGTCATATTGGGAGCCTAGTTTTTGGAAGATGTTGCCTACAGACAATGTGTTAACTCGTATGCAGTGGGTTTTCGGTCTTCTACCGACTGAGCTACGGGGTCAGCCTATATATATGAAAAGTACAAATAAAATATAAAACACGTTGTTTCAGATTGCAGGTGGTACATTTCAAAGAGTAAAGCTCCTCTTCCATGCCGTATTGAATTTATCGATGTATGAAATAAAAATTTGAATGTTTCATCCTCCGGGCTAGAGAAGCATAGATTACGTAAATGAATTATTTTTATGTCGATATTTGCTTATTCACATTAGAAGAGTAAACATTTTGTATCCATTGTTCACTGGGACTCTTAGAAATAGTAAAGGACAAAGAAGGGCTAGTAAATGTTATATTTTTTGTGTTGTCTCATGGATTAATCTCTATAAAATTTTATCATTCAGAAGATGTATGTACATAAACTATTCTTTCTCCTTCTAGTTATCTCCTCTTCCTCCTTTAGGCTACCAAAGTACACAAGATAGCAGGAACAACTTTATTGATTTAAGAAAAGTGATGCATTATACGGAGTACCACTGTGTAGGGGGGGGGGATATAGATACATAATTCTATATCCATTCGAGCACTTCAGGAAAGTAAAGTGAGCTATAGATGCACCACAGGATGCTAGTATGTTGTTTGCAGACACACCCTCGCGATACCAGCCCGTTTTGCATCACCAACACATAAATTGCGATTATGACTATGCAAATATTATAGCCTTTTGTACTGAGCTTTCCAAGCATTCACGAGTAATTGTCATAGCCTTTGTTGTCATATGATGTTACTATTTAAAGGGGGACGAGATTTGTTTACTTTCCATCATTCCACGCCTCAAACTTGCTGGGCGTTTTACATTTTGGAATGTATGCATTATTGTTCTAGTACAAAACTTAAAGCAAAACATCATAATAGTGTTTTGAGGCTCTGTATAAAATTGTCAGTGCGATTGCTCCTTTAGTTTCGGTGGGGGATCTCAATCGACAGTAAACGTAAAAACAAAATGATCCATTAGAACAGACGGACGACGAGGGTGGGGGCTAGAAAATAAAAGAAACAAAGGATCACAGTTGGCAACTTTGAAGAAGTTCAGAAATCAATAAAAATAAAGAAGAGACAGGGAGAAAATGGAAAAAGGAGAAAAACAAAGCGGATTGAAACAGAAAACGTTCTGGAATGAAGGACCATAAAAGCAAAGAGTAAAGAAATACATACTCCCATTTAAAAAAAACTGCTTGAAAATTTGTTGACTTCCCCCAAATGAAACATGTGTAGTCAACAATTTTGTTTAAAACTTATTTTGCATATTGGTAGCGGTTAGTGTCGTGTATAAGGATCATAGCCAGGACTATTCAAAGCCAATCAAGATTTGAGCAATATACATGATAAATATTGACATAGTCTTACGCAGTTTTTAGTTTTATGTAGATTTCAGTAAAGCCACATTCTCACGCCTTTGCACAGTCATGATTAATGAGTGTTTATATTATTAATTCGTAGTGCGATAGGGAGCAATCGCAGAAGTAAAATAAAAAGTAGCGTATCAGTCTAGCTTCCGAAATTAGGACAATGTGTCATTATAATCCAAAATTCGACTTACAGATTTCCCCTGAAATAAGTCTTTTGAGGCCCATTGAAGTACCCCTCCCCCCATAAACACTAGACAAACGCGTTATTTGTGTGAGTTTTGGAAAACTTATACTTCGGTAGAATGGAACATTGTTATTCATTTTTTATATGTTAACCGTGCAAAGAAAACGGAATTTGAAAACTTTAAAAGATTTGACTATCGGTCAAAGCCTGCTGTATTCCCATATTCCCCTTGCACCTACTCCCAAGCAATAAGTTCTGCAAATGTTTATCTCAACTAACACGAAAGGGAGACAGGAATAAGAGTTTGTGAGAATGGTTAGTACAAGAATAGAGAAAGTCATGTGAGTGTTACACATCTGATTTTTATTTTCCAAAATATGAGGATTTTTATATTTCATGCCTTGAAGGTTTATTTTTACTTTCGCAAGAGGTCATTATGGTTTCTGAATTTAGTCCTCTGCTTTTCCTAAAATAATTTCAATATTGCTTCCGCGTGTTGTACATAACTATTACTGAATTTTAAATATTTTGGAGACAAACACATATCGTGGATATCACAGCATGCCTAAAAGAGTTGGTTTTTCTTAATGTGCGGCACAAAATGTGGTACGAATTTTAATGGGTAGAGAGAATTGTGTGTATTACATCGTAATTATTTTTTCGTTAAGCATCGTCAGAGTGGTGTGGCTAGCAAACCTGCACCATCCGCTTGCAATTAAAATGTAACGTTTCAATGAACTCAAACTAAAGGTGCATGTTAACTCGATGATGGACCTGGATGCTGTTGATACTCTGCATGCAAAGCATCCGAGTCCCAATTCGCCACAACTATCTGATTGTTTTGAAAGAGAATGGTAATGGATTAGGAAAACAGCGACTCTCGGGAGAGAATATTAAAACAATGGTAGAAATGCCCAGTATAGGTATGTAAGAAAGATTGAATGTATACGTTGTAAAGTTAGTAAGGTGTACGAAGAGGATGAACGTGGGAGAAATACGTGGAGGAGGAAAGAGTACGTTGGTACGAGTGTAGGGTGTTGGAAATAAATGAAGACGAAGAAATTGGAAAGGAATGAAGCAGGAAATGAAAGGAGCAGTGCGAGAAGAGGGCGCTTTTTGTAGCGAAAGGGCGAATGAGAAAAGAAAAGGATAGACATATTAGAGAGGAACGGGGAAGGAATACACAATATTTTGCTTCACTTAGAATGCAGGACGGTGCACCAATTACAGCCAAAAGGATCACCTACACAAACATACGTCAAGGTCTGCAGACTGTCGCCCAGTGTGTAAGAAACAGTTGGTCCGGTTTCTCCTGAATTTTCATTCATACCCGTATGCCCACACAGAGCGGGTTTGCTTTCACATGGGTACGAAGCGTGGTACGTCCGCTTGTATGAATGGAGCTATTCCTCCCGTAGAAACAAGGGCAGATGGCTATACAGGATGCTTTCTCCCTCAAGTTTGTGATTATTTTGAAAGGAACATATTTTTAGTCGAATAGGTAAGTGTTTTGTGACATTAACTATTTTTAAATTATTCGAGTTTAAATCTTGATCCAGGTTGAATTGTCATGTGACATCTGTAAACCATCTTACACGATTCTCTTTATTCCACGTAGGTTCATTGGTAACCAAAACAGACTTAAAATTTGCGAACCATATTGCTTGAGATTATTTCTAGTTAATCCTGAAAAGCGTAATGTGGATAGTTTGCTTAATGGATCGAGAAAGTCATGTAAATGTACCATATCAGTAATTTTTTCCGATTAAGACTTGGGTAAGAAAAAAGTATGAGTGAGTGAGAGTGGCTAACAAAAAAGACAGGCTGCGGCGCAAACTACAGTGGCGTAATTCTCCTAGTCCCATCATGGCCCAGTGAAGTAAAACCACAATCACCTAATATATCCATATTCTAAACGACCAAAAATATTTGCTCGTTTACTCATACAAAAATACAGTTTTATCACAATGGTATACATTGTTAGCTGTGTATCATACTACCAATATTATGTAACTCCTATTAGCTCCGCAGCCTGTCTTTTTCGTCAGCCACGGTGAGTGAGTGCGTGAGTGAGTGAGGTTCAAGGGCCAGGGAAGAAAGTATGATGTATGAACAACATTTGTATAAGAATATGGTATTAATCAGAATGCCATAAAGAACAATACCTAATAATCAATTCTTGACAAAACGTACACCTTGTAAGATGTTTCTGATAAATATTTTTGTATTTGCTTTAGTGTAACTGCTGCAAACAAACTGAGACATTAAAAGCACGGAGTGGTTATGCGCAATTGGAACACAACTCTTGCAGTAATACGTGTGTTTGGTAGACAGAAATGAGCACCCTGATATTCCCCTAGTTTATTGAATGCCTGCTTTGTATATATATATATATATATATATATATATATATATATATATATATATATATCAGAGAGAGTCCTGTTTATTCTGAGTTGTTACAAAATTGGCATTGTTTTTTTGAAATCGTATGACAATCGCTGGCTGTTCTGTGAAAAGTTTATGAAATGTTGATCAAATCTAGATGCAGTCCTACTGCGTTACCTTTTTACGATACTCCAGTTGCAAAGCAAAATCCTAAGAATACTTAACGTTTATCTTGAATACTGACTGATATTCGTTGTGACCAGACCATTACAGGAAAATAAGTGAAAGGCAAGACATTAGCTCACATAATGGTAGATACGTCCTCTCCTTTTCATGTGACGGGAAAAGCCGGAGGGGCAGATAACCATCGGAGAATATGGCGTTCGTGTAAGGTAGGTAGTTTACAAACAAAGGCAGTACTTAACATTAACAATGCACCTGCCTCCTCTCTTTACAGCCCCTCGGGTCTGGCAAGCGCTCTGTCCCCCTCACCTTGCTTTACCTGTTTGATAGTTTCACAACAAAAGTTTGGAACCAACTACATATAAGCGATGATGCTGGCCTTTGTGTCCATCCTGCCAGTCTATGGAGGACTGCAGAGATAAATATTTTTTATCAAGCATACACATGAATGTAGATTCATTTCCAACTAAAAACAAAGTTTATGAACATACACACTGAAAGTTGACCGTACATTAAACGTTTGTGCTAAAACTCTTAAAGCTTATAAAAATATGATACTCGTAACTATGAAAGCAAATAACGAAAAGTTTACTCAACAATTATATATGCAAATGATGATGCTTTACCGTTAATTTTTTATGTAGTTGTTTTATTAAATGTGCGATTTTCTTATTTTTATTGAAAGATTTGAATGCGTGGCTAACAATAGTGGTGAAGCGGGTGAGAATAGTCAAATTCACATATGGGCGTATGTCCTATATGAACAAAAGATGGCACTGCATCCAAGATACCAGTAATTTTTCGAGAATAAATAAAGTCAAACATGCACTGCATAAAAACGAAATAAAATGTTACATTCAGGCGACTTTCCCTTCGTTTATTTGTATGCATATCTGTAAACAATTCTTACAAAAGCTTATTTTTCTATCTATTTCGTGTTAATCGAGATGTTCACAGAAATTGTTTCGTTAAACTTCGCTGTAGGTACGGGGGTGGGGGGGGGGGGAGTGATACAAGAAACTAAAGTGACAATCAACGCTTCAAGAGCAAGTGGCTATACGCTGGCTTTGAAATTTTATGCTGTTCGTACACAAACAGAAACAAAATATAAAATATTGATAAATTCACCTAGAGTTCCGAATATCCCAGAAATGGTCAATGCCTGATTAAACTTTGGCGTAAATTATTGTGTTTTAAGAGAGCTATATTTTGTGATAATGGTTTTTCGTATAGTACCTTTTATAATTTAGCATTACTCAGATTTATAGAAAATTATTTTAGAATGAACATGAAATTCTAGATATACATTTTATCTTAGTCAAAATTGTTACATTCAATTTTAGTATATCAAACATAACAAAACATTTTTGATTTAAGGGATATTTTGGGGTGGAGAATTTTCGTGTCACGAGTAAGTGGAGTTTAAGGGCCCATCAACGATGTCATTTGGGTCCGAAGTTAAATCTTAAAGTCTAAAACACATACTCACAGGGTTAAAATGTAGAAAACTAAAAGATAAGGTTAAAATATTAAAACATTTAAAGTTGAAAAGGCTAAAATATTATAAAACAAATCTTAAAAATCTAAAAGCCATCTAAAACGAAAAGATAAGTCAAACTTGTTTTTCGGAGCCAGTATCGCCGACGAACTGCATAGCCTTGGCTACACACACCGGGTTGTCGCCCAAAATTGAGGCAAGTGTAGACCCCAGACAAATGAACTGGCGCCGTGTCCCGTCTTCGGAAGTTGTTGATAGTTCATACGAAGTTAGGTATTAATTCCACATTCGTTTTTAAGTTATGTAATGATCTAACCCAGAGATATTAGGGGCCCACTACTGGTCAGAAAATCCTGATAACATTCGAGACAAAGATATCGAGAGAATATTACGGCATAATTTCTATAAGCATCTGCTTGTTGCATGTCTGACATAATATTGTCAAGGTGTGTTTCAATAAAAAAAAGCGCAAGTTTGGGCTTCAGCATTAAAATGAGAGGCATGCACCTGTACACACAAAGAGCAGATGTTCCACTCCTAGTGTTTGGAATCCTTGTAATTACATCAGGTAGGGGAAGATGTGTGCATTACACCTGCAGCTTACACGTGCTGTGTAAGTCAACGACTTGTTCTAGCCTTGTTGACAGGTGCAGGGGACCTGCCACATGTCCCACAGAAGAACTTTGAGCAAAATAGCGCCCCTTTCTGAGAATGTGCAAAAGCTTTAGAATAAAATCCATCCAAGTATTCTTGAGGATACCTACTCGATACTGAATTTCCGAAAGAAAACTCATAAAATTCTTCATAGAAAAGGCCCTCAAACGTAAAATCATAGACCAGTTGCGGTTTAGCCCTTTTAGTCATTTTTCTTGCAGTTTTAAATTTTCATGTTGATTTTTTCCCTCATGTTTTTCAAATTTTCTTTGAAGGTGACTGAAGAGATGTAAAGAAATTTTTCTTTGTATCAAATATGCTTAGGAATTAAGGTTTTAATAATTTAATATCAGATTGATTTTTATAAAGTTAGAAGTAGTAACACACTGTTATACTTATTTTCAAGAGAAGATATATATTACAATTTAATCTTTTATTGTGGTGAGCGATGTATATTTGAGAAATAATGTGTCAAATTTAAAAGTTTAAAATCTTCATTATTTGGCGTGTGTTATGTATGCTTCAGTTCTCTCTCTCTCTCTCTCTCTCTCTCTCTCTCTCTCTCTCTCTCTTTTAATTTAAATTTTTTCTTAGAAAAAAATGTACGTAAAAATAATTTCCCGTTCATAAATATGTTGAAGAAATATATGATAAAATGTCAATCAAGTTATCTGAAGGTTGTAGAAATTAGAAATTTTATTGCTGAGTACCCCCAATAACCTTGAGCTTTTGTTTTCCACATAAATGTCTTGAAATCAAAATGCAGTAAAGAAATACAAGGAAGACTTGAGATAAAGCGAAATGAATTCCATCCAATATATTTCTGCAGAATGAATTTTTAAACTTTTAAAATGAGGGATGTCAGTTCTAAGTTAACTATTTATGAGTTAAGTATTTGTTATTTACTGAAAATGTAAACTTATTATTCACTGAGTAGTCGGAAGCTTTCACGGCCGGCATCAGATTATAGCTAGATATTTCTTCTGGGCTTAAAAGCCGTGGTATGTTACGCACATTGGTCATAGGACTTTTCTCTATGCTGTTCGCGATCGAGTTACTGAGTCTACCTGTAATTCGGAGGCTTCAGAAATGCATTGCCATGAAAATGTCAATAACTTTATTGGGTCGATCGCAACACTTTACCACAAGACAGTAGAGAAAATAAAAAACAGTTCTGCTTACTTTGTTACAACTTCTGCAATTTGTATTTTACAAAAAGGCTGCGGTTGCTTAAGAGAAAAAGTCTGGTATATTTGTTTCCAGTGAAACGTATACTCCAAAATTGGGAATATAAATAACAAGCAGTTAAAACAGTTTCTGTACAGAGTCTGTTAGGGTTAGGAGGGAATGAAGTAATGAAAAAGATAGAAGCTCACTGGAGTCACTGGAGAGTAAATTAAAAGGAACGTAAACATCAGCAGTGTTTGCCAGGCCCCACCCAATGCTTCCCCCTTCAATTTTACAGTTACGCGAATTTGCTTTCAAGACTTTGTAACTAATGTCTGAAACGTAACCTAGAATCCATTCTAAAATGCTAAGGATCCAAGATTGGAAGTTGATTTAAAACAAATCTTACATATTTATCCTCATGGAATAACATTTGGAATTGTAGTTAGACATATTTTCTTGATGACTGAAAAAGCATTCAATATATCTAATGTTAAGAATTTGGTGCAGTTCTTGAAGTTTAGAAAATTCGTTAGTTTTAAACACAAGAACGTGCAACATGAATACGTTACATAATGCCCTTCTGCACTAAAAAAAATGTAGTAAAGTTAATCGAAAACTCCAGAACATACTTAGAACTCCTTCTTGTAACACTTTTCGTTGTTTCGCGATAAGGAACGAGAGAAACTGCCATTCTTACATGTCCAGATAAATTCGGGCAATGGCATCTGAAAAAAGGCATACAAGGAAATAGCTATGTATGTAAAAATACAAGAGGACTTCCAGAGAGTTGGTTAAATCCCTTGTCCCAGAAACTCAAGCCATTTATACTCGGATGTTCAGAGAAGGCCTTTGGAAGTTGTTCCATTATGTCTCTCGCTTGTTACTGCTCTTCTTTTACAGCACATCTTCTGAGAATGCGTGAATCACGCTGTCTCACTTATTTTTACGTTCCCCTTTCCTTGTGGACGCTAATAACTGCAGATAATTTATATATGTCTGATGCTGCCTTTTCCTCAGTAAAGGGATCTTCAAGTGAGTGCTCTTAGAGGATAAAACACCAGCCTAATGGAAAAGATAGGACATCAGTGGCGTGAGCCGTCGGACCGTTCGTAAACAGCGCGTTCTACAGTCATCATCTTTATAGTCCTTTGAAAGAGAATGGGATCAAGTTTCTTGCCTTAACAAAATCCTTCAAACCAAGCTACATAAATGGCTCAGGCGGTAGCTCTTGTGGTCCGTATTCGGAGGACTTTTCCCTCACTCGCTACGTGAATACAACCGAAAGTTCCAACCATAGAAGAAATACAAATAAAATAAACTGTACAGAAAGACGACTGTGTAACTAAGGTTATCTGCACGCTATGCAATGAATCAGCTTTACCAAGAACCTGCTGGTAACAGTCGCGAAATTATACAAGGTTTTAAAGTGACAAACAAGAAAGCAAATTAAAGATGCCTCCAAAATATTACCATGTAGTTAATTTGAAAGATTCTACATGTTTCTAATGTATTTAGTAGCTATATAAATGTGTATTCAGGTATGTTGTAGTTCACGAGAAAATTTGCTTGCCAAGTTTCGAGTAATTTCGAAAGGAAGTAACATTATATCAAAGTTGACCTCTTGCGCTCTTATTGTGGCATGGATATATTTCACTACTTTTAGTACTTCCCAGAATTGACACTGGTAATCCGAAAGTCAAATGGTTATTAATTAGAAAGTGTCATGGCATTTGTATCTTATGGGAGTGCACCACTGAAAATCTGGGGAAATAGGTATTTGCATCGTGATTCCAAAAATATTGTAAGCCTATATATATAGCCTCAAAATTCTTTGCACTTTATGTATTATGGTTGCTTACTTTTACATGGAATGTAGTGTAAAAAACATAAAATTGTTTATATTCAATACCTTGAAAACTAAAAAAAGATACAAAAATGTTAAATTGTTCAAAGCTTGTGGAACACAAATATGGGGTAAAGATTTTTCTGATGTTTGAGATGATTGTGTTAATTTAAATCGAATAGGCGATTTCTGTTCGTTTGAATATCGAGTGTATGCATTTTGCGAAAGATGTATTTTTTTATACATATTAGTTTGGAAACCTTGTACTGAAGTAAGCGTGTTTCCTGCCTCGTCTCATAGGTCAAGAAGTGCAGACGTTTTTAATTGTCATCGCTTCCTGAAAGCTGCATCTTGAACATTAATTTGGTCTTTATTGTTGAGAGGACATGGGGGCGGCTGTACCGCCACAGTAACCCTTTGTTATTGGCTGGCGGCAGCACGTTGGACTTTTTTGTGGCGATGAATGTTTTTTCTCCCACGAAGACGTTACAAGACCAACTTCCCCTCTCGCTATGACAAAGTGGGCAGAGCTCAAAGGACAAATAACAGCTGCAGGTCTTTTTAGGAAGCATATGCCCAATTAAAGTGAAGACGTTGCCGTACGTATGTAGTGCAAGGCGTAGTGGATGGTGCTTCATAAGGAAGGGTCTTGCTTTCCAGGTAAGGACAGTCCTCACAGTGGTCTTGTGTTCTTGTTTGCTCCTGCAATCATTGTGCTGTATTTAGTTATTGCAACATTGTCTTCTGGTGAGGAATAAAGTGGACCTAAAGTTGTATGAGGTTTTCTTGTGTCCATAGGATGCTTCTCAAATAGATTTAGCGCTTCAGGTCCCCAAACCCATTTGGGGATTTGTTAGTTGCTTCTGATGTTCGCGATTAAAGAAAGTGGTGCTTAATCATACACTTATGGCTAAAAATATTTTTAATATAATTGACGAGATAGAATACGTTTTACATACAGTATAAAGCTCACTTAACAATGGTTGATATTTATAAACGTGTTAAATGGCAAATAATACTAATCGAGTACCTTGATGGTAGCTTGCAAACACCCCCCCCCCCCCCCACTTAAGAAAAAGGTGAGAAGTATCAGCAAATGTGGTTCAGTTGTTTCTCTATTCAGGTTTATCAGCATTATGCCTTTTTGTTTTTCACATACTAAATTTCTCGGTTTTGATTCTTGTTTAATTATTTATTTCCTTTGAAATTTAGGCTTAAGAACTTTCCAAAGTTAATGGAAGGTATAGTTCATACTGAAATTTTATGCACTAAAATATTCATACAATGGGAAAATAAAAATGAACAATTAACTGAAGGTGCCGATTGTTAATAAGTACGGCTTATTTTTAAAGAAATCCACTATTGCTTCCGAAAATCGTTTTATTGGCACTTATGAAATAAGATTTCATCTCCATCCCTATTAGCAGCGTTTGCTCAGAAACAGTATTTCATTCTGTGCCACCTAAAACGTTAGTAAATACTTTTCACCAATTGTATACTGTTGCAAACTATGAATAAGCAGTTTATCTAAGGCTCATGCCCCATTTATCATTCATATTTTTGCTATATCTCCTAAGAGATGGTAAACAGTTAAACTTTCGAAATTTGCCAGAACGCCATTTCACCTTTGAATTTCGTAGAGGCGCAGTTTTATGTGAAAACAAAAGCACGAGGCTGATACAACGCGCAGAAATGTTATCGGGCCCTTTGCCCACTATTGTATGGTAAATATAACACAAGAAGGGGTTTGCGACAGCAGTTGATGACGTCGTAAGGTGGAAATTGTGCCGTGAACCTGGTAAACGTGTGTTATCTGTGAGTCATTGAGTGGCGTTTGTCATTGTTTGATCCAAATTTAACCTGTTGCTGTTATCTATACCCAATAGAGTGTGTCATATGTCTGACGTACGACTTATATAAATAGCAGAGAGAGCGGGCGTCCCGGCGCCTTCACCATACATAATTGTAAAAGATTTTCTGTATAAAACGACGTCTATGGTGTAGAAACTGCTGATATATGTTGGGTTACTTTAACTAATACTCCTAATCTACATTCAGTATATTCAGTAAAGCGGTTCTTATTAATAACCAATGTTTCACATAAATTCACTAATACGGCAATTATTTTCATGATTTATGGTAGGGATCTTTCTTATCTTATCTTATTCACAAAAGTGGAACTTCACATCTTTACTTTACTCTTAATAGTAACTCTACTATGTAGTTGTGTGGTTCGAACTAAACTGTGCACCGGGTTGTAGCCAAGACGTTAGTATCTATCACTTGTCCAAGGATCTTGTGTAACTTTGGTTGAAAGACTTCACGGCTCATGCTCGCTTCCTGAAGTAACCAGAACGTACTGATCGAAGGAGTTATTGTTTACCTATTTCATAATAACTTCAAAGCAGAGTTTGATATTGCAGAAGTAGCGTTTTCATTAGTTTCTTCATTTGCTCTTAATACTGCTTAGTATTCACATAATGTCCTTATAAACTTTACGTAGAAAAAGGTTCTTATTTCTTATTTTCTCAAAAAGGGCTTAAGCCTGCCAATTTTCTTTTTTTGTTGACAATATTGGTATTTTATGTCATTATACATGTAAAAGATAAAGGTGTTCTGAACACAGAAGTACTTATATTGAAGCAAGGGTTTAATGACGAAATGCCGTAGTTTCTTGACAGTAGGGTTGTGCTAGGAGGGATATTAGCGCAGTTTTAAGCCCTCCACTACACTTTCTTCTAATTTCTTTCCCATGCCTACATATTTGTAGGATTTGAAGCAGATCTAATATGGAGCAGAATAATACCCTGCGGACCAAGTATGGGACGTTGAAAGATTTGCCTAACTTCCCGGCGGCTGGCGTTAAGCAAGATCAACTTTTCCCGTTTCATTTATGGCGAGGAATGCAAGACCCTCGGTCGACCGTTAGGCATACACGTGCCGCGCTGTTTTCTTTTTAATTTTATGCGCACGAGGGAAATGTTTTCATTGTAGGTGGCACAACATTTAGATATTTCCATATTGCTCTCGTGGTGGAATTGTTGATCTTGTTACAAGGTTTGACTTGTATTTCCATATCCGATGGGTGCAGAACTAAACATGGTTTAGGAAATACCTACGCAAATATTGAGCTTTGCACTAAGGGTTTCGTAAGGATTGTTGGAAAAGTAGTTAAAGCAAAGAAAGGTATATGATTACATATTGTAGGGATAAACAAGAGAGATGGGCTTCTAACTCTAATATTTACGAATTTGTATAATTTTCATACGAGACTGAGTTTAAAAACCATATAGTGAAAAATATAAGTACAAACCATGGGTGTTGGCAGACGTTGTTTCAGGGGAGGGCCGCATGTTGGAAGTTCGCAATCAAACAATATTGAGCCATTATTCTGTTGACAAAAACTGTAAAAGATATGGGTTATAGTATTTGTTGCGGATAAGCATATTAATTTGTGCTAAATAAACATTGTTCTTTACATCAAAATTAAAACAGCATTCTAATAGTAATTGACTGCACATCAAATGCATTAATTTCCAAGGAGGGCAGTCGCAATGACACAGATGATGTATATTGTGTCGAAAATATCCATGTTCCTGATCACAATATTCGCAGATTGCAACTATTTGTGAATATATTGCTTTAACATAACGCATTATTCTTCAGCACAATAGATCGTTTTAAGTGCAGGACAGTAAATGGCCTTAACTCACATTATTATTAATATTAAGAACATTAATTGCAGTCGAATCTTTTCCTTCGGCACACTTTTGGAGCCAAGAGTGGAAACAAATGTAAACTTACTTTCGTTTGATTTAAAGGGGCTTAATTATTTATTGAATAAAATTAAATCAGGAAGTTTTGTAGTCAAATGTTTGTGAGAGTTCAACTAAAATAATGATAATTTGAGTTACATAAGTACAAGCGAGTATACCCTCATGTTTTGCTGTTAGCTCATCTTGTATACAACTGTTTTTGTTATGGTCTTTGCCGTCTCTCATGTGATCTCGGGAGATGTAAGTAGCTGGCCATGTTGACTTTAGAGTTGACTTCTGTAACATTTGTTTTATTTTTGGTAATGATGGTCGCCTTAGAGTTTCCTTCTTCATCAATTTCATCGGCAACCTTAGATTTGTTCTGCCTAATGGACCTGAGGGCTCATGGGGAGTAGGTACATGCCAACCCTACATTTACCTTAGCGGATAGAGAAAACCGCGAGAAAACATAATCGGGTTGGTCGGAACTATAACTTAAACCCCAATGCCTTTTTAATGCAAATCTCAGCGTAAAGATTGAATCGTATCTCTCAGTTAGTGCCTTAGTTTAAAATGTAAAATATAAAAGCTGAAAAGGCAAATGAACAGTGTTGCATCGCTCTGTCCTTCACTCGACCAGGACGGTTTTTCTCATTTCTTTTATGGCCAGAAGTAGCAACTGCTTACCTCGACAGTTACAGATTTCCAGTTGTAATGCAGTGCTCACGAAGGAAGCATTTCGGGAGAGATACCTTAAAGGGAAGGCAGTCTGTTGCCCGGATATGGTAGTATGCACGAAGTTACCCTAAACATCGTGTACTTGGCCAAGGTTTAACCTTCTCTCATGGTCGAGGCCCGTTTGAATGTTTTCTACTTCCACACCATATTTGGCCGCGTTTCTCTTCTCAGCATTCAACAGCCTGCAGGGCAACTAATTCTGTGTTGACCAGTGGCGTGAAATTCTTGTTCCTTCACTGATTGCGAGGTTTTTTGTTCCTGACCAAATGGGAACACAGCTCGATAAAATTTACTCGACGTATTCCTTTATATCAAAAGCCGACAGCCGCTTGCAAAGTCGGCGAAATTAGCCTAACAGTCCAAATGAAGTCCACTTTCCTTTTTTATTCGAGAAAGAATGTACCTTAGTGGTGATTTATTGCGAGCTATTGTTGCTGTTTTAGCAGACGGTTCCTGATCTGGGTTTAAATATTTCAGCATTGTGTATTTTTGACCTCAATCTGGAGTCGATAGGCTAGTAACTCTTACCCGACGACCAGTTAGCGAAGTTTCACTCCTCAAAAATATACTCCCATATATTGTTCTGAAAGTAACCTGCATGAGCAACAGAAGATAAGGCTTAGTAGGAACCAAGTAAGTATATTACATGCTTCAGAGCAGTCATGTGTAACAGGTTCCCCCAAGAACCGTAGTCTGTAGTTTCAGCAAGCCCACCTCCCAACACAAGCTTCCTTAAGGTCGCACTTTCCGATCATATCTTCCTGAATTCGTTAAAGGGGCAAATCCACCCTATTCTCTTCCTGATATTGGCTATTAATTATAGAACCTCAGGAGAATGTATAAGGGGATGAAGTGGTATACCACAATTTGATGTACTCGGAAATCCAAAGTGATTATGCATTCATTCGAGAAATGCACCTTTTTGCATAAAATGCCAACCTCTTCCAGCGAGGATGTCAGTATTTTACTTCCCTTTATGCTTAGCATTAGAATTGGGTACACTGCTGCTCGACATTACGTCAGGCTGCTGTTTGGTTACCACTCGAAGTTTCAGACCATGCAATACGGGATGGCTATTGGTGCATTATTGTAAAACAAGGATGTTTACATAAATAGAGAGAAACTCCTATTTCTGATTAAAAGTTTAGGTAAGCGAAAATAAAGTTATATGAATCCCAGGTGTGGGCAAATCTTAAAGTGCTTATTTGTGTTTTGTGACTGGTAAGGAAATTTTCCATGCACAAAATTTCACTCAGAATTACAATATTGTGGTGAGTTTTATTTATAAGTTGTGAGACATTTTTTCTGTCCTTTTACAAAAATTCAAAGTATTGCGTAGACTTGTCTATTTAAAAATAAAATATTGTCTTGGCCATTTCTATCTATTATCTTACAGTAATCTCTTCGGTAGGTAATGTTGTCGAATGCGGGCTTAGGGACTGCGTAACGCAGGGCGCCAGTGCATGAGAAATGCATATTTGCCAGCAGTGGTAGCACGACGCGCGACGTTGGAAATGCCTAGAAACAAACTAACCATAACCTGACATAACTATGAAATCACAAGCACATGCACTTGGTAATAAGAAGATAACGTTAAATGGGAATATATTTTGTAAATGTGCGCTTATAAAAGAAAGGAAAAGTTGCGTCTTAGAGGCATAAACTGTATAACTTGAAAATAACTATCAAATCATAAGGTCATGTTGTTGTGCAGTACCTAGATAACCTTAAATTGGAATATATATCATAATCAAAGTTTTATAAAGTCACATGTGGCAGGTGACCGACAAAGGAATACTTTAAACATCTGATTTTACTGCAAATAACTGTCGCAAATTATTGGTGATTTCTACGTTATTTGAAATGCGGATTTCCATTAATAATAACAGTAAAGCAAATCCTCGCTTCGTAACACTTTCTGCTTATGTTAAGTCTCATTATTTTCATTATTCCATTATTTAGTTGGCGCTTCTATTCCATTATTTCAGTTTTAGATTGCACTTCTGTTCCTTACGCGTGTTCCTCTCTAATTCGTAGTCAACCTCTCTTTCCAGTAGTGTATTTCTTCATGTCAAGTTGGCATTGAGCATCAAGAAGTCCGTATTCGGCCACATTACCATCTCTTCCAGGATTAAACATTTTCGCTGTTCGCAATGATAATATTATTGTAATTCGTACGTTACCAGAGCTCCTCATCTTTCATGTGCAGAGTTCAAATAACATCGACATGGCAACAACCAAATATATAACAAAGGCCATGAAAGCCTGCGCATCGCGTAGCCCGTTTTTAGCTTTTATTTGTGTGCACTAATGAGGACCCAGTGTTTCTTCCTTAATTGCCTTGCTTTTCTCTCCTCTGTTTAGTATGATTCTTGCTAAACATTTTGTTATAGTAGTTCTTTTTATATGCCTGAAAGTGTGCTGATTTTTTAACAATTTAAACACCTCTTAGAATGAGCCACTATTGTGTGCTTCAACTTTAAATTGATTTTTCTCTTTTAAATTTTTGGATCTATGCTAGCTTAAGATGGAATTTATTACTGTGAAATTTAGCTGTTGAATGAAACTTCATCAATATTGCTTATAAATGCTCTCAGTTAGTTTCAAAATGTTCGGAATGTCATTTCCATATTAGATTGCTCTGGCAACTATCCCAACAATTGAACTTATCGTGGTTCTGCTTTACAAGTCTCCTGAGCCAAAATGTGTTCTTAGTACGCCCGCCTCTGTAGCGTGATGGTTAGCGTGTCTGCCTCACGTTCAAGAGGTCGTGAGTTCGAATCTCGCTTAGGGTAAGTTATCCGGGTAAGGTTTTCCCTACCCTGAGAAGACGAATGTCGGGTAACTTAAAGCTCCATGGACCTCGGGCTCATTTGAGCATCATTTCACCCATTTCATTCATTCACCGTCCGATATGACACAATGTTGGAGGACGTTAATTTAAAAATAATGCCTTATTCACTAGTCAGAATTGAACTAATCGATGTTTTAAAGTATGATGCTCAAAATTGTTTCATATATTTATTCTAATAATCTCTTCTTTGATTCGAAGTCTATTTGTGGTTGGTACAAACTAAAATTGGCGATATTTGATGATCAGGAAATTCAAAATATAGAAGCGTGGTTACAAAGATCATTGCATAATAGAAGATGAAAGAGTTGAGACATTTCAGCCATTTTCTATACAATAAATGGCATCATTATCGCATTGTAACCTTGCCGAATTCTGCTCTTGCTTATAATTTTTCTTAGATAATTTAATAGTGTTTAAACGCATACTTCTTGTCATTAGGCGACAAGTCATTCGTTAACTACAATCAGTTATATTACCGAACAATAATTCCTGAAGATCATACTGGAACCAGATCTCATTGCAAATGTTTGTTTTCCTTTCCACAGAAGCTAGAGTGCTGAATGAATTCTTTAGGGAAATATACCTCCGCGGGGATTTCTCTAGTTATGGATTTGTTTCTCCTCATTCCTCCTCCCCCCTCTCCCGCGTCCAGTTGCCGCGCGCGCGACTTTCTTTTTCCCCCGCCCGCCGCGCCGACCGCTGTGGAGTTCCCACTCATGGACCATGACTAAATAAGGCTGCTGTGCTCACAACCCCTCCACATTGGAGGTTTCCCTCCCTTTTTAATGCGATCGCCTCCGCACAAATCGCTTACTCGTGCAAAATCGAGGGACTTGACAGTAACGTGTGTGTTCTGATAGTGGAATGTTGCAGTGCACATGCATTTACTGAGACTGTGCGTGTTGTGTTCGACAAGGATGGGAAGATCATGCACACGGTTGGTATTGCTTTTCTTTACTACACATCGACCTACCTTGTATTTGCTTTTATCGCATGGGAATGCCCTTTGGCTTATCGTACAGCTGCATTTGGAGCAGGATATCCGCCCAGCCATTTCCGCGCTCTTCGGGATTTTGATAGTCTGCGAAATAAGTTGCAATTTTAGTTACTATGGCTTTTCTCTAACAATGAAGTGGATGTGGCGCAGCATGTTTGTGAGTTTGACAGGTGATGAAAAGTGTTTGATGTTAGTGGACACCAGTGTCAGAGTTGAGGTTATGTGGTGCAGTAAGCCACCCATATGGCCTCTGCGTTTGGACTACATCCTCAGCAGTTGTCCATTTTAGGAAAGCGCGGTAGGACTAGCGGAGGACGACCAGGCTTGTCTCAAGGTGATGTAGCGCAGAGTTGAGGAATCAACAGTGAGCATTGTTTCAAATAGTGTTGTGGGAACAATGACAAAATAGAGGGTGTGGTCACTTTCTATGTGTGTGTTAATTTAAAACTGTATGTTGTATATGTGTGTATGATGCTTAGGTTGAAACGGCAATGAGAACTGCCCAGCGCTATATTAGATACTTCACAAAGGTTAGAAGTGAACCAAGGCTTACGAATGTCGTTGAATTTTGTGTGCATGCGCGTCACGAAGTGGCACATGGCAGGCGTTGCGCAATGTTTCATCTCGTCCGCTCTCGCAAAAAGCATTCACCTTTATCAAATTGCAGTCCATAGAGAGTTGTTATAATGCGTAGGAACCGACGGAATTATTCGTTCATGTTATTTTGAACAGCAGATTTTCTTCTTTCTAGGGTTGTGAATGCACTCCCACTTGGAGTTTCTGAAAGTTTTCACTCGAAAGAAGATGGAATGTCAAGAGTAATATTTTTTGGCGGGAGTTTTGTGAAATATTTTCCTGGCGGTATGCACCCACTATGCAACTTTAATAAGTGTGTCGTATTGCCATGAGGGATGCAGTAGTGCATAAACTTTAACTTTTAACAAAACCAGAAAACAGCAGCTGAGAGTAAATTCAGAGATAATAGAAATATTGGTCGTTGCTTATAAAGGTAGGGATGTTATAAATTCTCATTTATGCTAAATTTACATATCTTTAATGCATTTAAGTTTCGTTATAATCTAAACGGGGACCCTTGCTGCTTGTTTATTGATATTCCACGTGCCTTTATAAATTAATGTTTCCATGGGGAATTGAAATCGATTTGGATATGCAAGGCTCAAGCATAAATAATTCAGGCTTTTGTGCCGGTCACTTTGTTGACGGACCTGTAAAAAATGTTTTCTGTGTATTTTAACAAGGTTTTGAGGGTAATTAATGTTTTTGAGAATATATTGCTAGATTATAGAAACAATAAAAGTGGCTTTGTTGTTTTGTTTTATTGCATTACTTTTGCTAAGAAAACAAAAATGACGAGCGTGCGTATATTATAGGAGTACAATAGAAGTTATCATTCCGCCAAAGATAATTATTATTTATTTTTGGCGGATTCAAATCGATTTGAATCCGGTAGGTGTTTCTAACACAATTTTGATTCAGCCCCACTACTAAGAGGGTCGGATCCAAAGTTTCAGTTCGATCGGAGTCCACGTTTCCATGCAGTATTCAATCCGGAATGAAAACTAATCGACTTTAATTCCCCATGGAAACGTAGCAATACATGAAAGAGATTGAATTGTTCAATTGGAGCAATAATAATAATAATAATAATAATAATAATAATAATAATAATAATAATAATAATAATAATAATGCGTGCATATTTTCACTGTAGGTATATCCTTGTTAATGTTTTGCACATAAGAAGATAAATACTTGGTTACACGCCAATGTGAGCATTTTGAATACCTTGTTCTTTTTAATATAGTGAGAAGTGAGAGTGCGTCCGTATCTGCCTCCAAATCCGGAGCGCCCTAGTTCGAATCTTATAATTGGGGAGAATAAACTTTTTTCCAGGGGTTTCCCTTATTCATAGATGACAGATTTCGGGAGTTCTCAGCTCTATGGACCGCGGGCTCATTTGAGTGTTATCTTTACATTTCAATCACTGGCTTTGCAGACCTTTGATAAAATCGACGTTAAACACCTAAATGTGGGTCAGGAGATGAGCGTCTTTCTTGTAAAGGTCTTTAAAATGACCCAATACTAGACTGCTCTAGATTATTTCTACTTTTGTTTTATTTCGTTGTGCATATTGTTATAAAATATCCAGTAGTCATAAAAATATACCATTGAGAAGTTTATAAAAACAGGCCACTCCCTCTGTAGGCTTTGATACGTGAAATTCAGAAATGTTGACGGCCGACGAATTCTTTGGCTGTACAGTTTGAACGGCTTCCCTAATATGTTTGGTTCAGCAGTAGTTAATGGCATGGTGGGTGGAGCCGGTATTGCAACCACAACCATAAAGAACGCCTTTGATATAATTGTAAGCATCCTTCGCGGAGACGTGGCCATATCTGTGGCATTAGCCGCTCACTGGGCGGCGGACATATAAGGCCAGACCTGTGTGCATGAGAGGCGTTTCTACTTGTGCAGCATACACAATCCTTCATTTCTCTCCATTTCAACATCACTTTACTTGGCATTGTCTCTTCTTTCTTGCACACTTGAATCACAAACACAGGTTTTCTCCTGGACGTTTTTTCTCGTCTTAAATCAATGCCTGAAATCAGTTTGTTTCATAAAAGAAGTTCGAATACGCTCCTTAATAGTGCAGCTATTCTGGCCATTAAATCTGCTTCTGTTTCAAATGGGATAGTGCGCAGTCTACTTCGTACACAAGGGTATAGAGGAAACCAGCGACCATAGTATAGGGCCACATCTGCCAATCCACTTCTCTAGAAATTATATTTTGTTCTCGTGTACGATTAGTAAAATGCTTCCCATTTCGCTGGTATGAAATTCGTCCTCTGGTACGCCTTTCAACAATCAGCTTCCATAATGTAGCTAGTAGATGGGCCCCAATTAAAGTCCAACGCCTACATAAGCACCTGCAGGTTTTGCAAGAGAATACCTATAAGGGGAATTGAATGCCTATTCTGCTGTCCTGAACAAGCTCTCACGGTTTGAAGGTTTGTTTCTACCATCTGTGTTTACCAATCCAGATATTGTTATTAACTTCAAAAGCGAAAGCAATGCAATGAACTTTAGGTGAGAAACTAATGACTGAAACATTATGGTAATGTTGATAATCATCACCTGGGTGATATCTCAGGGGTACCAAATAAGATTGTAGAAGAAAGCGATTTGGTGCTAATAAATCGACTGGTATAAACACCAGTCAAACCTGGGAATTCGTAATAGCGAAAGGAAAAGTTGCACCGAAGTGGTTTTCGACTGCGAGGAAAGAGTGATCATGGCTCATCCTTGAAGGCCAGGCTGTGAATGACAAGGAAACAGTGAGAGCTGCTTTATAACAATGCCCCGGGACACGCGCTCTTCCATGAAGCATGGATTAGAGCGCTTTCCTCAAGTGGGCACTTTGGCAGCCGAATTGATAACAAAGAACCTCACCCTGAGAACCTCCAGAAATAATAATAATAATAATAATAATAATAATAATAATAATAATAATAATAATAATAATAATAATAATAATAATAATAATAATAATCGTATGTGTCTGGGAGCGCGTAATCGATTGGGAAATTGAGATTGTGGAGACTCACTCCATTGCAGGCAGCGGCACGTTTTGATTGTAGTAGTGCGATGAAGTGGGTTATCTTGGATCATGTCGGTAGACGCACAGACTCCGGCAGGCGGAATGTACCCGAGGTCACGGACCCAATAACCACCACGTGGTGTCCTTGAGGAGGCTGCGGAGCCTTCCTCCTCCCTTCCTTCATCGTAAACATTAGGAAGGATATTTACACTTTCCAGCATTTCGGAGGACCGCTGCTGGCGCTTCCGACAGATTTTTGCTTCCACTTTGAGTATAAGTGGCGGATAAACTTTCCTTTGTTTCATAATTGTGGTGAATGCAGTGCAGCTGTTTGTGATTTTCCTTGTTTTCAGAGGTTTTCCACTAGTTTCGTGTTGATTACAAAATATATCTACGAAATCTACCACGTTTTTTATCCTAATCGAAATTGGACGAAATGCCTAAAGTAATTAATTACTTTCACACTGAACAGTGGTCTACATTTTTAATTTGTTAGAGTGATGTTAAAAGCCACACACATATTTTTGTAAAAAATAATTTTATCTCTTCAGGAGACGTCAAAAATGTGTTTCAGGATAAAAAGAATTGTTGGTTATGGTAGGATACTCCTGTTTCTAGGTGACGTGTAAAGAAAAATAAATAAATGAAAGAGGCAGTTAAACGCACTTTATGACACTAAACATTTCTCATTTTCATTATTAACAACTCGATATGGATAGTGCCAATGAGGTGTTGAGTACCTGTACGTGTTCAGCTTTATTCTGAACATGTAAACATGACTGGAAGTATGATGGATAGGATAAAAATCAAATTAGTCCGTCACAAATAACAAACAGCTGTTCATTGTTTGACTGTTTTGGGAAGCAATTTGGAATCAAAGGGAAGTAGGTACGCGGTTGGTTTGGTTAAGCACTTCAAAATAGAAGGCACTAGAAAATATATACACATCATCAGCAATCCAACGGTGGCTACATACTTCTATTCATATTATGAAAACTCGGAACAAATGGACTATTGCTACTACTCTTACCTATAATCCGATGACCAACAAATTCCTTCTAATCAGTCTTAGTTTGTACTCTTCCCCTTTCCACAGAAATTAGTTTTAAAAAGTGGAGTAATTTTGGCGTGCTGTTTGCCTCCAGTTGGATTGCTACCCCTGCAGCGTGTAGACATCATTCAGATTGCAAAAGATCGTTGATAACTTCATAACTAAAAAAATAGGACACAATTGATAAACTAACTTTTGTTCTCCAACTGATTTCTATACGCTTTTAAGCTTAAGAGCAGTGTACTCTAATGCCTTCCATCATATGTTTTGGCTAGTCGAGGGCACGTCACAATGCGTCATTTAATTCTGATATATACCATACCTACAGGAGGGTAAAAAGTAAAGTCAATGGTGCACCTTCACTGCCTCTGGGTTAGAAGTTGGGAGAGCACGAGTGCAATGCAAACAGACACAAGTGGGATTTGTAGTGAAATTATTTAATCAGAAATAAAATAACAATAAACAAAGCTGGTAGAGTAAGTTAATGTTGCGTGCGACAATATAATCCTTGTCAATCAGAAGCTACGAAGTAAAACGGGCAGCAACTACCATAACAGCCATATTAGTGCACGCAGGGTTCCAGGAAATTATAGCGGGAACAGTACTGTATCACCGAATCTGGCCTCAGTGAATCCCGCCATTGTGTTGAAAACTTCCTGGAAGTTGGCTCTGGAAGTTTCCGTCCATGCGCCAGCTGTAGCAGCCTGCTAACCCGAAAACCTTGACAACTCGGTTGCGCAATGACGCGTTTTTCTACATCTGCAGCAACAACCCAACCTGCAATTATTGTAAATAATGCACAAGATAAAATCTGTTTATTTTGTATTAGCTCCTCCTAGCGCAGTAAACACATCCACAATCCCAAACGAAACAAGTGAAGGGCCGAATGGATGAAATGGTTCAACAGTAGCGCCGAGGCTCGTCTTGTTCTGTGAAAATTAAGGTTCTTCCAACATGATCAAGGTTGCTCGTGGTTTTCCCTAGGCATAGGTGCACTCTGGGCTGTCATTCACTTTCCGTGACTCAAAAGTTCACATGACACTAAAAAGATAACTTATCTGAACATTACACAAAGCCTGGTCACCAACCTAAATAATCAAAGCAGACCTTAGGCCATCTCTCTGATATAAAGGAAGTACTTCCCTAAAATACATCATAAATATCTAATATGTTGCAAATAGACCGTAAAATATATAAAATATATATGCTCCCCCCACAAAAAAGAGGGAAAAACCAAATAGACCTGTGCTAGCAGGCGTCCTGATTGTGCCCGAATTAATCCCTCAAAAAGATCTTGAAATACTTTATTGTTATTGTTGTAGTTATTATTATTATTATTATTATTATTATTATTATTATTATTATTATTATTATTATTATTATTAATTATTATTATTAATTATGAGTAACAGTAGATTCTGACTGAAGGATTTGAAAAAGAAAACTAGAAAGAAAAGGCAATATAGGGACTTAATGGATTTTTACTATCTCCAGCTCCTGCTTAGTAGAAATAAGTACATTTCACCGAACAGAATCGTTATCGAGATTTTACTGAAATTACATGTTTCAAGATCCACTGAATCCAACAGATGTAGAAAACGACGCCTGTGAACAGTGTCACTTAAAAACGAAAAGTCGGATACATACCCAACTTCGCATTGAAGTTCAGTCTTCATGATACATGAAGAGTTTAGAGGAAATGCCCCTACACCAAACTACCCTTTACATGGAAATTTTTGTCGTTAATTTTCTTATTCTCTTAACGATTTTTATTAAAATGCGGTATGGTTAAGATACTACAGTATATACAATTTTTGCGAATAGTCTGTAAAGTTAACTTCATTCCTAATTAATTTTGTATAGTTAGTAAACCATAAGAGGTTGTCAAAATTTTGTGGCAACAGCCATTTCGTTGTTATTGTTTGACTTTTCAATACTTTTTGAAGTGCTATTACCATTCAGCTGTTTATAGCAATATTACGAAAAGAGCATGATATTTCAAAACCAGCGCACCTATAACAGAGATTTTTCTATCCTGTATTCCGCCTGTACTCACAGCGAAATGTGCAGTTGTAATGGAGCTATTTCTGCAAACCTTTATCTCGATTAACATGAAGTAGATAGAAAAATGAACTTTTGTATGAAAAGTTTGTGGAAGAAATACGTAACAATAAACGCAATGGCTAGGGAGTCACGTGAATGCAACACATTTTCAGCTTGTGTACACGAAACGTATGTGCTGCATCGCGGCAGTTTAGACTGTATTATTCATAATTATTCAAAGCATTAGTTTTTGGAATCCCCGAACGCCGTGGTTGTAGGCTTCCATGCGTTACGCGTGTTACAATATTTTAAATATCTCTGCATTATTCATAACTGATGAGATTCCACGATTCCTTACTCAGAAAATAAATGCTGAAGGAAACTCCAGCTTTACAGTTAAAGGATTATTTTCAAAGGTCGCAAATGCCTAAATGATATGAATTCACGTATTTCTAGAAACGACTGGTGGTTCAAAACAAGGTAAATCCATGTTATGTTCTTCCACACAATAGCCCTGTGTAGGACAGGATTGGAAAGGGTAGAGTGAGACTGAAAAATGTAATGCCATGACCGGGATTTGACCCTTTCCAAAATAAATTCATGTCTCTTGATGGGATATGTTGTTTAATAATCCGGTCCTTCAGTGTCGCCTGGCGCCTGTGGGAGGAATGACAGATGTTGACAGGGGTAAGGGAGTTAACTAGCTGTGCAGACATTAAGATGAACTCAGACTCCAAGAAATAGAGCTGTATGATTCAGCATCATATTTCTGTATTGTGATACTCCAGCTCACTCACTCACTCACACTTCTTTTCATAGCACCAGTGTCTGGTTTGTGGTTAGAAATCAAAGAGACAGTTGCAAAGAAACAGTGTGCTGCATGATGGTGAGTGAATACTGCTAATACAAAGAGATTCTCTTAAATCTCTTTGCACAACACCTTTAAGCAATACTTATTTATTGACCTGTAATTAAAAGAAAAAAAGAAAGGCAGCAGAAGTTTCTTTCTCTTCATATAAGTCAGCATGTATTTTGAATTGTACACGACTTCATTATTTAAGGCGATTGCTTATTTTTCTTGTGGCTTATTCATTATGGTGTTTCTTTCTTTTCTTCAGTTTGCTTCTTTTCTTTTTTCCAAAATTGTTAAGCTGAAACACTCATAACTATTGTCTTGTTTTATTCAAGAACCTACGTCGCTTACTGAAATTTGCTTTACTTGTGACACAACCAATGGAAATATGATTGACAACCTTTTTCTAAAAGTAAATGTTACTTAAACATATAATTGTTTTATATTTACTTATTTATTTTATTTATTTTTTAAGAGATAAACTATTCTATTAAGTCAGATTTTACAGAGTTCATTTCTGTTTTTTATTTACAGATGTGCACAATGAACGTAGGCTAGATGTTTAAATTTGGACAAAAATCATTATTTAAATAATCTAAAAATTCTAATATATATGCAACTTTTTTTCTTTGTGTTATAACTATGCTATGTTTTAGGAAAGTAAATATGAATATAAGTTGCAAACTTATCTTAGAGGTATCTAAAGTTTTAAGAGGTGAAGCTAACGGAAGAAATTCAAAATGGTGCACAATTAAACCAATGACATATAGACAACCATTATTTATGAAAATATCTTTCATATTAAACTATACTTTGTTTAATGTGAACCTGCATTAGTTTTCTATTGTGAATACTCATTGGTGGATGTAATTGACGAATCATTAGCAGTGCAAAAAGGAAGTATATGGCGGAAAGTGCTTTTTGTAGATGTATTTAAATTCCAGATATGGACAGTTAAGGATAACAATAATGCTAAGAAAAGAATGTGGCTTTTGTTGCAGGTCAGCATTGCAGACGTTACACAAAGTGAGCTCAAAGGCACGTGAGCAGAACTATTTCCTTGGGGGACTCACACACGATTGGGTTAGTTACTATGAGCAGCGAATTGAATCGGATCGTTCCTGCCTCAATGAATGGCATGCCATGGATAACCTGGAGTCACGGAGACCACCATCACCGGACTCCGTACGAACAAAGTGAGTGCTTGGATTTTATGTTTTCAAATATACTTTTTAAAAAAATGAATTCAATGTGTAATTTTATATATACTATACTAACTGTACCCTGCCATGCTTCACTGTGGCACATTATGGTTGCATGGATGAGAAATGAGGAACAAAACAAAGCATACGTTTCAAAAAAGTTTAATTTTGCAATATTTGTGGGTATACAATATTTTTTGTTTTTCCATTGTTTGCGTAGATATAAAGGCTATCTGGTTTGTATACACAGGAACACGCAACATACAATTGTCCATGTGAGGAGCATTCCACACCTAAGTCTAAACCACACAATTCTAAAGATTGATTTTGAGCTTTATTGATTGTGATTGCAAATGCCAATTAAATTGGGAACTGTAATCTTTTAAATTTAAATGGTGTATCGGTCAGGGTGATGGAAATTAAAGGAATGAGGACATCTTTGCCTTTGAAAGGCCCAATTAATATTGTTGCTTCCACTATGTTGTTCATCAATTTCTTAACTGTGAGCCTCATGCCATTACAGAGCTTTGGTTGATTAACATTACGCAACATGATAATTGGCACACCTATTTTCAATTTAAATTGTGTGTGGTGGCATTTCTGGCAGATCAAGGGCGTTAAAAAACTCTGATGGGTTATTAACTACTTTGGATGCTGGATTGTATAAACACATCTTTACTCTTCACGGCAAGGACAGTTCATTCACTGATCCAGTCGTGATTCCTATAATTAATTTGAATATTAGGAAATACTTTTTCAATAAGTTCTTCTTTTGATGTTACTAAATTACAAAAATTATTAGGAAAATCATATTCATCTTGTCTCATCTATTGGCAGCTGTCAGTTTCCAATGTCTAGTAACTGTCATGAGAATACCTCGGCTTATTTGTCGTTTTGAAGCTGGACACGTATATTCGTATGTATGTACATCTCGTCACAATTTTTAATATTTTATGCAAGCATTTATTTCATCTGCTGGTGTCGATCAAGAAATTACAGGCAATATTTGTCTAAAATATCCTGCGAGAAATATCAATGCATTCCCGAATGGTTGAACATTTCCACGCAAATGTTGTAACGATGGATCCATAGCTTCAAGCGATTTTTTATGTACCATCGTGCATTCATCCCAAACAATGACTTTACATTTTTGTAATACTTTTTCCATACTAGACACTTTGGAAATATTGCACGTGGGAGTTGCGATGGTTTGTATGTTCAATGGCAACTTCAGAGCTGAATGAGCAATCCTTCCACCTGGTAACAATGTCGCAGCTATTCCAGATGAAGTGAGAGCTAAGGCTATGTTGTTCTTTGATCGAACCTTTGCCAGAATCAATCTCATAAGAAATGTTTTCCTGATTCCACCGGGTGCATCCAGAAGAAGGTTCCCGCAACTCCATCATTTATCATTTGCATTATGCACTCATAAATGCCCTTCTGTTCATGCGTTAATTTGGGAATGTTTGATCGGACATACGACTGGAGATCACTGGTGTTGTAACTTTGTTTTCTTGTTGTCGCAGATGTGTTACTGACACAAGAAATAGATAAAAACAATCTTTGAAGTGGGTTGTATATCATGTTAAAATTTGAGCTTAATCAATGCGAAAACTTTTTGAGTTTTTGAAGCATGTGGACTTCCTTTTATTCAATTCAGTTTTGTATAACAAGCAAATCTTACCAGATAGACAAACATGTAATGTGTGAAAAACGTAGAGCTCATTGAAATACTTCAATGTAAAATAGATTGTTTTGTAGCCCTAACTGACTATCCCATGTTGCAAGTTTAGAACTTCTTAAAGCACAACTGACTTACTGCTTGAACATATGTAATTCTTCCTTACCCCCTCCCCTCCCCTTCCCTTTTTTTCCATGCAAGAGCTTGTTGCTGTGAAGAAATGCTTGAAACCTTTTTGCTTAATTTGAAATAATTACTAACTAAAAATACTGTGTCATGAATGATGTAGCAAGTATGGAAATATCACATTCTGTATGAATTTATATGTGTGAATTTGTCATAGATGGGGAATATCGTTTGAATGCATCACATAATTTTGAATTCCATGTTGTTGTTGTTAGCTAATGCTGGATTTCTGACAATGAAGTCATTAATCCTCTTGCTCTCCAATATTTTTCAATAAATATTGAAGAAAATTCCATGTTGAAAGCTTGATTTCTTGTAGTTCGTTTGTCGGTGCACACTTTAATAACTACTAGCATTTTCCTAATAGTTTGTGGTTCATTCTCCAAGTAAAATTGATGCATCTCATACCACACAGTGTTTCTTACAAAGTCATCACATTTCGTGCCAAGCACAGTGACTTTTTTCTTTCCTTTTTTTCCCCTAACGTGATAGTTTGCAGTTTTGAATTTTTCCACATGAATGAAGTTGACACTTTACGGAAACATCAGTAAACCCGGATGTTAAATAATGTCTTTAATGGCTAAATCCAGATAGTTCTCACAAAACTTTATGAACACATCCAATATAGTAATTTTTACATCACTTTTCAAAATTTTTCCTTTAGGATGTTTCACATTACATTTTGGTCACCCATAATTATTAACCTTTATTAAATGCTAATCATGCTGTAATAAACAATTTGAAAACAAGCAAGTTGCGCTAAATTCAACGAGACTAACTGTATTTTAGTCATAGAAAATTGCACATACACATATCTCCATTCATTACATTTTCATTAATTACATAAATATGTTTTAAATGCAGTGTGAATTAAACTGTAATATTCAAATGATGCTTTTTAACAAAGCAAGCTCACAAACAATATAAAACGAAATTAATTTCTGATCTTACAAGTGCAGAATAAAATATCTTCCTTCAATTTTATGGTGTTACATGAATTGTAATTGTAATGTGTGTGTTTTTGTTTCAGGCCAAGAGAGAGAGAGGAGACAGAGCGTGTCATTCGCTCTACGCTGAAGGAGATCATGATGTCTGTAGATCTGGACGATGTTACCTCGAAGTACATTCGGGGAAGGTTGGAAGAAGACTTGGACATGGACCTTGTGGAGTTCAAACCTTTTATTGATCAGGAAATGCTCACCATCCTTGGCCAGATGGATGCAGCCACTGAGATCTTTGATCATGTTTACCTTGGCTCAGAGTGGAATGCTTCAAATCTTGAAGAACTTCAGAAAAATGGGTAAATATTGAACAGAAACTTAGGTACTTTTTAATTTTATTTTGTACTTTTTAATTTTATTTTATTTTATATAAATTTTGTGGGAAATCTCATTAAACACATCTCAAAAAAATAAGTGACAATGAAATTTTCTGATAAAACATTAATTTTATGCATTTGTTTAAGGCTTTATATAGACCACACTGTTTGCTGCAATCTGAAAATTATGTTTTTAGATAAAATGTCAAAAATAGGTCCCTTTTTAGAGTAAAATGTGGGAAATACAATGCAAGTTCTGTGCCCCTATCATGAGAATGTACCTATAATGAATGTGTTGACATTAACAACTCTAGTTTTATTTGAGAAAGATTACAGCTAGTTTGAATGTATCAACAAGGCTTAGGCCCGTTAGAAAACTTATGCTCTTGTCCTACTGGTGCTTGGATATTACTGTGCTTTTCAAATGGGAAGAGTTCTTATCTCCACTTTTCAAATGGGAAGAGTTCTTATCTGCAGCCAGTGAGATATGTTTATGTACACAGCATTGCAAGCTCATTACCCCCACTCTTTTTATTTCCCTTTCTCTCTCACACACTGTCCTAGTTCATGCAAGTCTATCTGGCGCAATATGACAACATGGGAGGACTCCAATTGGTTGCCAGCATGGAGGTGCTCAAGGATAAACTCCTTCCCATTTGAAAAGCACAGTAATATTGTGCGATGTATTTAACATAGATAGTAGATCTACTCGTGACATCAATTTGAACTGCCATATAGTACTATGCCGTCCCTCACTCTTCCAGAGAGTGGAACACCTCACATACATTTTCTCGTCAGAGACCTACCATAAAGCATGTGTTTGTAGCGGTTTTTATTAAGTACGCTTCGCCACTTGTGCGTTTGAACAATGAGATGTTTGTTACAGGGTCATATATAATGGGCAACAGATAAAGAACATAATAGCGAGGGCTAGGATTTTTGCCAATTAAGGTCCAGGTTTCACCAAAATTAACTTTATTTTGAGTTTAAATAAAATCAATTCACTGTTTAATCCATTCTTGAAACTACCGCCCAAAACTATTCAGGTTATTCCCATGACAAATTTTTTCCTTTATGTAATTGCTTCTGACCCAAAGCATAAATGGTGTCACTTTCATGACAATATTCATTTTACTTTCCCTAACATGTATTATTATTATCTTATTATTATTTAGAAGAATTAAGATGTTTTCTATTTTATTGCAATCCACATCTATCAATAATTTCAAGCAATTGCGTGTCTTTACTGTATAACGCTAAGATCACAAATGCCTGGCAAAATATTAACTATTTATTCACATTGGTTATGGAGTCTAGCAATGATTGTTTTTCTTATAATTCATACTCATGATCAATGTCGACCATACTCCATATTATTGTACAGAATAGCTTCGGACGCAATATTAAAATTAAATGTAACATTTATATAACAAAAAATTGACATAATATTAATGAACATAAAATACACATAATAAATACCAGTATGAATCATCTGTTCCTAAATTAAGTGTTCTGGGCTTACAATTTCCCCTACATGTTTTAGAAAAAAAGATGGGAATAGTGAAATAAGAATTTTCATTTGAGCATCCATTTAAAGCATAGTATCAGTAAGCAATTATTCTGTAAGCTCCTTTAGAACAGAAATAAGTGTTGCTCATTCTAGAGGATGCTCTCTTGTTAAAAATGTAACTAATGAATTGATTCTTTTTGTTTCAGTGTACACCATATTCTGAATGTAACGAGAGAAATTGATAACTTCTTCCCAGGCATGTTTAACTACCTTAACATTCGTGTTTATGATGATGAGAAAACTGATCTCCTGAAGCATTGGGACAATACCTTCAAATACATAAGCAAGGCAAGGTACGTGCCATTTAAAATATTCACTTGATGGTGAATTAGGTACTTAATTCAGCTATTTATTTCACGAAGGCTGTTTAGAAAAATGTATGTATGTGAAACCAATAATGTGAATGAGAACGTACACAGTAAACAAGAATGCAAACACCAATACAATAGAGTGAAATGTTGTGCAATCCTTTACATATCCTTTCTTCAGGCAAGCAAGAAGGTACTTTGCACCACTTTTGCTATTCCTTCTTTCAAATTTAATATTATTGCTCCCAAAAAATATTTAAGGTTTCTTAAGTATACATTTTTTCTTTCAACATAAAATTTGCTCAAGCTAAATAGGCAAATGTAGATTAATCTCTTAAAAGATAATTAACTACTTTATCTGTAGTTTTAACATTCTTCTTAGAGCTTGCTTATGTGTCAGAAAGTGGTTTTGATATTTCTTTACTTCCTCTCTACTTACCCATAGTAAGTAGACAAAGTACTGCATTGGACCCAAAAATCTGATGTTGAGATTTGACTGGGAATACATGTTTTGAGGTCCTGGAATAAAAAAAACATTAGAAAAAAGGTGTGTGTATGAGAGAGAGAGAGAGAGAGAGAGAGAGAGAGAGAGAATGACATAACTCAGAACAAAAAGCTTCCTAAATAACAAGTTATCTTACAAGAATGTGACTCAAAGACGTTCAAGAAAATCCCCTTCCCAAAGTATTCTTTACATTTTTTAATGTCAACCAACTTACTGCTTGTGTTTTTAAACACACAAGTTGTGTGTGGGCAAACGAATTGGATGGGGAATTTAATGTCATACTGGCAAATTGCCTTGGTAACTCGGTGGTTGGAGCAGCCAAATGTGAGGTGGAAGATCTGTGGTTCAAATCCCATCTATGGCATTGAATTTTTCAGTCCTGATTCTACCTCTCAAATATTGTTTACATTTTCCTTACATTTTATTTTTCAAAACTGTCTAATGATTTTAATTAAACCCCATATGTAAGATATTTCTGTGACAAATGAAATGTATATCTTGAATTTTCTGCTAATAGCATTTGAAATCTTTTTCATTCTGAGTGATTTTGTATAATTGGTAAACCTATTTATGTCAAATGAAGCTCAGGGTAATATATTAAGTTTTGTTATTACTTCTGTAATGTGTAGCACTAATGTGGGGGCAAATTTGTTTGCAGGAAGGAAGGTTCTAAAGTGCTGGTTCACTGTAAGATGGGTGTCAGCCGGTCTGCATCCGTTGTGATAGCCTATGCAATGAAGGCATATAACTGGGATTTCAAGGAGGCCTTTGAGTATGTCAAGCAGAAGCGCAGCTGTATAAAGCCAAACACAAGTTTCATAGCGCAATTGGAGACATATCAGGGCATTTTGGATGCCATGAAGAACAGAGAAAAGCTGCAACGATCTAAGTCTGAAACAAATCTCAAATCTCCAGGTCTTGTAGCAAAAGCGGAACAACGCTCAGGCTACAAGAACTCATTAAAACAAGATACTAATCCTGAAGTGGTGCCCTCATCCCAGCTGCTGGCAGTGGATTGGGCATCTACCTCAGGTGAGGAGCTCAGCAAAAATGGAGGCCGACCCAAATCTTGGTCTCCAGACAACAACACTGCTGCGCTATTATTCATGGGACATTCTGCAGGTAAAATTTGTTTACTAGTGCTAACAATGTTTTCTCATGAAAGAGTTAATGTCATCCTCAATTTTTAAGCTATTAATTATAAGAGAGCCAACAAGTGAAGCAGCTGAATAAAATGTAGTGTGAATGAGTAAGATGAGTAAGTACTTCAACAGCTACCATCTTGCTAGTTTATCACATATGCCATGTAGAGACACTAAGTGGGAAAGCAAACCAGACTTGAAAAAGTGCCAGTCACGGCACTGAAATTTTTAAGTAGAATTCAACTTTTTTACTTCATTACATCATCATTATCATCTGTCATTCTGGGTGGTTCAGTTGGTTGGGTGCTGGTCCACTAACCCCAAAGTAATGGGTTCAAACCTGGCCAAAATTGATGGTTTTTAAGTGTGCTTAAAAGCAACAACCCCATATCAGTATATTTGCTGCCATGTAAAAGAACTGCAGGTTGAAATTCTGGCACCCAGTGGCATTTATATGATCCTGGCAATTTGACAGCGTTAACAAAACAAAATATATATTTTTATCATCATCTACATTCACAGTTAGGAATAGAACCTGTTGTGGGTTACAGCTCCTTTCCTTTGTTGAATATCTCTTACTTCTGTTGGTGTATACTATAAAATTATCTTAGGTATTTATCTTGTTTCATTCTATTTACAATTTTGCAATTTGCAATTTTGCTTAAATGAATTAATTTTGCTATTATAGTAAATACTGTTCTTACCCAAAAATAAGACAGCCTCACACTATGATAACAGGAATTTTTGAAAGCTTTTCTCACAAGAAGCATTTCGTAAATAACTAATGCAATTAGAAAGTAATTATTATTTATTTATTTATGCCAACAAACTTACTGTTGGTGTTTTTAAACACACAAGCCATGTGTGGGCAATGTTTGAGAGGCAGAACTTAAACTTAAAAATTCAATGCCACAGCTGGGATTTGTAAGTTAGTGGAGGGTCTGTGGTTCAAATCCCAGCTGTGGCATTGAAATTTTAAGTTCCAGTTCTACCTCTCAAGCAATTAGAAAATATTTACAACATATTGAAAACCCCTGGTTTCCTTTCTCCAGTACAAATTGAATGACAAGCCTATCAGTTTCATTAAATACCACTGTCTTCTGTCTTTGGTACTTTGAATACTTTCCTTGATGCACCAGGATTCATAAGTTTTCTGCCATTGTAAACTTCATTGCAGTCAGTACTTTATTTGTGCAAAACCTGTAATTTGAAGTTCATACCATAATTTCCTCTCTCGATGCCTACCTTTCCACACTATCTGCCATTACAGGAAAAATATGTTAACAAATTTGTGCTAAGCCAAACAAGAATAGATGATAGAAGTAATCCCAAAGCTCAAGAAATTCTGGTTTATTTGTGACCTCGAGCTTAGGCCATTGCACATGTTTACTTCCACTGCTCAAGCCAGTACATCCCTTCATGAAAATGAGTATTTTTAAATCTTAGGTTGCACATATAAGATGGCTGTAGCTTTAAAAGCACATTTTAAGAAAAAAAATTTGTATTCAGGCAATTATGGCAAATGTTGCTTCCAATTGTATTAATACAAATCAGCTTTGTCTGTTATAGCAAATGGTTTAAGTTCATCCTTACTATCTATCTTCAGTTTTATAGTCTTTAACGATCAAAGAAATTTCACATATTCAATTTGTATCTTTATTCCTTGTCATCTAGGCCTTTGATAGAGTAGCAGTGTAACAGTAATGTTGTATACAATTTCAGTTGCATTCCTTTTGTTTAATGTTTCCTTAATTATTCTGCAGATGCCCTGAAATGTTTTTTTCATTCACATAGATACTATTTTTACTTAATTTTCTCCTCAATTATTTACTTGAATTGTAGTGATTTTAAATCAAAAGAACTCTCCAAAGAATTTACTAGTTACCAATGTGTGATGTATTGTAAAGTGAAATAAATTAAAACAGAAAGGAGAAAGTAGAGGGATTTAATTGGAAGCAAAGAGTGCAGCATTGTATGGCAAATGTTATAAAAAATTAAGTGTAGAAAAAGAATCTGCCATTTAAGCATACTGTTGCCATGAGGCCTATACATTTCTTAATGTTGGCCATATGTTACAGGAATTTTATACCAAGTAAGATTGCATCAAGGAGTATTGAAGAAATGGGTGTAATTGTCTTTAAGCTCATAAAAATGGAAATTTGATTGCTCATGGCGCTGCATAATCTCACCAAAGTCAGGAAGGTCAAAAGAGTGGAGTGTTTTCGCAAAAAAACTTAGCTTGACATTAATGGCAATTTACAGCAGGCTACATTTAGGTTGCAAGCATAGCTAGCTGAAGTGGTGCACTTCCCAGAAAATATTTGAGGCTATGTTTGGCATGTGGAAACAATTGCTAGAGTGGTACACTTCTTGGCAACTTTGTCCTATTTTTATGCTTCTTCCAAGAACCAACTGCTTAGTATTTAGACTCTTCAAAATAGCCCTAAATATAATTTTGGACCAAACCTGGTTCAGTCCCAGGGAAATACTTCACTTCAGCCAGCTACCTATGAAATCAGAACAAAATTCCAGTTTCAAACAATAAGAGCATTCCTTGCAATTTTTATGGCAATAAATATTGGTAAAAAGTATTGAAAAGATAAGCTACAGTATTTCTTGTTCTGGAGGTTATTTTGGTGAAGAGCAATGTAAAAGCAATTTGGGATGCAAGAGGGAGCTAAAGATTGAGCTTATAATTGAATAATTTTGTTAAACCAGGAGCTATGGCGCACAGTTGTTTTCAGTATGCTTTTACCTCAAAAAGTTGGTGATATATTTTAAAAAAGGATCAAGACTTACAGACTGTTTCATGCATTAATATATGTGGTAACATTTAGTTGTTTAATAAAAAGCACTCTTGTGATTACAGGACCTACTTCAGTCTCCCTGGAGCAGCTCAATCTGGAAGGAGGATTGCCTGCAAAGCAAGATACAGCACTTCACATACCACAACTCAATCAACAGGCAGAGGCTGAGACCCCAAAACCAGAGCTCACTGTGCAAGAAACTGTCTCTCCAGCTGTGAAGAGTGCAGAAGATGCAGAAGCATCACATTATAATCTCAACGTGCGAATGCCGTGTGGAAATGGACAAGCTTATAGTGTGTCACAGAATAAAGTGGTTTACCTGCCAGCCACCTGTTGTCAAGACGAGGCTGATGCACCTGAGGGAGTGTTACCATCTGTGAAGCACATAGTCAACGAACTTGAGTCACAGAATGTTGTTAACAATGGTGTAGCGAATCGTAAAGGAGGTGTGGACAGAAAGGGACTGGTGCTGAATCTCACAACACAGTTTGAGGGTAGCAGCTCCCCAGAAGCAGAACAGGTAGAAAACAGTGAACAGTCACAACCTAAACTTGCACCCCAGATGCTCACAGCAGTCCTAGTCAAAAAGGAAATCTGGGATCCAGGGGAAAAGGAGTCACCCACAGTGTGCGCCGTGGAACAAGTCATGCCCACTACTACTGCCCCTACTGATTCCCAATCCATGGTGCCAAGCAACAATGACTGCCTAGTCTGGACCTCTTCAACTGAAGTGGTAGAAAAAGTTGTACAGAATCCTCCTGAAAATAAAGCGAGTGATGTGATATTTGTGTCTGAACTTAAACTTGGGGACTCAGATAGTTCGGAAAAGCAAACAAAGCTAGGGACAGGTAAAGGAACAGGGCAAAGAAAGGAAGGGGATCCATTCTCTGCGCAGTTGGATCGTGTGTTTGAAAGGGAAGAACGTAAACAGCAGCGCACAGTGATACCTAGTACAGCCCCCGTTACAACAACGGCACCTGCACCCTTACTTCCCCCCTGTGTTACAGAACTCTCAAATGAGGCTCCAAGTAGAGAATGTCCTTCAAGGCAGAGCTCATGGAGCTCGTATGATAGTGCAGTAGTCTTGGGTTACCAAGGGGAGCCACGAGATGCCCCCTCCCGGCAGAGTTCATGGGGCTCTGGTGATACCCGTTGGACTTATGGAGGAACACTTCCATCCCGAAATAGTTCCTGGGGTTCTTATGATATGCGGCCACCCATGCAATATGTCAATGAACGAGGTGAAAAGGATGACCCATTTGGTAGTAGCAGCAGTGGAATGTTCCCTTATGACAGGGATGAAATACCCTGGTATCCAGGAACTGTGAAGCGAACAAAGCAGAAATTAGAGGAGGGCACAGGTACAGTTAAACGAGTGTGCCAAGATTCCCAACAGCGAGCAGAATCGCCTACCTCTTCTCCCCACGAGTGTCCTCCTTCTCCTCCAGGACGTGAACCTGTCACAGGCATGAATGTTAAGATACATGGACCCCGCCCTTACCGAAGTCCTTCTTCAGATAGGCTCCTCCCAGCAACAGGTCTCTCTTTTCCAGCTTCGGATCAACTGGAAGATATTCATCTGGGTCCTTTGGATGTTCCCTTAGAAGACCAGAGCTCAGCAATGGTTCATTATGCAAGCTCGCCCACACTTTGTTCTTATCAGAGCACTGCTAAAGAAATAAGCAGTTCAAGCTCGCCAGAAAAGCTTGCAACATCTCAGCCTAATATGACTTTATTGGACAATATTTCTGGTGGTGACATAACGCCACCACATTCGTGTGCCATATCTTGTAAGGCAGGCTATAATGTTGAGTTTAATAGCACAATGAATCTCCCTGCGTCGCCTACTTCAGCCTCTTGCTCTCTTTCTGTAAGTGCCCCAGCTACCTCTTCCCTTAGCTTAATGGAAGGTATAGAGCCCTCACACTCTCTTCCTTCATGTTTAAGTCCTGAGGTGACAACAAAGTGTGTCGCCATAAGTGAAGCTAGTCCTTGCATTATCAATACCACTCAATGTGCATCAGTAAAACATCAGAAGAGGGTGTTAGAAAATATGAATAGCCAAAAATGCACGTTTATTGACAACTCCAGCAATGTTACCAAAGACACAGCATCCAAGTCTCCAGAGAATGGAGATAGCCGTGTTTCAGGACTTGTACAAAATTTGAAGAAAGAATTTGAAGCAAAATCCATAAGCAAGTTGGAAAAAGGTAGCACAGCAGCAGGTGAAACAACTGCAAGCGAAGGAGACCAAAGAAAGTGCTCGGATGCACTTAAGATACGCAGTCTTCCATCTTCACCAGTTAGTAGTCATCCTGAGTGTAAACCTACAGAAACATCAGCAGCAGAGGACTTGTCGGTGAAGGTGCTAGTAGGGAAATATGAGGTTAGCAAAGGTGATTCTCCCCCTTTAGGAAGCAGGCCAAGGTTTGCATCAGAAAATGAAAGGCAACCTGCACCATCAGTGCAACCACCAGTTCCAGCACGAAAGTCAAGCCTGGACATTCCTTATATCCAGCAACAGAACAACACGGCCAAGCATTCCTCCCTATTAGTGCGTAATCTGCGCAATGGAAGTGATGGGGCTAATGCTCGCCCTCCCATTGTTCCTCACGTTGTACGGGGAAACATGGGACCTTCTCCTAGTGTCGTGGTGGCTAGCGTAGTGGCTAAGGCGGCAAGCAAGAAGCAGCAGCAGGGAAAGACTCACCCGCTTGCAAGGCTAACGATAAACAAGCCTCGCCATAATAATCCTGTGTACAATACTATGTGATGATGACGATAATGATGATGCCAGTACCTGGCTGTGAATGAGACTGAGTGTGATAGCATCATTGTTTTTATTGTAATAATATTAATTTATATAAATGATTTGCAAAGTTTAACCAGACAACCTCGTATGTATGAAAGCTTAAGTATGTGTGTGGCCCCTCACATATGTAAACCACTATTTCAGTCAATGTTTTTTCCAGTTTCAAGGAAACCGTGTCCTTTCCCGTATCTTACACCAATTAGCTTTTATATTCAATATTAAAACAAACTTATTTATTTAGCAGTGTTTCAGATGCTACGTGGTCAGTGTATACACATCACTTCTGTTTTATCATATCCTGGTGGTTAAACTGTATTGCACTGCCATAAAGTACAAGTGATGTTTAAGGATGTTTTTAAAAAAAAGTTCTTTTTGTTTTAGGAAACTGAGGATATTATCTGAAATGATTTTACTGTAGACCTGAACAGAAAAAGGAAAGCTTTGAGCAAATCGTAGACACTTCAGCTTACTTTGTTTTTTTTTAACTTACTGATTGATAAATGACAAAAATATGTTGAAAATTCTTATGCAAATTTTACACTCTGGCTAAATCATACTTTGTGCTGAGGATACTTTAAATATGCAAACATATGTGCAGCAGCAAAGATATTTATTTACTACCAGTTGCTCTTTTAACATGTCAATATTGCTCTGAAGCTGTCAGCTTTTTTGCCATGTATTCAGTATTTTACTGTAACCACTAATCTCCAATAGATGAACTTTTGATACATACACATGAATGTAAAATTTTCTTGCATAGCTGACACCCCATGTAGGATAGAGATAAGCAGAATTGGGGAAAGGACCAATAACATCACATTTAAACAGCCTTTGTTGTCCTAGAATTAACTACTAAGAGATGAGAAATAGAAACATACATTTTTAAAAACTTAAATTGTTTCTTTGTGTGTTTGTTCCTACAATATCTTAACCCTCTGTGCCTAAAGATTATTTTAGTTCACTTCGTGCTCCTCTAAGTATAGCACAACAGTTGGGAATAGTGCCAAGAGAAATTTGTAATAGCTGTTCAAGAAATCTAGTCTTTATTGTAAAATGTACAGCTTGCAAAGGATAGAGAAACATTCCAAAACTTGGAAAAAGAAATTAGAGATGGAGCATTGAAGAATGTGGCCAAGCTGTAACTTTGTGTGAACAAAGTTTCAGTCTTGTCCAGATTTGTTGTATCTCATATTAGTTTCTCATCACCATTATATATTCCCACTAAGTATTCTCATCATTCTGTCTCATTTGTTTTCGCTTTAACCCCATACTGTATACCTGTTTTCTTTTACTGCTTCATGTTTGTGTAAATGTGATCTGTGTGTTGTAAAATTTTTGTACCATAGTTTGTATGAAATAAGTACATATATTGTTTATTGCTTGAGTCATGTCTCTTTATGATGCCCTTTTGTGTTCCTCATCCTTGGTTTCCTATTCCAGAGCTGATACCGTAAATGGACACAGTTTAGCGATTTCTTCAGTGGTCAAAAGAAAACCACATACGTGGCAGCACACAGAAAGTTAGCCAGCCAAGATCAGATACAAATAATTGATGGATAATAATACAATAATAATAATAATAAGTTCCATTGATTAAGCCTTATATTTCTTGTTCCAATCTCATTTCTTTTAACACTGTTGAGCCCATTTTGTCTTTGGTCTACCAACATTCCTTTTTCCCTTTGGGTTGTAATTCGCAATGAGTTTTGGTATCTATGCAGTAATTAATATTTCTTTTACTAACGAATATTCCACAATACAGTGAGTTTCCTTCATCCCACAACAATCTTCTGCCTCCACAAGTCCCTGTCGATAGCATCTTCCTCCTTTAACCCTCTTCTCTCCATACTTCTTTATTACTCCATTCATCCAGGATTTCTTAATCCATTTAATATTCTTTTAATTATTGTGCTGCCCATTTTATGATGAAAGTTCCCCACAGCACAGAAACTGTTGATGTAGAAACTTATTGTTTGGTTTAAAACCTAGAGAAAATTCTGCTGCATATACTGGTATTTTATATATGATTTTATTACCTGTTTCTTACATCAATGAGCTTGCTGTCAAAGCTTTTCTTAACGATATGCGGTTACTGTAAAATAACATTGTATGTAGGCAAACATCCAATTTTCTCAGAAACCTTTCTTGTTAAAAGCTTGAAACCTTTTACATGTTTCTGGTTCATTGACAATAATTTATATAATAAATGGTCAAGACAAGTCTCACATTAGTTTTGTTAAAAAAAGTAACAAAATGTTTATGATAAAATGAATTGGTAGGCGAGCAAAAGTATTAACATATGCTTTACAAGAAAAAATATCTGGTGAATATAAATTTAACATTAACTGGAAGAGAATTTAAATCACCCCCTTACAAACCATTTCTAGACTGTAGTATTGCCATAATGAAACTTCTGTTTCAAGCTGTATCATAACAACAATAATGCCCTGCTGTTGTGCCCTCCAGCCAAGGCCAAGTCCACGGAGGAGTGCAGGTTGGGGGTGGAGGGATGAGTACGCCAACTCCCCCGACCATAAGGCAACTACTTTACCTTTTAGGGACACTGCCTTTCTATCAGGAGAGCTACTCAGTTGACCCTTCAGGGACCTAATGAGACTGAGTGCACCCCGTACCAGACCTCCCAGCAGGGGAAAAATTCCATGCCAGTACCAGAGATTGAACTCAGGTCCTCCTGCAGGCACACTTAACACTGCACTACAGAGGTGATCAATAATAGTAATAGTAATAAGGTTATAAATTAAAGTCTGCATATCCTTAGTTGGTGACTGTTGTTTCAACTAGCAGAGATAACCGTATTGTCACTTTTAGCACCACCATCCATATTGTGACTGAATGCATAGCAGAAACACTGCAGATAATTGCCAGGTGGGCTTGCAGTAATTAACAATGATTGCACACTGTAACAGATCATAGCAGATTAAGACAACAAATGAAAAAAATGAAAATTCAATTTTAAATCTTTAAACACACTGATGCATCACATTTTATTCATTACTTACATCAGCATTTATTATAAAATGGCAATCTTCTGCACAGTGCAATATTACAATTGCATGAGAAACATTATCAACTCACTGGCCCACTGACTCAAACATACTGACTTATATAGCAACAGGGTAGCTTTTAACAGTGTTCTAGAATATCTTGGAGGTCGGAAGAATGGAAATCTGCAAAAGATATTCTCAATATCTAAGTACGTCTACTTAGCTCTCTACTTTTCTTAGCTGTGTCACACAACTCCCTCCTTAAAACTATTAGGGCTCTGCAATATGCAGCAGGTGATCAAGATGAACCACCATCAGCTTCCCCCAATGTTTGCACCGACTGCAGTATAGCACATAGTTGATATGAGTAATTACCTCACACAGGCCACCCTTGAAACATTGCAGCACAGTGACTTCCCTTTTGTTCTCATAGAACGATAAGTCACATGAGGTCACACTCCTGGAATCCAGTCCTTGTCGCCAGACGTCCTGTCGCTTGCCAGCTTCAGGTGACTTAGCAAGATGATGGCTGTCTCCAGTGATGAATTCAGGGGGAAACTCCCCTCCCAAGAATTAGAAAGTCCACCTCCTCTTGTATATATCATTAACATTCTGCCGCCCCTCTTGCTTAATATACCCCTCTGGAGGAAAGTGGCTGTATTCATCACTGGCTGTCTCCCAGTCTATTCATTGGCACCCTGACTATGTCTTGACTTCCCATCAGATGTTGCATTCCTGCCACCACTTCTCCATGTTGCTTCACAGAGGCAACCATTAGAATCAGTGACATAGCTTCTTTACAGTCTTATTCACATCCAATTGTCCTCTTGGGTTTCTTCGAGGACTTCCTCTACCTAACACTGTGGAAGCACCAGCTAACCTTGGTTTCCCCATCTGGGAAGTCCCAAAATCTTCAACAGCCATTACTGTCCACGTTCCATGGAGCCTGATGGCTCTTATAGGTCAAGTCTCTGCTAGTGACATACACCCACACTGGTGGTATGCCAAATTCTTTATCCTTCAGAATCGGCCCTATGTTGCGACCCTCCAGTTACTCCCTCCTCAAGACTTCATCCCAACTAACTACAGGTTGCATGTTAACCTGTGTAAGACTGCAACATACTCCTTCGCCTTGATCTTCAGGTACTGGTTGCCATTTGCTTGGCATGGTCTTCAGGAGTGGGTGTCTAAATTAGAATGGGTCTTCCATCTAGTGGTCAAAGGTGAAGCGAAAGAAGGCAATGATGGCACCAATGTAGTGCTCTTCAAGTTGCCTCTTGGCAGTTTTCCTGCTCCTTCCCAGTTTGCCCTTAAGTGTCAAGGCTTTCTGCAACTCCAGAGCCCTCACTTCTACCTAGTGAAACTGTTGTTAGCATCAATTCCTGTTGTTCACATTTGTCAAAGAGGTGCCTCCTCCAGCTCTCATATTTGCTGATTCAGTGCGGAGGCCCACAGCTAGGGTGTCATCTATGTTATGGTGTTTCTTTAGGAGAAGCCGCTGTTTCCCTCTTGGCCTTTTACCCAACTGATGAATGCATGGGCTGCCTTTCCAGAGATAAGGTGTGTCAATCCAGTGTACTAACCACTCTACTTCATGAATTTTTGTAAGGTCTCCCAGTTGCTGCACTCTTGCCTTCAGTTATGCCAGGCAATGTTCTCCAATGTTTAGCATCAGTCAGTCTTGTGATCATGGAATTCACTCTAATTTTGGCCTCTGGTTGTGATGCATCTCCGCTGCAGCATTCATGATTTTCTTCTTCCCTTCACCAGCTACGTTTTTCTTGGTGGTTTAGATGTTCTGTCACATTAATCTTTTCTTCCATGTCAGATTTGATTTCTTCTAACTCAGCAATGTCATCTTTCAAGTCTTCCATCATTGTATTTATCTCACATTTTACATAGTCGATGTTAAAGCCAAGTTTGGATTTCATTTTCTCCATTTTGTTCTTTATTTTTGTCCACATCTTCTCATTTCAGATTTCATTTTAGTCTCCTATTTTCCCATTTTGTAATTTATGTTCACTTCATTATCTATTTTCTCCATTCCATACTGCATCTGCTTATTGCTACTGCAGTGTTGTTAGCATCAACCTCCCAATAAGCTTGGGCTATAACCACGACATCACAACATCATTATAGGTACAAGAGGAATACAGTAGGCTAAGTGATAATATTTTTAAAAAGGTGGATTGCTACATGATGGCTTTGAAATTCCAGTCTTTACGTGATCATGAGAAAAAATTAATAGTGATTTGTTGTTGTTGTTGTTGTTGTTTTCTAGTGCCTTGCATCTGGCAATGAAGCCATTAGCATTCGTGCTTTCCAATACTTTTGAACTGTAGTTTCTTCTGATCTTAATGCTTCACAGGTCTTCAAGTAGTTTTCGTTCATTTCTGCTGGATCGTTACACAGGACACATATTGGTGAAGCTGAGATACCTATTCTGTAGAGATGACTTGCTAAGCAGTCGTGATTTGTCAGTAGTCGGAAGGCTGCAACAGCTGTTTTCCGTGGTCTCTGGGGGATTATATCTGGATTGGAAAGTAGTGTAATCCATTTTTTATCTTTGGCATTTGTTTCTATTTCTTGTAGGTATGAATGAGAAAAATTTTTAATGTTAATAGTGATTTAACACTTGCAAAAAGTATAGATATTTGAAAATTCAAATTAATAACAAAGAATACCTCATATGATTGATGCCTCAAATATTTTTATTTGATGTAAATAGAACTGTAACATCTAGGATGAAGTTACTCCTGTCAAATCAGATAAAGCAGTGTGGTCAGAACAATTAAAGTACGTGTCCGTGTGTGACTTCATCTTCTTCTGAAGTATCAAATAAACTACAGTGAATAACTATCAAAAGTGAAACTGCTACTTCTCTATTCAAACAATGGTTATAGAGTGGAAAGGAGAGATGAGGTGAAGGGAGACCACAAGTCTGGCAGAGGGCAGGGACAGAGCAGAGCCACAGAGGCATGCAGAAGTCCATAACAGTTGGTCAGATAGCCACCTGATGCATAACCAAAGCTCCTTGCCACCACCCAGAGTCATTCTAACAGCCTGAGCAGTGGCACACAGTTACCTCAAGCAGGACCAGGAGAGCAAGTTTATAATATGCTAGCAACCTTACCATCTGCACTGCTCTGATGACTGGATCTGAAAGATGACAAGGGAAATGAAATAAGGAAGGGATGAATGGGAAACCATGGGTTGAAACTAAGCACCCCAGCATCCACCAGTGACTAGGGGAAACCACAGAAAACCCAAGTTGGAGTGAGCAGTTTTCGAGGATTGAATCCAAGACCTGAATGCGAAGCATTTATTCAGACTCTTGATCTTTTCTGCATTTAACTTTACTGATTAAAAATTAAGGAAATGATGTGATATAAGGAATTAGAAATGATATACCACTCGTCATACACATAAATAATACAATATATTTTAATTTGCAAATTCTTGCAGTGTAATTTACATTAAAATATAAAAAGAAATTCTTTTTATGAGTAGCTAGATTCATAATGTTAAACATTTGCCTTTTCTCAGGAGAGTTAACAAACACTACTTTGATCTGTTTCCATTTTAATTCATATCATGCAATGCCGTTTACATTGGTCTAAAATGCCGGTTCCCAAACTTCTGGCACATGCGACCCCCTTTTTGATAAGGAAATTATTAGTGAATGCCTTCATTCACTTCGCTACTTAATCATCATTAATTTGTAGTTCTCACACACAGTTCAACAATGTGGCAGGTTATACAATAATTTATTTAGTTAGCCACACTGACCATTGTTTTGTTGCTGGATAATTGGTCAAAATAATCATAATGTAGCAGTTGTCTGTTGTAAATAGGAACATGTGATAAAAGATAAGTTCTTAAAAATGCTGGTGGGGCTTGTAACAGTTCCTCTCAAGATGCAAAGAAAGAGAAATATAAATATTTTAAGAACTATTTACAATTTGGTTTCTAGGTGATGAGTGATCGGTCACAATGTGTTAAGAATATGAAACTTTCTAAGCTCATCAGGCATTTTACTACAAAACGTCCACCTCTGAAAAGTAAACCTGTAAGACTTCTTTCAGAGGAAGCAGGGCATTCTCAACAGTCAGAAGACCACAAATACACAGGTAAGTAATGTTAATGAGAAATCTCTCTGCACTTATCTTGTTTCATTAAGAGTAACTAAATATGTAAGCCACATGTTATTGCCAAAATATTTCCCTCAGGAAGTGATATGGTACCAACAGTATTGAGCCCTGAGGATGCAAATAAAATTAATACCATTATGAATTAATAGTCTCCAGAATAGTAGGGGAGCCCACAATGCTAAATGGGAATTTACTCCAGCATCATGGAGATCTTTTGGATTTTGATGATTAGATGGTAGAAAGAAAAAAAGGTTATATGAGGTATACCCTTTGATATTGTGTATGCCCTACGTGTCTCTGATGACAAAGGTACGTTAATCTGCCAGTTTGCATTGTGGGGGAGGGGAGCGGATGGCAGCCATACGGAAGGGAAAAAAATGGGGAAAACATTTATTTGGGCATGTCTGATTTTCAGAGGGGATGTTAAGTGAACCCAAAAGAAACTCCCATTCATAAGACTGACAATTCAGATGTGACGTAAGCAGTTATTATACAGATGGTTTAGCTTGGTGTTCTAGTTGAACTGATACATAATCTGACGAATATTTAGAGGGATTTTCGTAATATGATTTGAAAAAAATGTTTCCTGATATTTTTTTTAAATCACTGAGTGTCATAAATAAAACATGTGGAAAATAGCATGCAAATAAAAAATAGTATATTACTTATCTAGGGAAGGAAGTATGACATTCTGACCTGCATAGTATTATCACCCAAGCTGTAGGTGACAACAATGTCAGTTAACTGATATTTTCATTAACATATTTTTTAAAATGCTTAAGTCAAATTAGTTTCACAGTTTGGTTAGTACAGCAAAATAAATAACTTTAATTGATATAAATAAGTTGGTGCAAAGTTATGTGGTTAAAATATGATTTGTTTGCGTGTGCACAAAAATTGAAGCATGTACGCAAATTTATCTAATCGGGAGGAAATGTGGCACTTTCATCCCTAAAAGTAGGGTCAAAAGACGAATTTTAAATCAAGATGTGATATAAAAATTTATTTTAATAGAAAGAGTGAGATGGAAAAAGAGGTGCTTCACTGCAGCTGCACGGTCCAAACTTTATTGACAATTTAATTTAAAAGGTGAGTCAATTAATAACACTAAACAACACTTACATTATAATTTCCCGGAAATAGCACAAAAAATGGCTTCCCAAAAGAATTAGTAGATAAAAAAGTAAAACGGGCAGAAAAGAAAAAATTATTAAAAGAAACTAGAACTCTCACAGCAGCAAAAACAAAAATGACATTCAAAATATTCACATATTATCCTTGGGCCTTTGATAAATTTAAAAAAGTGTTCAAGGAATACAACATTCAGCTAGCACCAGTAAACCATTACTCCATAAAAAAACCTGCTACTTTCAAACATCAAAGATGCTATTCCACGTAACAAAAAATTTGGCATATACCAAATTGAATGCAGTGATTGTAATGAAGTATACATAGGAAAAACCAAAAGAAATTTAGAAATTAGCTCTAAGGAACACATTAGGAACATCAAGAGTAAACAATTAGAAAAATCAGCAGTTGCCTTTCACTTTTGGCCAAAAAAGCAAGACAGGAAAACAAGAACTGTCCACATGGGAACAAATCTTCATTTTAAAAAATAGAAACCGAGTATTTAATTTTGACATTCCCCAGAAAGATATTTTCAGCAAGTTCCTTGAACCATTACCAGAAGAAACGTCAGAAGAAGCATCGCCATCCGCACCATGAAATACCATGGAAACCCAGTTATTGATAATGGAGGAAAGTTAATCTCCAAAATGCGTTCCAGAAGATTATAATGTAAGTGTTGTTTAGTGTTATTAATTGACTTATCTTTTAAATTAAATTAATTATAACAACACTGTTTTCAAACTTCTATGAAAGGAAGATAGTTTATTGACAATGTTTGAGAGGTAGAACTGGAACTTAAAAATTCAATGCCACAGCTGGGATTTGAACCACAGACCCTCCATTTACTAGGTGGGTGCTCTAACCATTAAGCTGCTGTGACAACCTGCCAGAATGACATTCAATTCTCAAACCAGTTCGTACTTCTCCCGGTAAACCACAAATGCAGTCTCACATCAGAGACTGTTCTACCTCTCAAACATTGCCCACACACGGCTTGTGTGTTTATAAACATTAACAGTTTGTGGGCATAAATAAATATTTATTGACAATTTTTGTTACTTTGACTTGTGCAAATTGGCATATTATATTTTTCCCCATTATTCTTGATTTATTTACTTCAAAATAAAAAAAGATTCAACCACAGTCGAGAATGTTGAGGTGACTTTATTTTAAAGTTTGTGACCCTCCCACTCCCTTGTGCCATGCTCACTTGTCAAATTATTGAAATGCACACTTTTCAGCATGTAATTAACCCACCATACCTTAATCTGACACACTCAAGTATTTTTTAATTATTTATTTTTTTACTATTCTGATCAACTGCCATAGATGCGTGAACATATATAAAGTACTTATATATGGTGGAGGTACTCAGCAGGATGCAAGGTGTGCCCCGTAATGTTAATCTGCCGCACTTGAGTAAATCCCAAAATCCCCTATTGGGCTCTCCTACTAGAAGGACGATGCAATGGCTGGAAATGTATGTAAACAGTTAACAGAAAAATTAAGAAAGAGTGAATTTATATGAGTTCAATTTGACGAGTGTGGAGCACTACACACTATGTTTTGTAGGGAATGAATCAGAAAGATCAATAAAAGATGATATTTTATTTTACAAACCTCTAGCTGGCCACACTACTGTGAAGTGTTTATATGACACTTATTGATGCTACACAATTTTGAAATTGATTGGAAAAAAGTATCACTATGTGCAGTGATGGGGCAAAATCTGTAACTGGTAAGTATAGTGGTCATGTTAAACAACTCCAAACTAACATTATGCCAAATTCCAAAAGGATATATTGTTTCCACCATAAAAAATGTGTCACAGGAAGTTAACATTGAAAAGGTTAACTCCATTAAAAGTCTGCCACTAAAAACCTGACTATTTGCTTCACTCCATGAAGAAATGGAAGCATTATAGAAATCTTGCATACTCAAGTACATAGTCTCTCACGCAACAAAGTGTTGACCAGATTGTTTGAGCTGAGATCTAAAGCTCTCTTTGTTTTGTGAATCAGCTAATCCTGAGTTTCCTGAGCTTTTAAGAAGCCCATCTTGGTTGTTGGGACTAGGCTACTTAGCTGACTCATCTCAACAAGCTTAATTCTAGTTTGCAAGATAGGAACACAAAAACATTTTATATGCTCAAGATAGAGTGCTTCAATAGAAAAATTAAAATTTGGGTTAGACATACTTAAAATAGAGAATTTGTTAATTTCCCATCTCTATTTGAGTTTGTTGACTCAATGTGATGAAACAGTCTATTTAAAGACTGATGTTCCAGTCAGGAAAAAAGTAAGCGGCACACTGGGACACACAGTATACTGGAAACCCACTCATGTGGACCCCTTCTTAAACTAGAACTCAAATCAGCATCCCAGCAAAAACACCATTATAAAGACTATCCTGACCATGTTGCTCGCATCTGCAAGCCTAACTCATTACATCTTCATCAGGGCCTTGAATTCCAATGAGTACACAGACCAAAAAGTTCACAGAGCTCTATGTCCACTTAGACATCAACTTGCTAGTCTCAAACAAAAGCAGCACAAGAACAAAGGCATGGCCTTCCTGCCATATTTAAAAAAATGTCACAGGCAGGACTGAACGCATACTTAAATGCCATAACATCAAAATTAGTTTTAAACCCACTAGGAAGATAAGCAATTTATTATGCTCTGCCAAAGATCCCAGAGACCTGCTCACTTCAGCTGGTGTATACAAGAATCCCTGTTCTTGTGGTTCAGCATATATAAGCACCACCCAATGCATTGTCAGCAGGCAACTGACAGAACAAAAAAAGATGCTGTCTGGGACGGCTAGAAAAGTCTGCAGTCACACAGCATGCTTTGTGGGCAGAGGGTGAGCACATAGTCCAAAATAAGGAGACAACTGTCCTTTCTTCAATATAACACTATTATGCCAGACTACAATGAAAACCATTAGAAATCTACAAACACCTGAACAACTTCAACAGAAAAGAAGAAACTCAGAGTGAACAAAACCTGGCTTCCAATATTTGAACACACTAAACAGATATCTGGACACAAAATGCATGCCAGTCAATCGGCAACATTGGAGAAACCAAGCCCCATCCATTGCATTTCCAGCTAATGAGTTAGTTGTGTCTGAACCTTTGGCAAGAAGATTGAGGCCATGTCACTGATGATGTTCAGCACAGATGTGGACAGGACATCTGGACATCAAAATGCCAGGAGACCACATCTTAACCTGCAAGAATCCACTATTTATTATTCATTAGTCTATTTAAAACTTACAAGAACTTGTGAATCAACTACTAGACTACATTTCCTCAACTAAAATTTTAGGTCTCCAATGGACAATCAATCATTTAATGGAATAGCTGTTGTATCTTCAGACTTAGATGCAAATTACAGGATAAATTGAGTTTTCTTAAGACCAATGTTTAAAGTTAACTATCCAGAAAGATGTGCATCAATTCTGGCTAGCTAGAACAGAATGACAGCTCTGGTGTCTGCTAAAAGGGCTTATTGCATTCTGCACTCATTTCTCTGCAAAATTGGCTTTGCTTCAATGTTGAAATCAAGACTAAATCTAGGAATAGGCTTCAGTTAGAAAGAGAATGTACAATCAGACACTGAATGATTAATACCAAGCAGGCTCATACTTCACTCTAATCATTCTGATATGTTGTTAGCTAATGCTGGATTTCTGACAATGAAGTCAGTAATCCTCTTGCTCTCCAATATTTTTCACTGACGGATTGGGTGCTAGAAGTGGGCAGGCATATTTGAAGGTGGTCTCAGTCCATTTCCTCTTGCAGATCACATAGAGGACAGAGTGGTGAAGAATATATCCCAATTCTGTTTAAATGTTTTGCCAGACAATCATGTCCTGTAATCAACCTGAAGGTTACAACTGCCATTTTTCGTTTAGCAGTAATAGTAACCACTTTTTAGAGAGCACCATATTTTTATGTTTTGGTGGTTACATCGCTCTCTCACAACCCCCAGAATGTCTGGAGGACCACACCTGTCGTTGGTTTACGGGTCTCACTGACCTGACCAGGAGAATTATCAAAATAAATTCACTGACCATATCCTCTGATTACCAATCAGAGGACGTATTACATGCCATGACAGGTCAGCATGTTAGGGGTTAAGAGTTTATAGAGAAATTAGAGAAATGGAGAGATTGGAAAAATAAAGACTCCCTAGCCCTCAGCAACCCTAATAGCATCAGGGTCGGAAGAGAACAAAAGATGACCAAGGTAAGGTCAGATAGAAAAGCTACAGTGAGGAGCAAAACACCACTAAGAGGAAGTAATGTTCTGCTCAGCTTGGGTACCTTGTGGTCGCCATTCACATATCCCCTAGATGGAGACCCCTGAGCATATAGATCTGGTGCAGCCTATGTGAGCCTACACGGTCTATAGTTATATACAGATCTGGTGTATTCTATGTGAGCCTATACAAGCCTACCTCATCAGTCTATACTTATATACAGATCTAGTATACCATATGTGAGCTTATGTGAGCCTACACAAGTCTACCTCTTCAGTCTACACTTACATACAGATCTGGTGTACCCTATGTCAGCCTATACTAGCCTATCTCCTCAATCTATACTTATATACCGATCCGGTATAGCCTATGTCAACCTATACTAGCCTATCTCCCCAGTCTATACGTATATACAGATCTGGTGTATCCTATGTGAGCCTATACAAGCCTACCTCCTCAGTCTATGCTTATATACAGATCTAGTGTAGCATATGTGACCTTATGTGAGCCTACACAAGTCTACCTCTTCAGTCTACACTTACATACAGATCTGGTGTAGCCTATGTGAGCCTATACTTATATACAGATCTGGTGTAGCCTGTGAGCCTATACTGGCCTATCTCCTCAGCCTATACTCATATACAGATCTGGTGTAAGCATATACTAGCCTATCTCCCCAGCCTATACTTATATATAGATCTGGTGTAGCCAATGTGAGCCTATACTAATCTCTCTCCTCAGTCTATACTTATATACAGATCTGGTGTAGCCTATGTGAGCCTATACTAGCCTATCTCCTCAGCCTATACTTCTATACAGATCTGGTGTAGCCTATACTAGCCTATCTCCCCAGCCTATATTTATATACAGATCTGGTGTAGCCTATGTGAGCCTATACTAGCCTATCTCCTCAGCCTATACTTCTATACAGATCTGGTGTAGCCTATACTAGCCTATCTCCCCAGCCTATATTTATATACAGATCTGGTGTAGCCTATGTGAGCCTATACTAGCCTATCTCCTCAGTCTATACTTATATACAGATCTGGTGTAGCCTATGCGAGCCTATACTAGCCTATCTCCTCAGCCTATGCTTATATACAGATCTGGTGTAGCCTATACTGGCCTATCTCCTCAGCCTATACTCATATACATATCTGGTGTAGCATATACTAGCCTATCTCCCCAGCCTATACTTATATACAGATCTGGTGTAGCCTATGTGAGCCTATACAAGCCTATCTCCCCAACCTATACTTATATATAGATCTGGTGTAGCCAATGTGAGCCTATACTAATCTCTCTCCTCAGTCTATACTTATACACAGATCTGGTGTAGCCTATGTGAGCCTATACTAGCCTATCTCCTCAGCCTATACTTATATACAGATCTGGTGTAGCCTATACTAGCCTATCTCCCCAGCCTATACTCATATACATATCTGGTGTAGCATATACTAGCCTATCTCCCCAGACTATACTTATATACAGATCTGGTGTAGCCTATGTGAGCCTATACAAGCCTATCTCCCCAACCTATACTTATATATAGATCTGGTGTAGCCAATGTGAGCCTATACTAATCTCTCTCCTCAGTCTATACTTATACACAGATCTGGTGTAGCCTATGTGAGCCTATACTAGCCTATCTCCTCAGCCTATACTTATATACAGATCTGGTGTAGCCTATACTAGCCTATCTCCCCAGCCTATACTTATATACAGATCTGGTGTAGCCTATGTGAGCCTATACTAGCCTATCTCCTCAGTCTATACTTATATACAGATCTGGTGTAGCCTATGCGAGCCTATACTAGCCTATCTCCTCAGCCTATGCTTATATACAGATCTGGTGTAGCCTATACTGGCCTATCTCCTCAGCCTATACTAGCCTATCTCCCCAGCCTATACTTATATACAGATCTGGTGTAGCCTATGTGACCCTATACAAGCCTATCTCCCCAACCTATACTTATATATAGATCTGGTGTAGCCAATGTGAGCCTATACTAATCTCTCTCCTCAGTCTATACTTATATACAGACCTGGAGTAGCCTATACTAGCCTATCTCCTCAGCCTATACTTATATACAGATCTGGTGTAGCCTACACTAGTCTATCTCCTCAGTCTATACTTATATACAGATCTGGTGTAGCCTATGCGAGCCTATAGGTACTAGCCTATCTCCTCAGCCTATGCTTATATACAGATCTGGTGTAGCCTATACTGGCCTATCTCCTCAGCCTATACTCATATACAGATCTGGTGTAGCATATCCTAGCCTATCTCCCCAGCCTATACTTATATATAGATCTGGTGTAGCCAATGTGAGCCTATACTAATCTCTCTCCTCAGTCTATACTTATATACAGACCTGGAGTAGCCTATGTGAGCCTATACTAGCCTATCTCCTCAGCCTATACTTATATACAGATCTGGTGTAGCCTATACTAGCCTATCTCCCCAGCCTATACTTATATACAGATCTGGTGTAGCCTATGTGAGCCTATACTAGCCTATCTCCTCAGTCTATACTTATATACAGATCTGGTGTAGCCTATGCGAGCCTATACTAGCCTATCTCCTCAGCCTATGCTTATATACAGATCTGGTGTAGCCTATACTGGCCTATCTCCTCAGCCTATACTCATATACATATCTGGTGTAGCATATACTAGCCTATCTCCCCAGCCTATACTTATATACAGATCTGGTGTAGCCTATGTGAGCCTATACAAGCCTATCTCCCCAACCTATACTTATATATAGATCTGGTGTAGCCAATGTGAGCCTATACTAATCTCTCTCCTCAGTCTATACTTATACACAGATCTGGTGTAGCCTATGTGAGCCTATACTAGCCTATCTCCTCAGCCTATACTTATATACAGATCTGGTGTAGCCTATACTAGCCTATCTCCCCAGCCTATACTTATATACAGATCTGGTGTAGCCTATGTGAGCCTATACTAGCCTATCTCCTCAGTCTATACTTATATACAGATCTGGTGTAGCCTATGCGAGCCTATACTAGCCTATCTCCTCAGCCTATGCTTATATACAGATCTGGTGTAGCCTATACTGGCCTATCTCCTCAGCCTATACTAGCCTATCTCCCCAGCCTATACTTATATACAGATCTGGTGTAGCCTATGTGACCCTATACAAGCCTATCTCCCCAACCTATACTTATATATAGATCTGGTGTAGCCAATGTGAGCCTATACTAATCTCTCTCCTCAGTCTATACTTATATACAGACCTGGAGTAGCCTATACTAGCCTATCTCCTCAGCCTATACTTATATACAGATCTGGTGTAGCCTACACTAGTCTATCTCCTCAGTCTATACTTATATACAGATCTGGTGTAGCCTATGCGAGCCTATAGGTACTAGCCTATCTCCTCAGCCTATGCTTATATACAGATCTGGTGTAGCCTATACTGGCCTATCTCCTCAGCCTATACTCATATACAGATCTGGTGTAGCATATACTAGCCTATCTCCCCAGCCTATACTTATATATACATCTGGTGTAGCCAATGTGAGCCTATACTAATCTCTCTCCTCAGTCTATACTTATATACAGACCTGGAGTAGCCTATGTGAGCCTATACTAGCCTATCTCCTCAGCCTATACTTATATACAGATCTGGTGTAGCCTATACTAGCCTATCTCCCCAGCCTATACTTATATACAGATCTGGTGTAGCCTATGTGACCCTATACTAGCCTATCTCCTCAGTCTATACTTATATACAGATCTGGTGTAGCCTATGCGAGCCTATACTAGCCTATCTCCTCAGCCTATGCTTATATACAGATCTCTATCTCCTCAGCCTATACTCATATACATATCTGGTGTAGCATATACTAGCCTATCTCCCCAGCCTATACTTATATACAGATCTGGTGTAGCCTATGTGAGCCTATACAAGCCTATCTCCCCAACCTATACTTATATATAGATCTGGTGTAGCCAATGTGAGCCTATACTAATCTCTCTCCTCAGTCTATACTTATATACAGACCTGGAGTAGCCTATACTAGCCTATCTCCTCAGCCTATACTTATATACAGATCTGGTGTAGCCTATACTAGTCTATCTCCCCAGCCTATACTTATATACAGATCTGGTGTAGCCTATATGAGCCTATACTAGCCTATCTCCTCAGTCTATACTTATATACAGATCTGATGTAGCCTATGCGAGCCTATAGGTACTAGCCTATCTCCTCAGCCTATGCTTATATACAGATCTGGTGTAGCCTATACTGGCCTATCTCCTCAGCCTATACTCATATACAGATCTGGTGTAGCATATACTAGCCTATCTCCCCAGCCTATACTTATATATAGATCTGGTGTAGCCAATGTGAGCCTATACTAATCTCTCTCCTCAGTCTATACTTATATACAGACCTGGAGTAGCCTATGTGAGCCTATACTAGCCTATCTCCTCAGCCTATACTTATATACAGATCTGGTGTAGCCTATACTAGCCTATCTCCCCAGCCTATACTTATATACAGATCTGGTGTAGCCTATGTGAGCCTATACTAGCCTATCTCCTCAGTCTATACTTATATACAGATCTGGTGTAGCCTATGCGAGCCTATACTAGCCTATCTCCTCAGCCTATGCTTATATACAGATCTGGTGTAGCCTATACTGGCCTATCTCCTCAGCCTATACTCATATACATATCTGGTGTAGCATATACTAGCCTATCTCCCCAGCCTATACTTATATACAGATCTGGTGTAGCCTATGTGAGCCTATACAAGCCTATCTCCCCAACCTATACTTATATATAGATCTGGTGTAGCCAATGTGAGCCTATACTAATCTGTCTCCTCAGTCTATACTTATACACAGATCTGGTGTAGCCTATGTGAGCCTATACTAGCCTATCTCCTCAGCCTATACTTATATACAGATCTGGTGTAGCCTATACTAGCCTATCTCCCCAGCCTATACTTATATACAGATCTGGTGTAGCCTATGTGAGCCTATACTAGCCTATCTCCTCAGTCTATACTTATATACAGATCTGGTGTAGCCTATGCGAGCCTATACTAGCCTATCTCCTCAGCCTATGCTTATATACAGATCTGGTGTAGCCTATACTGGCCTATCTCCTCAGCCTATACTAGCCTATCTCCCCAGCCTATACTTATATACAGATCTGGTGTAGCCTATGTGACCCTATACAAGCCTATCTCCCCAACCTATACTTATATATAGATCTGGTGTAGCCAATGTGAGCCTATACTAATCTCTCTCCTCAGTCTATACTTATATACAGACCTGGAGTAGCCTATACTAGCCTATCTCCTCAGCCTATACTTATATACAGATCTGGTGTAGCCTACACTAGTCTATCTCCTCAGTCTATACTTATATACAGATCTGGTGTAGCCTATGCGAGCCTATAGGTACTAGCCTATCTCCTCAGCCTATGCTTATATACAGATCTGGTGTAGCCTATACTGGCCTATCTCCTCAGCCTATACTCATATACAGATCTGGTGTAGCATATACTAGCCTATCTCCCCAGCCTATACTTATATATACATCTGGTGTAGCCAATGTGAGCCTATACTAATCTCTCTCCTCAGTCTATACTTATATACAGACCTGGAGTAGCCTATGTGAGCCTATACTAGCCTATCTCCTCAGCCTATACTTATATACAGATCTGGTGTAGCCTATACTAGCCTATCTCCCCAGCCTATACTTATATACAGATCTGGTGTAGCCTATGTGACCCTATACTAGCCTATCTCCTCAGTCTATACTTATATACAGATCTGGTGTAGCCTATGCGAGCCTATACTAGCCTATCTCCTCAGCCTATGCTTATATACAGATCTCTATCTCCTCAGCCTATACTCATATACAGATCTGGTGTAGCCTATGTGAGCCTATACAAGCCTATCTCCCCAACCTATACTTATATATAGATCTGGTGTAGCCAATGTGAGCCTATACTAATCTCTCTCCTCAGTCTATACTTATATACAGACCTGGAGTAGCCTATACTAGCCTATCTCCTCAGCCTATACTTATATACAGATCTGGTGTAGCCTATACTAGTCTATCTCCCCAGCCTATACTTATATACAGATCTGGTGTAGCCTATATGAGCCTATACTAGCCTATCTCCTCAGTCTATACTTATATACAGATCTGATGTAGCCTATGCGAGCCTATAGGTACTAGCCTATCTCCTCAGCCTATGCTTATATACAGATCTGGTGTAGCCTATACTGGCCTATCTCCTCAGCCTATACTCATATACAGATCTGGTGTAGCATATACTAGCCTATCTCCCCAGCCTATACTTATATACAGATCTGGTGTAGCCTATGTGAGCCTATACAAGCCTATCTCCCCAACCTATACTTATATATAGATCTGGTGTAGCCAATGTGAGCCTATACTAATCTCTCTCCTCAGTCTATACTTATATACAGACCTGGAGTAGCCTATACTAGCCTATCTCCTCAGCCTATACTTATATACAGATCTGGTGTAGCCTATACTAGTCTATCTCCCCAGCCTATACTTATATACAGATCTGGTGTAGCCTATATGAGCCTATACTAGCCTATCTCCTCAGTCTATACTTATATACAGATCTGATGTAGCCTATGCGAGCCTATAGGTACTAGCCTATCTCCTCAGCCTATGCTTATATACAGATCTGGTGTAGCCTATACTGGCCTATCTCCTCAGCCTATACTCATATACAGATCTGGTGTAGCATATACTAGCCTATCTCCCCAGCCTATACTTATATACAGATCTGGTGTAGCCTATGTGAGCCTATACAAGCCTATCTCCCCAACCTATACTTATATATAGATCCGGTGTAGCCAATGTGAGCCTATACTAATCTCTCTCCTCAGTCTATACTTATATATAGATCTGGAGTAGCCTATGTGAGCCTATACTAGCCTATCTCCTCAGCCTACTTATATACAGATCTGGTGTAGCCTATACTAGTCTATCTCCCCAGCCTATACTTATATACAGATCTGGTGTAGCCTATGTGAGCCTATACTAGCCTATCTCCTCAGTCTATACTTATATACAGATCTGGTGTAGCCTATGCGAGCCTATACTAGCCTATCTCCTCAGCCTATGCTTATATACAGATCTGGTGTAGCCTATACTGGCCTATCTCCTCAGCCTATACTCATATACAGATCTGGTGTAGCATATACTAACCTATCTCCCCAGCCTATACTTATATACAGATCTGGTGTAGCCTATGTGAGCCTATACAAGCCTATCTCCCCAACCTATACTTATATATAGATCTGGTGTAGCCAATGTGAGCCTATACTAATCTCTCTCCTCAGTCTATACTTATATACAGACCTGGAGTAGCCTATGTGAGCCTATACTAGCCTATCTCCTCAGCCTATACTTATATACAGATCTGGTGTAGCCTATACTAGCCTATCTCCCCAGCCTATACTTATATACAGATCTGGTGTAGCCTATGTGAGCCTATACTAGCCCATCTCCTCAGCCTATGCTTATATACAGATCTGGTGTAGCCAATGTGAGCCTATACTAATCTCTCTCCTCAGTCTATACTTATATACAGACCTGGAGTAGCCTATACTAGCCTATCTCCCCAGCCTATACTTATATACAGATCTGGTGTAGCCTATATGAGCCTATACTAGCCTATCTCCTCAGTCTATACTTATATACAGATCTGGTGTAGCCTATGCGAGCCTATAGGTACTAGCCTATCTCCTCAGCCTATGCTTATATACAGATCTGGTGTAGCCTATACTGGCCTATCTCCTCAGCCTATACTCATATACAGATCTGGTGTAGCATATACTAGCCTATCTCCCCAGCCTATACTTATATACAGATCTGGTGTAGCCTATGTGAGCCTATACAAGCCTATCTCCCCAACCTATACTTATATATAGATCCGGTGTAGCCAATGTGAGCCTATACTAATCTCTCTCCTCAGTCTATACTTATATATAGATCTGGAGTAGCCTATGTGAGCCTATACTAGCCTATCTCCTCAGCCTATACTTATATACAGATCTGGTGTAGCCTATACTAGTCTATCTCCCCAGCCTATACTTATATACAGATCTGGTGTAGCCTATGTGAGCCTATACTAGCCTATCTCCTCAGTCTATACTTATATACAGATCTGGTGTAGCCTATGCGAGCCTATACTAGCCTATCTCCTCAGCCTATGCTTATATACAGATCTGGTGTAGCCTATACTGGCCTATCTCCTCAGCCTATACTCATATACAGATCTGGTGTAGCATATACTAGCCTATCTCCCCAGCCTATACGTATATACAGATCTGGTGTAGCCTATGTGAGCCTATACAAGCCTATCTCCCCAACCTAAATTTATATATAGATCCGGTGTAGCCAATGTGAGCCTATACTAATCTCTCTCCTCAGTCTATACTTATATATAGATCTGGAGTAGCCTATGTGAGCCTATACTAGCCTATCTCCTCAGCCTATACTTATATACAGATCTGGTGTAGCCTATACTAGCCTATCTCCCCAGCCTATACTTATATACAGATCTGGTGTAGCCTATGTGAGCCTATACTAGCCTATCTCCTCAGTCTATACTTATATACAGATCTGGTGTAGCCTATGTGAGCCTATACTAGCCTATCTCCCCAGCCTATACTTATATACAGATCTGGTGTAGCCTGTGAGCCTATACTGGCCTATCTCCTCAGCCTATACTCATATATAGATCTGGTGTAGCCTATACTAGCCTATCTCCCCAGCCTATATTTATATACAGATCTGGTGTGGCCTATGTGAGCCTATACTAGCCTATCTCCTCAGTCTATACTTATATACAGATCTGGTGTAGCCTATGTGAGCCTATACTAGCCTATCTCCTCAGTCTATACTTATATACCAATCCGGTGTAGCTTATGTGAACCTATACTAGCCTATCTCCTCAGTCTATACTTATATGCAGATCTGGAGTAACCTGTGTGAGCTTATACTAATCTCTCTCCTCAGCCTATACTTATATACAGATCGGGTGTAGCCTATGTGAGCCTATACTTGCCTATCTCCTCAGCCTATACTTATATACAGATCCGGGGTAGCCTTTGTGAGCCTATACTAGCCTATCTCTACAGTGTATACTTAAATGCAGATCTGGTGTAGCCTATACTAGCCTATCTCATCAGTCTATACTTATATACAGATATGGTGTAGCCTATACTAGCCTATCGCCTCAGTCTATACTTATATACAGATCTGCTGTAGCCTATGTGAGCCTATCTCCTCAGCCTATACTTATATACAGATCTGCTGTAGCCTATGTGAGCCTATACTAGCCTATCCCCTCAGCCTATACTTATATACAGTATAGCCAATCATTCTGATATGGAATAAGTAATAATTAATAGTTTACATAAAATGTTGTTAGCTAATGCTGGATTTCTGACAATGAAGTCATTAGTCCTCTTGCTCTCCAATATTTTTCACTGATGGATGGGGCACTAGAAGTGGCCGGACATATTTGAAGGTGGTCTCGATCCATTTCCTCTTGCAGATCACATAGAGGACAGAGTGGTGAAGAATATATCCCAATTCTGTTTAAATGTTTTGCCAGACAATCATGTCCTGTAATCAACCTGAAGGTTGCAACTGCTGTTTTTCGAGGATACTCAGGAATTACTGTTTGAATGTTTGGTAGTTCCCATCGTTTATTCTTTGATTTAGTTTACATAAAATGTATACATGAAATTTGCTGTAAAATTTAGTACTAATATGCTTCTTAAACAAAACATGATTTTGTTTAAATGTAATATGTAATAGGTGACTGAATTCCATTTTTCTTGTTATAATAACAGTAATAATAATAGTCATTATTTATGAATAATTCCAAGTAGCTACACAACCCCCAGATAGAATTCTGTGGCCCCCTTGGGGGTCGCAACGCACAGTTTGGAAACTGTTGGTCTAAAATATTACTGGGTATCTATTTCACCATCTGACTTGGCATATATAATAGGACAAACACTTCAGTATATATCACAGATATGTAATAAGAATATATATACCTCCCCAATATGTATGGAGTAAATACAACTACAGAGGCTATAGCCAGAAAATTCAAGATATACATTTCATGTCATAAAAATATCTCAAACATATGACATTTTAATCAAAATTGTTAGAGCCATTTTGAAGAAAATCAAAATTTTCGAAAAATTTTCCATGTAAAGGGTAGTTTAGGGTGGGGCTATTTTCTTCAAAATCTTCATGTCGCATTCTTGAAAGACATTAAACTTAAATACCAACTTTGGTTTTTAACCAACTTTTCGTTTTTGAGTTATGCTGTCCACAGACAGACACACACACAGACCTTTTTCCAAAAATGCTTTTTTTGTATTCAGGGGGTCTCAAAACATATATTTCCGGTGAAATCTTGACATCAAATTTTTGGGTGGAAGACAATGCTTCCCCTACTTACCAGTAGAGAAAGTCAAACATCTTAGCACAACAGCCCTTCACAGGCCAAGGCTTACCACCCGGCTGCTGCATCCCCCACCTCTACCCACTACAGGCATGGGGTGCAAATGGAAATTTGAAACCAGAAGCTAGCAACTTGTGGAATACTAGGTTAAAACCAGAAAAATTCACAGTAGCAGCCCCAGTTCTGGCCAAAACACTTTAATATTGATATTCCCTATTATTAAAAAGGTAATGCTAAAGAACAATATTTGAAGAAAGGATAAACTATACACCTTAAGAGAGCCCACCAATGAGGTTTTAATTCAGAAGTTCATTTGTTCACAGTTGATATCAACAGCTGCTCTAACATTTTTGAAGGCAGGTCAAACCTCAAAATTTTTAATCATCAGAAGATACCTATATTTCATGAGTGTTTCCACTGGATCTGTGGATACATGGACGAATTTGATTAAGTATATTTATTTGTTGTAGATTATTATTAATGTGGCAAAGTCTGCCACAGTTAGTAGGAATACAATCATTCTCAAATACACAGCACTGACATCCTGTCTGGACATAAAAGTGTGCATATAGATGAAACATTAGTGTACTGAATTGCCAATTGCTGGACTGGCCTGCCCTAGGGACAAGCCTGACATGTTGTACAGTGTAAGCACAAATTCTATATGCTCCTACATTAAATTCAAACTGACATGAGTAATCATGCTGTGTTGTTGCTGAGGTTAAAACGTAGTGTTATTTCTTGCTATTTATAACTACTGATTGTTTGTAACTACCATTTTTGACACTAAGAATGGTGTGATTACAGGTTGTTCGTAACACAAGATATTGAAGAACTAGCTGATGCAAGCTACATGACTGAGGAATGCTTGGTAGCTGCTGTGTGGATCCATGAGTATCAAATTAATGGAAAATCTATTAAAAACTGTCATGGACGATTTTGTTGTGCAGTATCAGAAAGCAGCACCTAGAAAGAAGACCTTGTTGACATGAGAAAAGAAAACTCCTATGACAGGCAGCGTTCATGATATGCCAAGAAGTGAAAGACCATTCACCAGGCATGAACTTTGAGCTGATGTGGAACGATCAGTTGAAAATTCTCTGGTAATATCAACAAGGATTGTGCTGCTGATTTGGAAAATTCCAGACTCATCATCTGAATGCAGTCTTTGGAAATTGCTGGAGAATTGGTCAATGATCCAGCTCCTCTTCCATGGCCTCCAAAGATCCCTGATCTGACAACACAGATAACACACTCTGGGATTAAATTAAGGAACAGGTGTGGAAATGTGGATATCCAACAAATGAAGACCTGAAAAATCTGATGTGTGAAGGTTTCCACACTGGGACCCCATAGACGTTGCTCAAAATGAACAAGAGAACATAATGGTGCATTTAACTATGCAGAAACCTTTGAAGACACATAAGGATGTTTCCAATTCTTAAAATGTATGGGAAGCCCTTAAAATAAATAAATAATGGATATATTTTCATTTTCATGAGCAGATGTCAACTGTTTCTTCAGAATAGGAGATGGAAGTTGAATCATCCTTACTCAAGCTCCAGAGTGTCTGGAGGACTGTACCTGTTAATTAAATTTAGACACACACACCAGTGGCAGCTCGTGGATATAACGGATAGCGTGCTGCATGCTCATACAGTGGTAATATAAATGTTTCTGTTCTGTAATTTTTCATGCCGGCAATCATGTTGATAACCTTGGTGTTGAAGTCTTAGATGCTCGAAACTAGATTTTCTACAGAGAGCATGGTGAGTGCTGACAGTTGGTCCTGCCTCATTGTGCTCCTTAGGAAACACTTGATCCACTTTAGTGAAGAGAAGCAACACTCCAATTCTGCCGTTAGTCATAGGACTTGTGATGATAATCCTCAGGAGATTTGTTTTTTCATCAAAAGCTTCAACCAGATTGTTTGAATAGAACATCTTAAGCAGTAGTACTGCCCCACTCCTATGATGAAATTCTGGCTTTCATAAATGAGTGAAAGCTCTGATTTTAGTTTGTTCCTGTTTAGCATGGGATATGTCATTACACCGAAGTCTAGAATATGCTCTGGAAAATTTCTTTAATATTCTTCGAAATTTTCTGTGCTTATACACATCAAGATGAAATATTGACTCAAACTGTGATGCAATCGCACACCTCTTTAGTGTCATGATTTTGTTGCAGTCCCATTGCTTCCACTTATTCCCAGGTTGATCTTCAGCAGAGACAGTATCCAAGTTCTTGCGCAGTCCATCGATCATCTGCACAGTTTTTCACAGAATGGCTGACTTGCTATCAGTTTTTCTCACCTGCAGTTGGTTATGAGGATATTAACATGAGGCAATAAACGGAGAAAGACTTCTAACCAGAATAGAAATTTGCTGTCCTACAAGTTGTGTCTTAGCCCTCTTGCACAACTTCTCATGTCTCTTGAAAATGAATCCTCAATTCAAAAAAATATTCAATAAGTGCTTCTCTATTTTCAAAAATAGAACTCGCTGTCCGGGACTTAAAATCTCATCTAGTGGCAGAACCGGCATCCATATGACATTCAGAGATTTTTTCAAGAACTGACATGCTGGGGCGAGCGGGAGAAGAAATCAGGAAATCCTGACAGGGTGGAGAAAAATACTCTTGTTGATTTGTTTTGCAAAGCAGCTTTTTCCATTAGAGTATAATTTATGGGCATCACAGTGTGCCAGAGGATAATGTTCTCTTATTTTAGGTTAACACCATTTGTTATTTCCCTCATGACAGCAGCACCAAATGTTTGTGTAATGATTTTGTTTGGTGTTGGCTTGAGATGACTGTTTTAACTCTTTAAACAGACATTTGGATAATTCTATGGCAATCTGTCCATTAGGCTAAAAAAAAAAACACACAAAACCTTTCATTGAGGTCACAGTTAATCTCATAGGTAATGATACACGAGAACCAACTGCTGATACTCTGACACATGTGTAGTCTCATCTGCCATTAAGGCTACAGATTTTGTCTCCTTCAGTTCTTTTATTTTGTTGTGGCACACATCCAGTGCATATGGCAACAGTTCATTTTGTTGTTTTTGATGTCCATTTAGCAACAGTACTTGTCTCCTTGTGACTTTTTTGCAGCACTGTCAATACTAGCTATTGTATAGTAAGTTAGTAATTCCTAAAAATATTCCAGAATTTTCAGATTCCCTTATCTCATCATGTCCCCTTAATGCCAATTCATATGCATCACAGAGCTTAATGCAGTCTGTTATTTTCAATAAAATATACCTATTTCTTTCAATTTCCTCCTTTTTTAGTTTAAGAGACTCGCTATATGCAGAAGTGAGCTGTACACCAGTGTTTACTCTACCAAGAGTAGTGAGATCCAGATCATTACTCAAGTGTTTCCTGGTCGATATATGCTTATTTGCATATTCATTTAAATGGCCCAGGTCCTTTATACCACTTTTTGACCAGGAATCATTACTTCCAAACAACAGGCGAGGAAAGCAGAAAACGGCATTTCTAATTTCACAACTGCACATCCATGAATATTTCTCAAAAATGTCTATGAAAACGTCTTATTTAAGTACCAGTGCTTCTCTTCCCATGGCTATCTGAGCAATACTAATATCAGGAGTGGGTCTTCCAAGTGTTTTAACATAATTTTTTTTTTCAAAGGATCGAATAGAGAATGAATTCTCTAGCAGAGTTCACTGAATTAATTTCAGTGAGTTTTATTTAACACGGGTGCTTGAGAGGAGAGTAACACACTGCACAAGTGCAAGCAAAGGTGAACCTATAATATTGCTATCTTATAACACTCTTCCGAGCTGCTGCATCTGCCCAGCACACTACTAGTAATAAACTCATATTATACATTATCAAAGCTCATTTACAACTCAAGTGTTATAAAATATTTAAAGTTGGTTATTTCTGAAATTGTGTAGCATGCTGCAGCACAGTAGCACACATGGAGGAATCATCCCTAACAAACACACACACGCACGCGCACGCACGCACGCGCACACACACACACACACACACACATAATGGGTATATGGACTTCACCTTAGTTTGAATTTAATGAAGGTCTACATGGACTTTGTGTGCATCCTGTATGAAAAGCTGCTACACTCCTGTTAAACACACACTACTGCTTAACATTTTTGTTTTTCTTATTCAGTTGCTGCCACAATCTAATCTGATTACAATGTACTAGGCTACCACTGAACTACACTTAATTCAGTTTCATATCAGAGAAAATGTTCAGATTAGATTAATTTAATTTTAAATTAATAAACATATGCTGTATTTCATTTGTAGAAACACAGAAAAATGCTCAATGTTGGTGTAGCTCAGAATTACCTTTGTGTCCCAAACATATGAGGGGTATTTATCTTTTTACATCTAACAACTCATGTATAGCCTATATACTGTACAAAACAATCAGAGGAGTACTTATTATAGATTTCATTACAACAGACATACCAGATTATGTGGACTTAACTTACTAACACAATTGATCAGAACATTTGCAGTATACAAATAGTGCATAAATATATATCTTTAAACCACTGACAAACAGAAATGTGCTTTTAATACACTTATTAAACATTAATTAACAACAGCAACGCTGAATAATATTAACTATTAACCACTGAAGTATATACAATAATTTTGTTATCTATGATCAAAAGTTCCTTATCTTTCAAAGCAGCCATGCCCAAATGCAGTGAGTCAACCCTGGCTCACCCTACCTGTGCATCATGTGCACTTGTACCTACTGACACACCCTTTCACTTGTCATAAATGCCATTGCTCTCATAACAAACAGTGGTGGATCCTAACCGAGGCTTACGCAAATCTCGTTTCGTGCAAGCCTCGATCCTAACAGAGTGATGTCACTGTCTAAGCCCTCCACATCTTGCAAACATAAGTTGAGTGAGTGGACAAATTTTTTTGTTGAAGTAATAGAAAGGTTGACATATGAATTTACAGTTCATGTATTCAAAGATTTTAAAAGCTTGGAAAATTACTTTCTTCTTTTCACCAACCCTGTAGCAATGGGGGTTGGTGAAAATAAGCATCATTGCAGTTGCAGGTAAAATTAGTCACATTGCAAAACGGCACAGTTGTTAAAAGTATCAAGGTATTTAAACTTGCTCCTAGAAATAAATATACTTGTGTTACGATACGCACTCATATATTGGCATTGTTTGCCTCAAATACATTTACAAGCAACTTTTTTCTTGAATGAATATCAGATTTTCATCCCCCAGCACAGCTAAAAATATATTTAGCAGACACTATGCTGAAATTGGAAGCTATTGTGGTTTCCCATGATGCAGCACACATATAGGAAATAAGTTAAGAACAGAAATGTGTATGCTATTGCTAAGTCTGCCACAGTTGTACTTTGGAATGTTCTAGAAACTATAGAATGATTATTTACTATTTATTATACAACATATCTTAAATGTCTTTGGTCTTATGAATACATAATAGGCCTTTCTTATGTACAATGTTTAGTTGTAACTTAAGATGCCACTTGACAGTGCAAAGGTCAATTTACTCCTCCGCCTCCTTCCAAATACATGTCATGTGGCAAGTATCAAAGACTGACTCAGCATTTGGACATGGCTGACAAACTGACAGCAGAGGAAATATACACATATTCTTAGTTATTTGTAGGACTCAAAGCAAAAATAGGTGACTAGCATTAATAAGCTGTGCTGAAATTTTGCAAAAATAAAAAATGAATATTTCATTCACTCTTGGAATACATAAAGTATATTTCATAAGGGAATGCATATCTCATACATCAGTAGAGGTTCGTGAATATATATTTTGGGTGTTAATACCATTTAAAATTCAGAGAGTCCTGAAAATGTGAAATAGCTTCTGCTGCATAATAGTTATATCAACTAATTGATACCACTGCAACTGCTCCCAATAATAATACAAGTAACAAAATACATGAACCTAACTTGCCAGACTTCCTGGACCAAAATATTGCATTTTCCTGACTACAATGTTGTATTTACAATAATTTTAGTAGCCTCCTCCCCCTTTAAATAATATGTATTAATAAAGTGATACTTGAAAGAAAATGCAATATGTTGGATAGTAAAATGCATAGAAAAGGAATGTTATGCCAAATAATAAAATATTAACTTTCGTTTAGACAATAATTTAACTAATCAGATATGAACATGAAGGTAAGGTACCCAAAGGCAAATTACATCATTCTGATATAAATTTTTGAAACAAAATACTAAGGAAAAGTATTTTAAATATAAAATACAAAATAATTTGAAAACTCATAATTTGTTGAAAAGGATCCAGCCACTGAAATTGATCTTTTTTTTGGTGGGGGAGGAAGGGCCACCAACCTCCTCCCAACTCTAAAATGGTGCAAAAAGACAGCAGATCACAAAAAAGGTATGATGGATAAAATAAATTTGAAACTGTACACAAAAAAGTGTACAATGTAATCTCTGTAATACATGTGAAAGTGTCTGTATGTATATACAGCTATGCAGTCAAAAAAAATGAATTAGGAGAGCAAAATATTTCTAGTCCCACGTTGTGCTGCAGCACAGTTTACACAATTTGATATTTCCAACATGCAGCTGAGTTTACTGATAGTCTCTGTTCTATAGGTTATTGTCTGTTGGACACACAATAGCATACATATTAGTGTGTCCAACAGACGATAAAATATAGAATAGGGACTATCAATAAACTGAGCTGCATGTTGGAAATATCATATTGTGTAAATTGCACTGCAACACTATGTGACTTAGAAATATTCTGCTCTCCTAATGCGCAATGGCTGTACACACATTACTTCCTATAATTGAATTTGAAACTCACCATTTCAAGGGTTTTGAGGGGAATTTAAAGGAGCAAAAAATATTGTAATCCTCCTTAATTTGTAGTTTTTCATCAGTATGAATTACAGACATGTGATAACTTTGAATCAATTTCCCTTATTCCAATGTCTTTAATACCTTCTCCCCTAACTTTTTCTGTCCATTTTGTAATTCCCCGACTTTCCATGTCACTGGGAACCCTGTTCAATAATGCATAACTTGTAGACAAAAGAAAGGGTTGTTTTTGTGAATGCTTTATGTTGTGTGCATAATTAAGTATGGCATTTTAGGGCAAGAATGAACTAATGCCTAAATTAAATTGTAGTTGAAAGTATGGATGGTAAACAGAAAGTAAGAGAAGTTTCCGTGCTCTTGCACATTACCTACTTCTGCCACAGTGGCTAGATATAAAAGTGTGTCAGATAGTACAGAAACAGAGTACAAAAGAAACTTGCGTGCTAGTACAAGCCTTCAAGCATACACATCTCATATATGTATTTGATCCATATGGTTATTACATCATTTCAGTTGTGCATGCACAAAGAGTCTATAAAACATGCACAAGTCAACAGGGTAGCTACCCTGTCATGTTTCATCGAGTTTATGGGAGTATTGCAATAGGCTGCAGATTCTAAATATTGCAAATATGTTAAATTTAATAGCATTCAAGGAAAAAATAATAAATTTGGAAGGCATCAAAATTAAGATGCTCATACACTCTTCTGCTCTTATATAGCAGCCACCACTGATTATATATATATAAGGTTTAAAAAGAATACAATTTTCCTTTTTGTGTGTTAATTTGAGAGAATTTTTCAGCTTATGCTGATAAAGAAACTATTTTGATAGGAACAAAATTGATCAAGTTGTGAAAAAGCATCTTGACATGTTATCAAATCAACATCAACATCAAACATTAAACATAAGTTTGTCCAATTTCTCAAAATTGTATTTCATTAACCATATTTCTTTATATCATAACTTATGTAATTTTCAAGACAACTACCTAAAGCTTTGCAGAAACATTCCCACCGGAGTCAACAATCTGAACTCAATTTTTCTTTCATCTTTGATAGATGCAAATTTTTAGAAAAATTCAAAAAGTAGGAGAAAAGGGTTTGAAACTTAAAATTTCTTAAAACAAAAATGTTTTTCTTTCTTATGCACATGTTTTAACTACTGAGGTCAACTTCTACATTTGATGAAAATATAACACTAGAAATTTTATTATTTATAATCTGCATATTCTGCAACACAGATGAACACTGTTCACCCTAGGTATATTTAAAGTACTATTGCATATGTTAAAGACACAAAATTTCCCCTGAAACAACACACTAGGAAACAGGGAAGGAACATGTGAAAAACACATCTTTTGAAGTGTTGAATGTATAAGTATCCCCTTAAACATCTGAATACTGTTTTTAATACACAGTTTTTCATTTTCACACCCACTGAAGAGAAATGAATTTCCTTTCAAATCATTTAACACATAATTAGGAACATTTCTACAGAAAATTTGTGGATTTAGAGTTATACATTCATTTCCTGTTATGCTAGGGTATAATTTTATTAAAGCTATATCACATTAAAATATCTTACACACAGAACATTTCACATGTATTTTACTTGAGGCTTGTCCTCAAGCTTTAATCTTACAGCAAATATAACATGACACCTTCATAGTATCATTGACCTTAGTACAATAATAAACATATTATACACAATAAATATTTTGTAGTTTAGATATACAAATTAAAATGTTAATCAAATTACTCTAGCTCAACTTCCCATATCGATAATATGTTACCAATAGCCTAGAGTCACTTCCATGTTTCCTCCTGCGATTTGCAGATGGATGTACAGTGCAATAAGATAAAAAATCTGATGTGTTGCACTCACATGACTTTCTCTACTCTTGTACTAACCACTCTTATAAAATCCTATTCCTATACCTTCTCTGTGTTAGTTGACATAAACATTTGCAGAAATTATCTTATTGCTTATTTCCTTGTAGATGCAAGAGGAATATAGGAATACAGTATACTTTGAGAGATAGTCAAATCTTTTAAAGCTTTGAGATTCTGTTCTCTTTGCATGGCTAAGATATAAAAATATGAATAACGATCTTCCATTTAGACGAAAGTTTAAGTATTCCAAGACACACACAAATAACAAGGAATATCTCCAAAATAGTTCATTCTTCAAGAAGTTTTTTTGGACATAAATTGTGTGTTCTAGCAAGATCTACACTTTTTGTACAGTAAGATTTGATGTATCTCTTGCGGTTTACCAGCTATGCAAAAGTCAACCAGAGTAAACAGGACTACATGGGCTATTGCCAAAAAATTCAAAATATACGTTTCATTTGTCATAAAAATATCTCAAGCACATGGCATCAGAATTGTTAAAGCCATTTTTGAGAAAAAATTTTTACAAAATTTTCCATCTAAAGGGTAGTTTAGGGTGGAGGAATTTTTATCTAAATCTTTGTGTCACATCCTTAAAAGATATTAGACTTAAATGCCAACTTTGGTTTTTAACCGACTTTTCGTTTTTGAGTTATTCTGTTCACGTGTGCACGCACGCAAGCACGCACACACAGACCTTTTTCTAAAAATGCTTTTTTTTTTAATTCAGGGGGCCTCAAAATATATATTTCAGGTGAAATTCTGACATCGAATTTTTGGGTAGAATACAATACTTCCTCTACTTACGAGTACTATACGTAGTAGAGAAAGTAAAAATGCTTGAGAAATAAGTAGTTGTAGAACATTTTCGGCCCATAAATCATCAGCTAAAAGAGAAACCTAAGCCTTTTAAAACCCTTTGGTGGCACTCTCCATTTGGGTAAAACTAGTCATACATAAACATAAATAGAATTTATTAAATTTGGAAGTCCCATATGAGGATAATCTAGTTACACAGTACAGCCAGCCAGGAAAAAATCTGCTAGCCACAGGACGATGCATGGCAATGAGCCTATGCTGATGATGGACACAGTTCCAAAAAATATTTTCCCAAAAGAGAAGCATTCAAAATATTATTTTATTTTTCTTCAGAAGTTTTGAAATCACTGAAGTGAAAACCTGAATTTCATAACCAGATTCCTAAAGGTTCAAATAAGAGAGGTTCATGGCTAGGCATAAGGAAGTGATCAAGCTAACTCTACATTGCTATCAGTATGGAAGGCCAAACACCAATGGTTCAACTCCCAAACATGGCCCAAAGTTTTCAAATGTGAAAGTATTTTCTAAGCTTTATCATATACAAGGCCACGGTCTCCAACATTAAGAAAGGGCTACAGGTTCTGACATTCCTAATGCAGTATACATAATGTTGGTATATTACATTCCCCAAAGACTAACATGTTTGTTTACTTAGTAAGAAAAGACGAAGCTTGAGTTTATCAACTGATATAGCCTGGTACAGTGCAAAGTAAGCAGAGGCTGACATGCACAATACATAAGCTGTCTGTTAATTGAAATGAGCCAATCCAATACTGGCACAAAGGGATGGCGCATTACACCATATAATGGTCATTCATATCATGTCTCCAGCTGAGACAGGGTTCCACTTGGCATCGGGAACAGCATTTGTATGTGGTGTGCAGCAATAACTCATTTATTTAAGGTCTAGCAATGCAGTTTGTATAAAGTTTAGCTAAAGTAACATTAGAAGTGAGTACTGCGGTAAATAATGATTAAAAGTTTTTATGTATGACTCATATGTTCATACAAAATCTGCTCATGTTGTCACAAGATTTTTGAAGTCTGTAACTTATTTCTAGGGATCATTAAAAGAAAGTATATAAAACAGCCTACCCAGGCCAAGGCCTACCAACGACTGCCTCCTCCACCTCTGCCCACAGGCATCATGAGTGGGGTACAGTACTGAGAGTGGGATGTGGTCAGCACCTGATACCTTCAGGCCAGTTATGTCACCTTTGTGACCTAGGGTCACTACTTCTTTATCAAGGGACCCATTGAGCCTGGAGTGCACCCCATGCCAGACCTCCCAGTGGGAGAAAATTCCCATGCTGGTACCAGGGATTAAACTCAGGTCCTCCACACCAGAGGGAGGCACACTACCACTGCTCTGCAGAGGCGGTCAATGCCCAAACAATATTGATATAAAAATAGGGCAATAATAGTGTGTCAAATGTTCTGGCTCATTTCAATGAAATGACTTCCTTCACTGTTAATTTATGTATATGACTGTCTACTAGTCTTTCAAATGCACAGCTGCCGCATACACAGTATTTGTGCACTTTGTGAATGGTAGTGCAACATCAGCCAACCCATGAGCCCAGCTACCTCCTCATTATCCTTAACATTGAAGTCAACTGTAGTTTAGATTATTCAAGAACAGACAACACTGTGTTAATGCTGCTTATAAATCTCTGGACCAATAGGTATGTGCCATGGATTCACATTGTACCACTAGTCAAGTTGTCATTGTTATTAGCGATTTATGTTTGACAATGGTGGTCTGACTTTAGAGAAGCAAGTTTTAATATTCTACAAGTTGCTCCAAAAATAATTCTACTCACTGCACTCTCAGAGTTTTGTGCCACCTCCATGAAGTGTGATACCAAGATTAGTGAACAAATTCAAAGTTATAGGTATGGTTTTGGAAAAAAACTATTCCTGAATATGAAAGCTTTAAACAGAACAAAATTTTAGATGGTACACCACAAAGATCATTAACTTGCACACACAAATTTTTCTCCGTCTTCTGCACAAAATGCAACAAAACTTTACATCTGTAACTCTACAGATACAAATACCTATATGATAATGCTTTGCAAAGAAGATGATTGTTCAAGTAGTGATTTACTGCAATTAGTTGTTTAATTCACTCCAAATGAAGAATTTCACCTTTTCTTCATACACAAATCATGGTTTTATTTAAATTTGCCATTATAGATCTTCTAAAAAATTCATAATTTTGCATTAAAGCTCCCACACCCTATGAGCAAAAAATTAGGTGTCAGTGACAGAAAAATGACAGATCCTAAATAGGCAGAATATGTGGATTGGTACCAAACCTAACCTTAACATTATTTCTTCAGCAGCCAAATAGATGAGCAAAAATTACACAATTGGTTCCTAGGAGGCAATCGAACTGCACTCACAGGTTGAGAATAATCAAATAAACTGAAGTGAGGCACTTGTTGACAGAATAATTAATGTTGGTTTGTGACACTCATATCAGAATTAACCAGTGGTGACTTTTATTTATGGGATACTTCCGAGAAGCAAAATGTTCAATGTAAGTCGCAAAAAGTGTAGTGATGTATGGCGACTCTATAATCAAACACATCCACGTCAAAACATAAACTCTGTGAAAGTATGTATGGGCATAAAGTCAGCGCAGTTAAGAAAGAAAAAGAAAAGAAAAACAGTTGATAGGTGATTGATTCTTTCCCGATGCATTAACTACTGGAAGCAACACACATTTATTCACAGAATCAATTGACGGTATTTGAAAATTCATTATGCATTCCTTATTCTTCAAAATAAATAGCTTTTCTCAAACCATCAAATCTATAATGATGACAAAACGAACAGTAAAAACATGGATAATGCAAAGAATTGATTTGCGAAACTAGTTTGAAATTGGAATTAATACATAATTACAAAAATTGAATAAAGTTTTAGTTGCTAATATTTATTCATATTTGTTGATTTAAAGTAATACAGTTTTCAGGTGATACAAATCTAACTGTGAAGGAAATAAACCAAGAGACACTTTTAAAGGAGGCAGCATGAGAAGCTTCAAAGTGATTTAAAAATAATCAGATGATGGTAAATACAGAAAAAACCGTTATATTGCACTATCACATTATGGAGAATAAAGCTTTGAAAGAATCCATAATTCATCTCATTAATATGCAAATTGAAAACATTAGTAACACAATGTTTCTTGGTATTTGGATACAGCATAATATAAAATGGGATAAACACGTCTAAACAAAATAATAAAATAAATTAGCATTATCTGAGAGGTAGAATCAGCACTGAAAAATTCAGTGCCACAGTTGGGATTTGAATCACGGTCCTCCTGCTTCATGCACAGCTGCTCTAACCACTAAGCTACCATGGCAACTTGCCAGTACAATCTGTTACACTTTTCTAATGCTAATAAATAACGTAAATCTTGAAACCGACAAATGTTTGTATTGCCTAGGCTCATTCAGTCATGTGATATGGAATTGTGTTCTGAGGGAATTCACCACAATGTTTAAAGTTCAGAAAAGATTAAAAACAATGATAAGAGTAAATTTTTTTTACCTCAAAATTCATCTGTGGCTTTGAACCTCTTTGAACAATTCCCTTATAGCAATGGCGTTCACTTGCTTAGCAGTGGTTTTGAACTTTGGGTTTCTATTACTTGGCTTTTTTATTAATTAAATTAAATTCACACACACACGCACGCACACACTACAATGACAAGAGTAAATTTTTTCACCTTTAACCTCAAAAGTTGTATCTGTGGCTTTTAACCTCTTTGAACAATTCCCTAATAGCAATGGCGTTCACTTGCTTAGCAGTAGTTTTGAACTTTGGCTCTCTTTTTATTAATTACATTAAATTCACACACACATACACACTCCCATTCATACCTCCGGACTTTTAGGAGAATGAGGAATAATCCTAGAATTCCCACCCTCCCAGTTGAGAATCAAACCTAGGACCTCTTACACAGCAAGCAGGTGCTCTAATGACTGAGATAAAAGACCAGCCAGGAGTAAATCGTAGAACCATATTTAGGCCCAGTTTTAAAGCATCTCATATCTCACCTCTCCAAGCATATATATATTTATGAATTGATCCTTTTTACAAGACAATAATTTACTTGGCTGACCCCATTGCTCAGTTGGTAGAACACCTACCTGCTGTGCAAGGGATCGTGGGTTTGCATCCTGGCTGAAAGGGTGAGAATTTTTCTTCCACTAAGATAACTCCCCATCCCCTCTAAAGTCTGGAAGTATGAGTGTGTGTGAACTTATGCCGGGATTACGAAGAAGGTAACTTAACGTAACTTGACTTTAACACGACTGAATGTAACCTTATGTTAAATAGAGCAATTTAGGGTTGACTTAACGTGATTTACCTTATGAGTTATGTATATATAAAAAAGTATCCAAAGTTAAATCCACCATTGAGCAAGTGAACACCATTGCTGTTGAGCAATTGTTCCAAAAGGCTAAAAGCTGCCGATATGACCTTCAATAGCATATAAATAGAACATAAAAAAAATACTTAACTTGTGACAATATATTTCTGACAAAGAAAGAAATTCACCGTGGGAATACTACAAAAGGATCGTATTTAATGAGAACAAACACAACACTGTTGCACAATGGAAGAATTTATGCAGGCGATAAATTATTAAATAACAAACTTCCTGTCAGCTTGAAGTCAAAGAAATTCACTATCTTTTAGTTAGCCCTGCTGGCACATTTGCTTGATTATTACTACTTAAAGAAAGATTTTCTTAATAGTGAAATGTATATTTGCAGAAACAGTGACATGACTAAGATGTTTCAACACGTTTCACCTTCATTTGAAGGCATCATCAGAGGTTGTCGACTAGCTGGAATTCAGTTGGTCCCATGGATGTAGTTTACCTGAGGGGGAGACATCTGGCAGAGATTGAATGAAGCTCATCATCAATTTTTGATGATGCCTTCAAGTGAAGGCGAAACACAACCAATACATATATATACTGGGTGCCACAGTTAAAAGTAGCCTACCTCCCCGTTTGAATGTGAATGCAATATTATGACTTCTGAAATTCATACTCAACAATGCTATAAAAATGCTCTTATTGAATAGAGTTTACAGCTACTACAATAAACAGTTTTATGGAATGATCAACTGTTAGCATTTTTCTGTCAGCATTTCTTATTTCATCAGTGAAGTTACACGATTCTCTTTGCATTTACAAAATTACTTTCTCAATAGAAGAAACAATTGAAATTGTGGAAGCATATATGAAAACAGGTTAGATTAAGGAATATTTTTTTTTAAAAGGTGAGTTAATTAATAACACTGAACAACACTTACAAAATATTTTTCCGGGACGTGTTTCAAAGGTTAACTTTCCTCCATTATCAACCGGACAATGACTGGGTTTCCATGGTGTTTCGTGGTGTGGATGGTGATGCTTCTTCTGATGTTTCTTCTGGTAACAGTTCAATAAACTTACTGAAAATGTCACTCTGAGGAATGTCGAAATTAAATACTTGGTTTCTATTTTTTAAAATAAAGATTTGTTCCCATGTGGACAGTTCTTGTTTTCCGGTTATGTGTTTAAGAAGTTAAACCAGAAACTGGCTTGAGAATTTAATGTCATTCTGGCAGTTTGTCACAATAGCTCAGTGGTAGAGCGTCCGCCCGGCAAGCGGAAGGTCTGTGGTTCAAATCCCAGTTGTGGCATTGAATTTTTAAGTTCCAGTTCTACCTCTTAAACTTTGCCCACACACGGCTTGTGTGTTTAAAAACACCAACAGTAAGTTTGTTGGCATAAATAAATAATCCATTATTGATTGTTTTTACACTACCCTCACCACGGTTGCATATATGGAAATTTTCTATACATTTGGTGCTCAACTCACCGGATATGAAACACTATGCTGCTTCTTCCAGCAAGATGGAGGAACATGCCTCACATCTAAATTATCCCTGGAATGAGTCCATGATGTCTCTGAGGAACAAACCGTCAGCAAACATTTGTGGCCACCATGTTCACCAGATTTAACAATATGTGATTTTTTTCCTGTGGAGACACTTCAAGAGCAAGGCCTATGAAACACATCCACACACATTACTGAAAGACAACATCAGCCATGAAGCTACCGCCATCAATATCTGAACTTTACACTGGTTGTATCTTAGTATACTTAAATGTGCACAGCTATGTATTTCTCACTGTGTTTAATTATAAATAAATGTAAGTTAATTTCTGTAATTTCACTGGTTACTGTATACTTATGTACATGGGTTACTTTTATCTGCACCACCCTGTATACAAGTACATACACACATATATTTATGTATTATTTATATAATATATAAATAAAATTATGAAGATTGTGTCCGATTAAAACGCATCACTTACGTGTAATTAAATTATAAGTGTAAGTAATGTTTGTGTTTCAATCCAACTCAATTTTCATTATAATTTAGATTCACATCACTGTTAGTAGCTTATTCAAAGATACACATAAATAAAATGTTTACTGTATATATTAAATGGCATTTGACGGGTCCTACATCATTGACTGCATGATTTACAGGATGAACAAAACTACTACTACTACTAGTGGCACATGGGTATGAGGAAGTGCATCTTTTGGCAACCCTGTAGCCTTTTCTGATGCTGGATGTTTTATAGTTTTAAAGTACAGTTCCAATAATTTCTGAAAGGAGAACTCTTCTTGGTTAAACTTATTCTCAATTTTCAAATTATACAGCTGTTAGTTAACAGTATTTATGGTAACTAAGTTCTATAATATATTACTATATACTTTACAATATATGAAAATAGACAACTTGAGCTCTTCTGAACATTTTATTTAGTCTAATGTATGTTATTTGAGTTCTGATATTTTGCCAGTACTAGCAAAATGAAATATACAATCATTTCAATGTTACTCACTGTAAACATTTTGAACAGAGAGCATCTTCACACATAATTTATTCCATATCATGCAGTTAAGTACAGTTTTATATTTATGCCATAATTTACAGTGATTTGATAGGTGACTGGAGTATATTGAAGCTCTTTGAGAAATTACCAAGTCATCTGCTCAACATAAGTTTTCATGGCATCTTCCAAGAAACCAAATTAAGCCACTATGTGTTAGCTAGTATACTTCTTCTTTACTGCATACTAAAGGAAAAACCATTCCAACAGAACTTTCACAGTTTAGCTACACACAAAATTTAAGTAGATATTTCATGATTAGAACTAAGATATTGGAGTCCCTTACAGAAGATTCTCACAACTTTTGGACTCCATGTAGTATTTTCAAGAATGTCCTAATCCTAAGCCAAAAATATTACACATTTTTTATAGTGTGCAACACTTTCAGTGTTGTCATCAATCCTGTAAGAAATGCATTCTACAGGGCTCCAAGCCTCACCCCAGCTCATGATAAATACGTTGTTAAATATGACAATAAGACATGCAGGTCCACCAAACATTTTACAACACTGATTATGAACATTTATGAAAGTTAACTGACAACACCAAGTTTTCTGAAATCTATATTTAACTGAGTAAAACTGAATGTGAGCAACATTTCATAACTTGCAAATATTATTCCAAGATTACCCTGTATCTATAAACTAATCTTTGAGCTAAAGAAAATTATGCACTTATTGCATCGCGCATCAGTCTAAACAGACATTGCAGGACTGCATATATATTTAAATCTATATAAATTTAAATGAACAGTAGACAAAGAAACTGCTGCCCAATGAATACAGGTTTTAGCCAAATATTTGTTCATGTGCAAATACAAATATACAGATATTTATATTTTCAATAAAAATTAAAACAATTTTAAATCTTTGGTAATTTTCAGTGATTTCCAAAAGTGTGTACAGCATGAAAAAAATCATTGAGCACATTAGAAGAGCAGAATATTTTTAAGTTCCACTTTCTGTGGCAGCACAATTTACATAAGTTGATATTCCAACATGCAGCTGAGTTATTTATAGTCTCTGATCCAAACGTTATCGTCTATTGGATACTCAAATAGACTCTGTCTTGAATTGCCATTTGCATTTGCAAGGATGTATACAAATGCGAGTGTTGATTCAAGACACAGGCCATTTGAGTGTTAATAGATGATAGCATATGGAACGGAGACTATACATAACTCAGTGTATGTTGCAATATCGACTTGCATAAACTGCGCTGCAACATGACGTGATACTTAGAAATATTCTGTTTTACTAATACGCTCAATCATTTTTCCATTGCTGTACTATCCATGTACAATTTTGATTACTAAATCATTTGGCACACCTTTGGCACCACAATCCCATATGCATATGATCTTAAATGTCCTGCAATGAAAAACAAGCCTTGAACATGCTCAAACTAAAAGGCAGATGAAATGCGCCATATACTAAAGCAAGCTTTTGACGTCATTGTAAAATTTATGTTACTTGTGGTAACCTCACTAATGAAATATAGCATATTTATTAAAGAAAATTTGGAAAAAGAAGCTATCAGATAAGTTGGTTAGCATCATAATTATTGGAATGCATAAAAGACCAATTACAATTTTCAAAGGTATCTTTCTCCTCAAACATATTTGAAAGTAGATATGTTGCATATTGATGGTATAGTGCACAATCATGTCAAGAAAATTCAAATTGATTTTGGTCATGCATTGGAAATATTAAGGGTGCTGCCTGTACATTACTTGGAATTAGCTGGAAACATTTAAAATACTTCTAAAAATAAAAGTGACTCTAAACTGCAACGAATGGACAAAATATATTTGTGTAATAAGCTAAGAATTACTCTAGAGTTAGCAATTTAATGCTTATAGTTAGCAGTTTAGACTAATATGCTGCAATGCTTTTTCTTTAAAAATAATTACATATGAAATTTGAGGCAACACTGCTCCAAGAATATGGAAACAATATTTTGCTTGGATACAACCGCAAGAGGCAAAAGCAATGAAAATGAAAATTTGTGGACAAACCAACTAAATATAAACACACTTTCAGAATATTCTAGGTTGTGTAAATAGCTAATAATAAAGCACTCTCAGTTGTGGACATTTAAACTGAGAATGTGGCATTTCCAAATATGCTTGAGAAGAAATGTTACACTGTACATCAAATAATAGTAGTAGTTGCTGTAACTTCAAAAACTTACAATAGTGAGGTCATCTTTGCAACAAGCCTTATCTATGTTTTATCAATAAATATGTTCTTTCATACACTTTGACTTAGTATGAAACCTACTACTTTAGTCTATCAATTGTAATCAAAGCTTGAACACCTTTCCGCTACATACTCAGGAACTACAATGACAAAATCATGGTTTCTTTCTCTTTGTTACGACCATGAGAACCAAGATTTTGGTGATTTAGGTGTGCAAGGGGTTTGTGGTGCTGTAGATGGATCTTTTCCTTCCTTTTCTTTCCTTTTTCTTTCTTTTTCATCCTCTTCTTCTTTTTCTTCTTCTTTGGATTTACTTTGTTCTGGAACTTCATCCCCATTTACTTGGGGTGCTGCTACCTTAGTGTTGGTTTCACTTTGCATGTGTTTCTCATATGCCCGAACATCATCCAAGCTCATCCCATACCATTCATCAATCCAAGCAAAGGCCTGACGATGACCAAGAAGCAATATCTCACGGATTGCCTGACAAGAGTTAAAGAGGAATCATGTTAGGAATTTTATCACACTCAAAAATGCTCCAATACTAGACTCACACAAATGCTGATACTGATTATATTAGCAATTCTAGAATGGAGCCAAAAAATGCTATTGTGATAATTATCTTGAAATTATGTTTTAACCACTGAAGTTTACATAAACATCCATTTCTCTGAGTTATGGTATGTAAGTCAAATAAAGATCACCATAAACTTTTTGGAGAACTTGAAAGCATTCATTGAAGTTGAGGTATACTTTTATCAGAACAAAGTTGCACAACTCACAAAGTATTATTTGCTTTTCAATAAAACTTGGAGTCATGGTCATTGACAGTGTATTCCGTACTTTGTTAAAGCGAGGGTTGTTCTTGCTTTGAGTAACTTTTGTTACATAAAATACAGTATACAGGCTATTAATAAGCTACTCTAATGGGGACAAAAGCAAAAAAATATAAATATTTTGCTTATTATTATTTTTTGAAAATGTTGCACAAGAAAACTTATTAAGCATTCAATTCTGACATTTTTATTATTTTCCGCATTTTGATAAGGTGACTATTAAGAAAGAATACAGACTTCTTTTAATTATTTACGCAGCTAAGCTAGCTACAACAAACAGTGTTACGACTCCTTTGTAAGCACAAAGTAGAGGCACTCTTGTTTTAATTTTTTCTACATCCCTGGAATAATTTGTGGCAGTTTTTATTATGGGACATGTAGCCACACACATGTTCGAGCGATGAGATCTTTGTTACAGGGTCAAATATAATGGGCAACAAATAAAGAACAAAATGGCAAAAACTAAGATTTTCTCTAGTGAAAGCCCTGATTTCCAAAATGAAACTTTATTTTATGTTTAAATCAAATCTATTCACAAATTAACTGTTCAACATGTTCCTGAAACTAGCATCCGTAACTATTTGGGTTACTCCTGCGGCAAAGTTCCTTTAATTGCTTCTGACCCAAAGCATTAATAGCGTCACTTTCAACACAATCCTAATTTTACTTTCCCTAACGTATATTTATATCCAGGAGTATATCTTCAAGTTATTTCTTCTTTGCACGATCACTGATGGATTGTTTGCTCTTCTTGTTATTTACAAGAATTAATGTGTTTTCTATTGTATTGCGACACACAGCTATCAATAATTCCGCACAATTTTGCACCTTTACTATGTGACACTCAGATCATAATTCTCTCACAAAAGATTAACTATTTAAAATAAGAACAAATTAGGAACTAAAAGCTTCACTTATCTTAGTAATATTGCACGATTTTATGCAGCTAACACGTTTCAAGTTGACTTCAACTCATTCTCAAAGTCATACAAAGTTATCATTGCTACTGTTAATAGCTTAATTTTTTCCTTATTGATTAATTATTTATTCGCATTGGTTATGGAGTCCAGCAAGGATTGCATTTCTTTTGCTTTTCTAATGATTTATACTCATTGCCAATGTCAGCTATGCTCCATATTATTGTGCAGAACAGCTTCGGATGCAATATTAACAAGAAAATAATGTAATGAGAGAGTGTAAACTTTCACGACTGGAGTCAATATATCTAGGAGTTATTTCCGGGCTGTTATGCCGTGGTCTGCTGGAGTTTAAGTACCTAGACGTTTCGTCCACAACTGTGGCAGACATCTTCAGTTGCACGAGCATAGTCTCCTCAGAAAAGTTAATGTGGCATCTGAGGTGTGGTCTGTCTAAACTACTGTATTTATCCCTCGAGTGCCCTCCGCTGATTGGTCCGGATGGTGGACAGTAGGAGGGAGGGGGCGGGCTTCACCAAAGGTGTTGTTTCCTCCTTATTGGTTCACTGGTATTTCTCCTGTTTTGTGCCGTTTCTTGCCTTCAATGGCAGGATACCAGTTGCTGTTAAGTTTCAAAACTTCTTCTTTCTTATTGAAATCATCCACAATACATTACCATGCCTGGCTACAACATGAAGCTATTGAAATTTATAAACATCCCCACAATTTCAATTCACTCCAATTTCAATCAACTCCAGCAGACCACGGCATAACAGCCCAGAAATAAATATAATGTAACATCATAACAAAATCCTGAGATAGTACTAGTGAACATAAAATACACATAATAAACACCAGTATGAATCACCTATTCTTGTTTTTCCTAAATTAAATGTTCTAAGCTTACAACACATGAGTGGTTACGCGTCTCATAATAAAAAAAACTGCCACAATTTTATTACTAATTTTAAAAATATTACCCCAGCACTACAGCTCATGAAGAGCCAAGCCTTACCACCCAGCTGCTGCAACCCCCACCTCGGCCCACTACAGGCATCATTGGTGGGGTGCATTACTGGAATGTGGTATGTGGTCAGCATCCCGATCCCTCCCGGCCAGTTATGCGGTCTTCACAACCTGAGGCTGCCACTTTTCCATCAAGTAGCTCCTCAATTGGTCCCCCTGGGACTAACGAGGCTGAGTGCACACCGTGCCAGACCTCCCGAGGGGATAAAATCCCCATGCTGGTACCGAGGATCGAACCTGGGTCCTCCACACCAGAGGCAAGCGCGCTATCAAAAATATTATAACACATGCAAATTAGAGAGAGGGAGACAAATGAGGTGGAAGGAAAATAGAGTCAGAGAGGGGGGTAGGAGGTTAGAAGAGGCAGAAAAAGATGAAATGGGGAGAATGTAAGATGGGGAAAGGGAGAGAAAAAAGGAGAGAATAAGTAAGAGAGAGGAGAGCAAGATGAGTGATGCTTCTCATTTAAAGCAATAATATGAACATAAGTTTGGCTTCTGCTGGTATAAGAACATAATTCTAACTTAATATACAAGTAAATGGCTGAAAAAATCAAAATAAAGAAAAATTAAAATTCTTAACAGTACATACAGCTCAAGCAATCCATCTGTACTTGTTGATTACAGCTTGATTTTTAAAAGAAGATACATGACAGCCATCCAACAAGTTACACATATTCCCTTTCTCTAACCCTCAGTATCGGAACTTATAAACAAGCATTCAGATTTATCTCACAGCAGCAAAAACATGCAGATATATAAGGAAATAATGAAGCTATTAACAGTGAAGCAACAAGAATCTAAAGTATGAATGAATGAATATTTGAGTACTAAATCTGATACACCTTGGGCTATCCCTGAGCTAGACCCTGATCCCTTTGCTATTAGGGTAGCCCTTCAATAAAACTGCCTTCTACATGCACATTACTCATGTTTAGCTTTTCACTAATCTTATCCTGCTCCCACCCTTAAATTTTTATTTCTGGTTTTCTGTCATCTCCTATCCCTATTCCTTTCCCTCTTTCTCAACTTTTTCTCATCAACTTCACTCATAACTTCTTTTCATTAGTTTTCATTTCAGTACTTCACTACCCATAACACTTATAACCTCATTTTCACTGTGTATAAAAACCCTCTGCTTCCTCATTTATGGATTACCCAGCCATGTTTTAAACCTTGTTGCTCTCAGCAAAGTACTCCTTTCTTTCTTTTTCTCCTGCCTAGTTCTCCCTTTCCCCCTCACTGGTATCGCTTCCTCTCTGTGCTCTCCAATGCCCAATGTTGTTATCCCCCACCTTGGCTCTTTCCTATGCTTTTTTCGCGTGCCACATCCTACCATTTCGTCACTGCATTTTGCTCACCCCTGACCTTGACTTTGAAGCACTTGTCACTAAAACCACACGTGTTGCAATTTGCTGAGTAGTCGTCTGTTCTATCATATTTCTTGCTGATATTTGGTCATTTCCTTGTTTTTCTTGGTGCAATGCCTGCTGGTCCTGCCTCTGCCCGTCACTTGGTCCATTCTTCCTCTCTGTTGCTGGTCAACTACGTACAGCTCAAAGTTTTTAATGTAAACCCTCTTGCCTTCATTTCTTGCTTGTCTTCTCTGATTAATTAGATCCTTCATTTGCACCCTTTGTGCATACGTTAAGTCCTTGTTGATGTAAATAGTTGATCCTCTCAATTTTCTTGCCTGTTTTAGTACTTCTTTAGCTGTTTGTGTGTTTGTAAACTTCACAAGAATATTTCTTTTCCATGGAATTTTGCCGATTCTAAATGCGTCACAAGTCTCATATCCTCTCAGATGTATTTCCAATTTGTTCACTAGTAGATCTTCTAAATCCTGATATACTCCCACTCCACGTTTTTCTTCTACTCCTGAAATCACTACATTGTATTTTCTGCTTTTATCTTCCATTCTTTCGAATTTCCCATTTTAACGTATCCATTTCTTTGTTTCCGCTATCGTATTTCATCCACTCTTGTCTAAATCTCTCTGCCAGTCCTTTATCTCTAACTAAAACTGTTTCGTTTATCTGCCCTTTAGCCGCCATGTTGCTTAACTCCTTTTTCACCTCGGCCACGGGAGCTTCCTTCACCATACATCCACTCAGTTCCACTGCTAGATCCATACTCATCTAAAGTGAAAACAAATTAGAAACTAAAAGCTTCACTTATCTTAGTAATATTCCCAGTTGTTTGGTGCTAACAAGTTTCGAGTTGACTCCAACTTGATATATGTATTAGTTTACCTTCAGAACAAAGGTAATTTGTTCTCAATGCCAAAAAAGTAATGTGTTCTGAATACGAATTCACTGCGTCTTTGCGTATCCCCAGTTGTGATTCTGAGTGCCTAATTTGCAATTCAATCTCTCTCTCTTTCTCTCTCTCTCAATTATAATAGCGCAATTTGTGGTACTTTCAAGCACACTGTCAGTGCAGCCCTTTGACACATTTATCTTAGTTTCACCCAACCACACTATTCCCTTCAAGTTCTTGTTTTGCATTTCTCTTAAAAACAAAGCCCTTAGTGCTACAATATCTGATCATTCTAATATCAGTTTTTCTTATTATTAAACTTAAATCCCATATCATGGAGGACTTTGTTCAAAGAGCTAACGCTTCCCTCAAAAAGCTCTGCTTCTTTAACAGAAGAAAGAAGCTTACGTGTAATAGAATGCTCCTTTCGTGTATAATAGCTATAGATGTGCCTTCTTATGGCATCTGATTAGAAACTGTCCAGTTGCGTAACTGGAGATGCTCTTTGTCTCTCTTTCCCAGAAGTTGAAATTTGTGTTGAACCTGGCTCTGCTGCATCTCTTTGGAGATTTTAGAAACAGTCATCTCATTTATTTTAAGAGCATGTACAGTTTGTTTCCTAACTTAGTTGAAAGGAATAACAAGTTCATGGTGAAGGAGAATATTCTCCTCTTCCTGTTCGAAGAATTCTGTAAGGGACTAGACAAGTTCTCTACTGTGCAATGTAATACCCCAACCTGAAGTTGCTCTTTGTCTTGGGCAATGCATCTTAGGTCTAAATCTACCTCCAGTAACTCTTGCTTTCATAACTACATTACTTTAATATGAGTTTTAACGAAGTAGGCTAACAACATACAATGCAACTGAACGCCCAAGCAAGGTCACTTTCTCATAAACTAGTGATAACTGCCCTGAGTACAGGAATTATCACTGTAATAGCCAATCTTTCAACCTTTGTTTATGTTTCCATAGCAACAGTCTTCCCCTCATATCCTTTACCGCCGTTGCTTAACATCTGTCATGCATCTTCTTTTAAAAGCGAGACTGTAGGGTTCGCTGTATCCTCGGAAGGTTGAATCAGATTTGACAAAATACATCCAATTTCCTTGATTGAGAATTGAAGAACTTGTAATTACTTACTCTATGGATAAGATCTTCAACCTTGGTTTGCAAACCCCAGACTTCGAAAGAAACCTGAACAAGCTTGTAGGAGCACATTATGGGTACTGAGGTGTCCCGCCATCCTTCTACAAGGGGTCCCCGTCCAGTTTTCTGTGACTGGAAATATCTTACATCCTAGAAAAACACACAATGTTTGATACAGCAAACATAAGCTATAAATTAAGTATGTAAAACCAAATCATAAATACCTCTTTCATTCATAATTCTGGATGAACTTTTTAATTTTCCTTCATTCACAGCATTACGCTGAACAATAATGTTTTGATCTGGCAATGGTACAGTCCAAATGAAATGGACTAAAAAACAAGATGAGTATAAAACTTACCTCCTCTTCTTTATAATGTTTTGGATTGACTTCATCATATGCTATGTCGATGAACTCCACTGATCTGTCCATGAGAGATTCTGGGTCCACATTCAGACACTAGGGATAAAAAAATGAAAACAATGAATTTCTTTAATTTATAACCAATGAATCACTTGCCCCAAATTATTTTTTTATGTGTACTACCTGCTAAGTGGCCAATGTACAGGATATCAGTTATCGCTAAAAAGTATTTATTTGGTAGATTTCAAAATTATTTACTACCTACTTCAGATATTTAGTTAAATTCTGAAAATAATTTATTCAAAGTAACGCTCTGTTAATCATAGGTCTCAGAATAGCAAAATAATTTTTGGATTCCTATCATGGAAACAAACATCCTACAGCATTTAAAGGTGAGTAACAGGAAAAACGAAGTACAGAAACTCACTTTAAGACACATTTAAATGAGATGTAATTAAGAGAACTTCCAAATATTGTAAGTCTATAAAATTTCACAAATATATAGATATTAGATTAATAACTATTCCATAAAAACAAAAACTCAGCACCAGTTTCAGCCATGATCCTCTTTAAGGGAAACAAGTTATCCCGGAGGAACGTCCTTACACTGAAACAGAAACATTTCTCTTTCTTGGCATTAAAAGATGCAAGCACACTTGGAAGCTCACTTTATAACTTCTGTGGAAAATCCAACTTACAGAATGATCTGTAAAATTATTGTTTTATCATTGATTGTGGGTTAAATTGCTACTTTCTGCTTAAGGTAATCTCTCCTTCTACATATTGATTCCATTCATGAATCCAACATATCAATTTATATACGCAGCGTACTGTTTAGCCTCACTATTTAAGCTCAAACTGTGTAAGCTTTCACAGCTGGTGTCATAATATTGAAACTGATTATCCGGGCTTGTGGGCCGTGGTCTACTCAGGAAACTCCTTCCAGACGTTTCGTCCGAAGCTACGTCGAACATCCTCAGTGGCATTGCCTTAACACTCTCGTAGTCTAGGCGATGACTGACACGGAGCCTTTTGGCTTCACGGGCTTTATACGTTTGGCACGGGTGGGCGGAGCTAGTTCCTGGTTGCTCCGGTCTTGGCTTATTGGTACAGCTGCAGCGGGGGCTGGGTTGCTGCTTCTATAGTCTATGCTTGATGTTGAGGCTGTTGGCGGCGTATGGTTCTGGATATGTTGACGGTCAGGACCATATGTCTTCATCTTCTCCATTGCAGAATGCATTTCAGTCTTCACTTCTTCCTTCATGCCCTTCATTTCTATGTTTATTTCTTCCTTCACAGATCTGTTGTTACTTCACTTCCCATCTTCATTTGGAGTTAACATTGGTCATTTCAGCCTTCATTTTTTCCATTCCATATTTCATTTCTGCCATACTAGGCAACAGTTTCCAAAGTGTTGCTTCCATTGTGGTTTTTGAATCTCGTTTCTGACTCCAGTGTGACAAATGACAAGTCCAGTTACCTTCTATGTCACTTTATTTCCCAAAAACCAAATCATTATTCACAACTCATGACCCTGTAAGTCACAGCTGTTCTTTTCTATTATAACCTTCTCACAAATAATGCTCAACCGTACACAGCTCACTCTCACGATTCTAAATCTAACACATTGGCTTAAACTGACTCTTGACAATAAACTCACTAAAAACTGACTTCTCTGTCCATGCTGACTTGCTTATATACCCAAGAATTAGGTATCCATGATTTTTCTGGAACTTGGCATTTCACGAAGCTTCTCATAACAACCCTGGCACTTGAAGCTTCTCAAACTGTCTGGAAGTGGTGTTTGTTCTTAGCTGCCATGGTCACACATTGCCTAACAAGGCAACTGATCTTAAGCCTACTTTGATGTGTGTCTGCCGCCACAATATTTACTTTGTAGGAACACACAAGAGTTCAAACTACACTCAGATCCATTTCTAATAATGTCTTTGTAAGCAAGCAATTTGAATATCTAATTGAATTAGCTGTCATATAATGCTACATGCTGATCCAATGTTCTATGAAAAGCACATGCTTTCTATGCTATTAACTGAATAATTAGAAAATATGACTGTGCAAACTTGAGTTCAACAGATGAGAGCAATAGACTGCTATACAGCAGGAGGGGCTACCATAGGCACATACACCTAACCCAAGTTTATTGATTTGATATGAACTTCATAGGCTTGATAAAGAAACATTAATGGTACTCCAGCAGAGGTATCACATGTAATTATAGCAATAGTCACCATAAAAGTGATCTCAGAGAAAATGAAGAGTATAAAAATACTAACGGTTTCAAGTTTCGTTTGGCTTCATATCAAATGCTTGCAATTTACAACAAATAATTTTGCATCAACTGAAATTAGTGCACAAGTTTCAACAAGTGTACTCATTTTCCTTGCAAAATGGAAGTTGCCATCTGGTTTCTAAATGAATAAATCAACTAAAAAGTAAACTATATAATAGTTCAACATTTCAATGCATATTTAAGACAATATCAACAAATGTATTCTGATCCAAACTTACATTTTCTGTGCTCCCATTATTATTTTCATATTTTGTTTTGATGGATATGTTGAACTTTGGTAAAAAGGAACACTGAAATGAAATAAACATATTAAAAATACAATTAATACAAAATGGTTCCTCTATTATCTAAGAACATGATATTTTGCAGTACAGTAGAACCCCAATTAACCATTATAATGGAAGGGGTGAGGATGTTTAACAGAAAATAGCAGATAATCCATCTTATTTAATATAAACAGTAGGTTTAATAATCACTTGCACAAAAAATCTCATTAAACACTCGAGTCCTAAGTTACATTCCTTGTATATTTGGAAAAATGGCAATAAAGATTGTTGTCCACAAGACGGGGCTGTGCAGTAAGAATGTTAAGATTTTTGTTCCATGAAACCAATAGTGCACACTTACTTGCATCCATTTTTCATCAGTTTTGTAGGTTGCTTGGCAACAACAATATACTATGATTACTACTATTGTCTTACTGAACGATTACTTTGTAATTTAACCTACAACTTAAGTAATACACAGCTGAAGGCATCAGAACAACCTCTTGAAAAGAATATATGTTTATTCTGTACTTAACTACTAAATTGCTGACATGTCTGTGTGAGAAGTGATTTAAAACAGACTTGTTTCAATACTTTTATAAGCAATTCCAAAAATAATGCTCTAATAATGGAAAGTACTTTGCCCTACAATATAACAGATGCATATATATCCTTAAAATTGTCTGTACTTTAGTGCTTTCAAGCTCTAATTAAGGGGCAACAACCAGTATAAATCTTCTGGAAACTGATGAAAGATAGTTACTACAATAAAGAGCACAAATACCTTTACCTGAGTTACAAGAGTGTTCAGATATACATATATACAGGTGTCTAAAAAAAAACACAGACAATGCTTAATATGTTGTGTTGGATGGCAAATTGATTGGTTTTCAAGAAGGAACCCCTGTCTGGAAATGCACGGTTTGGATGCTGGAGAACGTCAAAGTGTGAGATGGGTATGCACTCACATTTCGTCAATAAACCCAACATGAGTAGCACATCAAGCTGTCTACATTAAAAATGGAAGTATCATGAACAGATCCATGCAATATCTTGCATATGCAGATGATTTAGTAGTGATAGCTCAGTCCATATCAGTACTTAACTGCAATTCTTACACTTCAACTGTGCTCAGTACTCAGTTTGTGCTTTATCAAACATTAAGTGGGATTTCAGACCTTAGTAGTAGTGACATTTTTTCAAGGGATTATTTAGACAACGAAAGTGTCAAGAAGGTGCACTGCGATCAAAATGCATGTGGTTTTGTTTATGTCCACTTTATTCACTTTAGCACCCTAACGAACAGGAATAAAGAAGTTGAAATTTGAGAAAGCATACTATTGCTATTCCTGACTCCAATAATCTTAACATAAAAAGATGGTGCTCTCTAAAAAGCGGTTACTATTACTGCTAAGTCTCTTCAGTATTTATGTTGAAAAATACTGGAGATCAAGAGGATTAATGACTTCATTGTCAGAAATCCAGCATTAGCTAACAACATAATCTTAACATTAATTGTAAACATTCGCATTCTATTACATCCATATTTTGCTTTCGTGTCCCCATTCTGGTTCTCATTACTGATTATTGTCTATCTTTTTTTAGTAAAACAGAACTTTGCAAAAGTAATTATTGATTAACACAATTACATAAATAAAAGATTAATGCTCAAAGCTCCTCCTAGTGACAAACACTACAAACCTCCTTCATAAAGAAAACATTTTAAACACAATTTTATCATAAAATGCACTCCTCTCAAAAACAGAGGGATGCTTGACTGCCAGAAAAGTCTGAATTAGATTTTACATTATTAACTTGTCGAGAAAAGAGAAAATAAAAAATTAAGAAATACAACTCTTGATGGATATAGAAAAGGATGTAATCCAAGCGATAAATGGAGAAAGACTGCAATGGTTTGGGCTTGTAACCCAAATGCAAGATGGAAAATTACCAAAGGAAATGATGAGGTGGACACCAGAAGGAAGAATTAGGAAAGGAAGACCAAATGGAAACTGGATAAATGGAGTAAGAAGATGCATGGAGGTGAAGGGACTACAGGAAACAAGTCTGTTGGATAGGTAACAATGGAGACACATAATAAAATAGTGGACACACTATGTACTAATCTTGTATTATTATTATGTATAAATTGTTATTTTGATTGGTGTAGGAAACCTACAGCATTTTAGAAATATCTAAAATAAATACTTTAAACAGAAGAGTATGTTATAACTAAACTAGCTGAAATATTATCTTAATTAAAATGTATTATTGCTCTGTAATTTTTAATGATTGTTTGCCTATTTAAAATCTCTATAGATGTTGGCCCATTTAAAAGAACCTCTGTGATGAATACACAAGCAAACAAATGCTTCTACTTGAAATTGCTGACAAATTAAAAGAATGCTGGATTAAATCAGCATATGAAAGCAAGCTTTACAGCAACCATTCTGAAATTTTACTTACTGTGTATTCTGTTTCAATATGAAGATGGTAAAAGCACATGGAAAGAAACAAGAAACACTAGTATCAGTTACTAAGCATAAACTAAGAAACAATACACACTAACATTTTAGGACAGTATAACAAAATAAAACACTTAAAATGAAAGCAACAGAGGTACAATGTAAAACAAATACAATCAAGATTAATAGCAAGATACATGCCACAAATGACTGAGTTCATTTTAAAGCTAGGTAAATAATGCATGAACAGTATACATTGGAACACTTTTGTACTCTGTGCGCTTGCAAGTGAAATTGACTGCACAGCTAATGGGGAAAAATGAAAGGTGATAGGTAAAGAACAAGTTCTGCAAGCTTGATTATTCTGAATGTTTTCATAATGTCATATGGCTAATTCTGGAATTTGATTCCACCTAGTGAAATCATACATGATTCCTATGTGCATGCCCAAGCATTAATATGCGAGATATGATTGATAAACAAGTTTTGTAAGAAAATATGTTTAAGATAAGAGGCCAAGAAATTTATACCATAATCTCATGGAGGAAACAACAGATGTTTGCTAGAAAATTAATCAACAAATCAGTGAGATATCTTTCATAGGAACTAGGAATTTACTAACTCTCTCTTCATACTGCTGAACAATTACAGAATTGATGTATTAATTAAAAATATTATGGTATGATTTTCTCTATACATTCTTCAACAAATCATTATTACAAAAGCTTATTCTTCCAACTACTTCATGTTAATCAAAATAAACATTTGCAGAAAAGGATTAAGTTCCTTTAGATACAATGTGAATACAGTAGCCTTGCAATATGCAAATCTTTAAAGAGTTGGTTGTTATGTTGAAGCAGATATGTATATGAAGAAATATTTAAGTTGAATAATCATTCATGATAGTTTGATTTTGTTAATCACATGTTTATTATTATTATTTAATCAGTCATTAATTTGTGGAAATAATTAGTAATTGTTTTACATCATATTCATGTACAAGGAGAGGTTTGAAAAGTAAATTAATGTTATTTATAGCATCACTGAAATGACCTTCAAATCGCATATATGTGACAAAGACGGATGACATCATTGAAAGAATTCTGATGAAATAGCATGTATGGTTAAGGCAGACAAAAGTCAAACAATATCACTATAGTTAAATATAGAACAAATTTTCAAACAAGGCTTGGTTAAAGAAGCCATTTTCGATAGCTCACCGAAAAATCACAAATCGTTTAGTTTTGGGTATGCTTGCATGTTGGAAACTTTTATAAAAGTGAATAAATACTACAATAAAGTCAAATTGAAAATAAAAAGATATGCAGCAAAAGAAATTCTGGAATTTAATTTGAAAAACTAAGTTAATGCTTTATTCCCTGGCCACCGCCCGAGAAGAAATAAAGAATTCTCATTGCTCAACGGGCATTGTAAAAATGATTGCTCCAGTGTAATGGCTTTGAAATTCCATTCTCTTTGCACAACCAAAAATGATACAGTTACAGGTTTAAACTTGGCCCAAACCAATGGTTTTTAAGTATGCTTAAAAGCAACAGCCTCATGTCAGTACCTTTATTAGAACATAAAAAAACTCCTGTAGGACAAAATCCTGGCACACTGATGGCACTAATATGATCCTGGCAATCGACAGCTTTGTTAAACAAAATATTTATGTTTAAAAGGTAGAACTGGATCTTAAAAATTCAATGGCACAACTGGGATTTGAACCACAGACCTTCCGCTTACCGGGCGGCTGCTCTACCACTGAGCTATTGTGACAAACTGCCAGAATGGCATTAAATTCTCAAACCAGTTCGTATTTCTCCTGGTAAACCATAAAGGCAGTCTCACATCAGAAACAAATTACCCCAATGGTGACTTACTATTGTAAGTACTTTATATCCTAGGATTAAATAACCTTTAGATGGTAATTATTATTTATTTATTTATATTCTTAAATACACAATGGAGCACACTATATTATCGCTGGGCAATTATTCCATGCTCCTTTATGATCAGTTGTAAAGAGCATGTGTATAGTGAATACAAGCACTAAATTCAAATGATAAAATGACAATCTAAAAGATCTGCTTGAGCTGTGAAACAGGAAATAAATAAAATGAAAAATTATGTGCTGAAAACAAATTCCAATGCAGCCGGCAGCAAATATTTCAATGGATTGGGCAGCCAATACAACAAGGTTATAAGGTTCTATTACAATATCTACCTTTAAATAATGAATAGTATGTTAGTATGGATAAAATTATGACTGCTGTGTTCAGTGTTTTGAGGTTTATTTACCATTTATTGTAAGCATTTAACATATTTTGCTTTGTAGGTTTTATCACAAATTTATTCATGAAATACTCCTACTTGTGACACTACAGATGATAATTTAGAGACAAAACCTAGAAACACTTTACTATGGACTTCCTGATAATATTCACTGGTGCCTCAGCCCTACTTGCTGTGAACAGACAAGTCGAGCATGCAGTTCCAATGTCTACTATTCACCAGATATAAAGCAAACTAGCAAAAGCCTCTTGTTTAGCATACATATCAGACAAAGAAATATTTCCATACCTGTTAGAGTGAACGGGTAGTAATTCCAAGCTTTCTCAGTTACATAGAAAAGTTTTGGTATGAAAGACTGGATCCAGTAAGGCAGACGACTGAAACATTTTAACACACACTATGTTTCTTTGCAAACTGTATAATAAATACAAGCTTGTATTGGCTAATTAAAACTATAAAAATTAAAAAAAAAAAGAAGTACTTTGCAAAACTCTGACCGATAACAATCACATACATTTCTCTAACTAGTGACATTTATTTTTATAGTATAAATTACTCATCCATGACCTTGATTTCTCTATCTATTCTATGTTAATCATGATAAACAGGGACCCAGGAATTTATGACGTCATAGTTTTTAAACATTAGACATCACATATTATTTACACCTGACAGAAGAAGTTAAGAAAAGTGATACTCCAACTAGTGTTCTAAAATTATTGGCATTAGAGACAATCCATACTAAAGCACGTTCCATCCTTAAAAGACAGTACACGTTAAATGGAGCGCAGTGTTGCAACATGTACTAGTTGTCGGGCACTTTTAACTTTGGTATCCCATGCCTTTGTCACTGTATGGCCTAAATTTACAAATGACTCGTCTGTATAAACAATTGATTTCCCCTGGTCCCTAAACCTTTTTATGTTTTTTAGATATTTATGTCGCCATCTGATGATATCGATATCGTCTCTTTCTATTAATATGCACTTGTTACCCCTTCTTTCATATTCGAACCCCAAATCAGAGTGGCCCTTGAGAAATTTGGTAGGGTCTCATCACTGTTGAACTGTGACAAAATTATATTCAGCGTGGGTGGAATATTTGCAAACTGTAAAGAATGAACAATTCGCTGCACTTCACCTTGCACTATTCAATCATATTGCGTTAACCTAGCGCTTTGTGTAGTCCCGCCCTTTTTGCTTTCTTTTTCGATGGCATTCTTAGAGGTCCTTTCATTAGTTCCTTTTTAATTATAAACACTACTGCTTCTGAACACCCGATAGCCTTAGCTGTTTCTTTTACTGCCTTACACGCATTATACTTCAAAAATAATCTTAACACATTCATAATTATTTGGCGTTCCTTACTTCTTAATTTACCAACATATCGTCTCTTCCTAGCTTCCCCCTCCATAACTACAAAGATTTACAAAAATATTAAACAAATAACGCAATAACAGCTCACAGTTACACACACAGCTTCTTTCGAACTAATGTTAGTGCTGCTCCTTATACTATCTTCTGTGTCAGGCCTGACACTGAATAGATGAATACCTTTTGTTTGCCTTACTGGATAAAAGAAAGAGGTTACTGCCTTTTGGTTTATTTTAAAAACTTTCTCCAACCTTCCTCAACATTTGTTCTCGCTGGTTCCCTGATGTAAACTCAATAACAAAAAAGTTTCACACTGCGTAACTTTTGCAGTGCACAGATATAAAATTTTCCGAAAACATTTATTTTAAAAATTATAACACTTAACTGGGTAAACATAGAGAATTCAAAGTAGGCAGGTAGTAGCACTATGGTTTACTCTACCTAAGAACAAAATATAGACGCATTCTAGCAGTTAGTTTCTTAGTTAGTGCGTGATGAGTATACAAACAGCAAATATCGGACTTCTATTGAAAAAAACGTTTTCTGAAGAAATTTGGGCCTATAGAAATGTATAATGACTCTGAAAAGGACGTAACCTGATAGAGAAAAAAATTCTGCATAGGATAATGTGTTCAAACCTGAAATTTATAACAAATGAATATTTATACCATGCTATTAGGAATCTGGCAACAGCGCTAGGGTAGAAAAGGATGCGGCTAATGGCAACTTGTATGCGCTAGATAGAGACAGAGATGTCCCATTTAACTCCATACTGTCTTCTAAGAGTGGAACGCTATATAGATTTCCAGAACACGAATGACTCCATATTTATACTGATGGATCATTGATATCAAACCAAGATGGAGCAGGTGCTGGAGTCACATGTCACCTCTTTTCCTATTACAAATCTTTAAGTTATGGAACTACAAACTTTGATGGAGAAATTGAAGCAATTCAAATGGCCCTACAAAATCTTTTGTACAGAATTTCACATTTTCAGCAAGCAGTTATTCTCTCAGATTCCAGGGCAGCAATTATAGCAATTACTTCCAAGTTGTCACCAAAAAACCAAACAATTATAGAATGTTGGAAAATCCTTACCCATCTAACAGCACTTCAAAAACACCTAGGCTTCCAATGGATACCAGCTCACTGTGGACTGAGTGGTAATGAGAAAGCTGATTTTCTTGCAAAAAAGGGTACCGGCAATGTGCAGAAATCAATAGTTAATTTACCATTTTATGCAGCTAAAAGATTTCAACTCTGAATTCAAAAAAATTATTGAAAAATATTACTATGAAATCAAAGAATAAAAGATGGGAACTACCAAACATTCAAACAGTAATTCCTGAGTATCCTCGAAAGACAGCAGTTGCAACCTTGAGGTTGATTACAGGACATGATTGTCTGGCAAAACATTTAAACAGAATTGGGATATATTCTTCACCACTCTGTCCTCTATGTGATCTGCAAGAGGAAATGGATCGAGACCACCTTCAAATATGCCCGGCCACTTCTAATGCCCCATCCATCAGTGAAAAATATTGGAGAGCAAGAGGATTAATGACTTCATTGTCAGAAATCCAGCATTAGCTAACAACAACAACAACAACATTTTTTGTTTGTGGTTCTTTTCCATGGAAAATATAAGCGAAGCACTATTTTACCAATGCTGATTAAAATTATGCAATTTTCATGGGTCATATAGTCAGTTTTTTTTTCTTTTGTTGTCATTTTTTATATTATAGTCATATTTTCTCTTAAATTTTTTCATTTTTGTTATACTTTTTATATTTCTATTCAAGGTTTGCATATGTACTTACAGTCCCAAATATGATTTTTCACATCTCCTAATTCTTGTCTGTAATATTAGGCCTTTTTGCCAATACAATGTTGCATGCAAATAGAAGATCGTTCACTTATGAAAATATTAAAATGTATGTAATTTGCTACTGTAATTCTTTGTAATCGCCCTTCAAAATGTGACATTTATTTCATTCTGTTCAGAGCTCAGGGTTAGCTCTGGATTGAGCAATTAAATAAATTCAAAAGGTAACAATAAAATTAATACTAGTTATTTATTATTGAGTGTGCTAGGTTTTAAAAGTAGATTTTCAATATAATGCTAATTTAAACAGCATTACATTTTTTAAGATTTTGAAAATGTACTCCAAAAAAGTTTAGATCATATCTATCATATTTTCTAATTTTGCTCAGTCATAAATGCTTTATTTCTAACATTTTTAGATCATAAACATCTGGGCCGTGATGATACATGTTGGCAGAAATGGTTTCAATGCACATCTTTTTCTACTTATTTCATTTATGTTATCTTTGGCTTGGAATAATTGCTCCTCTGCAATGTTTTCTCATTTCCAGTCTACTCATACATACTCCATTCACATTTCCAGACTCTACTAAAAATGAAAAGAGGAATATCTGCATTTAGAGGTTAAAAATCTAACCACAAATCACAAGCAGTAGTACAGATTTTGTAGTTGTTACATAGGAGTGTACTTGGGTCTGAAGCAACAGTCACTTGTTTTGTACGAGTCTACTTTGATATTACATACTCATTACATGAGCGCATGAGAGAAAATAAGAATCATCACTAAGCTTAGTAGGTGAGCTACCAAAAGACTGAAGTTGTGCACGTTTTGTGTGTAGAGGAGATGGACAGAACTGGTTGCCTACATGCCATCACATGCACTATAAATACGTTTAACTTGATTCCTCCTTAATGTAGCTGGATTACTAAGCCTAATCATCACTTAAAACTAAAAGATACTACTTAAAATGTTGGCAAATCTGAAAAGTGGAAAATGAAACCAGTGAAAGTTTTGGAAATGGTTGTAAATGCCACAAAAAATGTTATTTTACAAAAATTGCATATGTTAGCAAGATCTATGCTTTTCCTGCAGAAAATATCCTGACTACCTTTAAGGTTTCACCATTACATAAAATTCAATAAGAATAAAGAGGAATTTACAAGCTCTTCTCAAAAAATTCAAGATCTACATGAGAAAATTTCAATCATATGGTACACCCTAGTGCAACAGCCCTTAAGGGGTACTTTGGCTAAAACTGCATTAACTGTGAAAGAGTATTTTACAGGGCAGACACATTACCCATTATCTCACAGATTCATGGTTTTTCTAGGTTTGATGCATGAGTCAGTGCATGGCAGAGAGGCAGCATTATTTGTATATTCACAATTCTGCTACATCTGCTTGAATAATTTGACAGATGACCCCAGCTTCATAAATATGACAAGAAGATCTTGAAGAGAAGATAAATAAAAAGACTGTCAATAAACAGGATATGTACATTCAACCTCCTTAACATACAGCACAGATAGTGCTACCTTAGCCATCTTCACTTGTTTATGGTTTGAATGTTGCATTCCAAGTCAAACCAACCTTCTTTTAATATACTTGCATATGATAGCAAACTTGCTAGGCATTTAATCAAGCTTCCATTTTGTTGCTACTCTGCAAACATAAAGCCCATCAATAATGTAGTTTACAGGAAAAGTGGTATATGATATGATAAATAGATTATATCCCACATATGGCATCTGCTTAATATTTAAGTGCCCTTTGTGGAAGAGGTCCAAAAAGTGTCCATGAACTTATGCTGCTCTTCCATTACAATAACACTGGTTGTTACACAGACACACTAAAGGCTGGCCAATAGTGGTATTGGTAACCAGAACGGAAATAGGAACAGGAATGCATATTATTGATCATATCCAGGCAGCCTCAACTCAAGGAAAAACTGGCAGCAGGCATGGTCAGTCTGTTTTGTGCTAGCAAATGGGCGTGGCAGTTGCTTCTTCTAGAACAGCAGTGGCAGATGCATGTAACTATACCAAGTTCAGTCTTAGGTTTGTCCGCATCAAAACAAACCCACGTGATCAGTGCACCGTGGTACAACACGGTAGCAATGCGTGCAGGGAAGTAGTCCCATTCTAGTAATCTGAGTTTTAGAATGAATTTATCGTTAAATGATATAACATTCTACACAAATACCTGAGAGGTTAATTAACGCTGATGTATACTGATAAACAGAACTACAAGTCCCAACATGCAACTCGTGTAATAACCTGATATCCGAGTATTGTTTACAGCCAGCAGTTTCTATTTAGAATCATGGCGGACGGTCTCGGTGAATTTGCTCTTACATCTTCGTCGATTTATGTAAAGCATAAGGCGGGAAAACCATTGACTAGTGGTGAAAAAAACAATAGTGTTGAACGTGTATTATAAGTTGTGTGAGAAATATCCAACTGTTCCCATCAAAGAAGTAATGAAATTAACTTCTGAGTTTACTGGTGTTTTGAGTACCAATATAAACAGTGCTCGTAAAGAAAAAGCTGAAATAGGAAAAGTGGTTACACCCGGGGAAAAACGAAAGCGTGTGAAATACGCCATGCAAGAATGTGACGAGTTTGTTAGAAACGCAATTCGTGTTACATGTTAGTCACTCTTTAAATTGACGGAATAAGGGACCATTTCATTTCTATTACGTACCACATGCACTCACCACGTGGTTGTGTTGTGACTATTTCTGGCGCGAATGGCGGAAGGATACTTATAACTGTGCACTGGCCACCTGGGTTCAATTTCGCGCGGATCAACCTTAGAGTGAATAGATAGTAGTGTGTAATCTATCTTGTGAATTATAGAAAAGGCAACTTCTCAGTGTTGTTACTTCATCTATCCCTCCCCATCATCCCCACATACTTTCCTCTCTGCTTGGAAGAATGATATCTGTTTATAGACATAGATATAATGCACAATGCTTAGAATGTGGTTGGGTAGTTCAAACAATTAAAAAATATAACTTATAATCACACTGCCAAGGAATATAATCATATAATTCACATTGCAAAATATAACTTTGTGCAGAATTAGTCAAAAAGAAAATTGATAAATTCAAAAGACCACAAGGATGTAGACAGATAACTATACTTTCCCCAATCAGTAATAAAAGTTACAGGAAATTTATATAACACCTCAGAGCTACACAGCTTTTCCAAAAATCTTCAAAGAATACTACATCACTTTGGTACCACACAACAAATTCAGGTACAAAATCTTCTGAAATCACATAAAACATACTAAACACCCACAAACAAAAAGTTAGATTATTATTTATTTATGCCAACAAACTTACTGTTGGTATTTTTAAACACACAAGCCGTGTGTGGGCAATGTGTCAGAGGTAGAACTGGAACAGTTCTCCTCTGAAAAAGTTAGTGGAACAAAAGCTTGATGAAAGTCTGGTAAATGTTCTACAATGTCCACACGCTACCAAAACACGTCCTATCACCTTGAACATTTAGGCGCTAGTGAACGAAGTCCAGCGTCATCTCACGTGATACTACCTTTCTTGTATACATTCGCTTATGCGTTCATCAAATAGTTCCCGCATTGTTAGGGAAGCGATCTTTAGCTATCCTGATTTCGCTATCCTGATTCCGCTATCCTGATTTCGCTTTTGATATTGAACACACATAATTCTAATATTTATACATATATATTAAAATTAAATATGGAAATATTTATGACATCTTTAAACAAACTTAATTGTTCGTAACAATGAACATTAGTAACACATTTTCGTCATTTAACCAACTCATACCAACATCAAAAAACAAATTACACTCTTAACAAATATTCACATAAATGATTTTCTTTTGGGGTCTTCTAATATTCTGTCTCAATGTTTACCGCATAAATTACAAAGACTGACAACTTCTACATTGGAAAAACTAAAAGGAATCTGAACTTTAGGCTTAAAAATATTTTAGAAGCAAGAAGCAAAGATATAGAGGGCATACCATTTTTTCGAAGGAGAACCATGATACAGAATAGAAATTCATTTGTTAAAAAGTGTTCAAGGTCCAATAGCATTATCAATGTGGGAAAAGTTCTTTACAAAATAAAGATGAAGGAAAACTCAATCAATTTTGACACCACATTTGATAGGAATCTGAACTTCCAGTTTATCTCAGGTCACTGATAGAGGCATCTCAATTGTCACCAAAGAACATTTTAGAAATATTAACTATAAGTATATTGGTAAATCAGCTGTGGCAGATCATTTTTGGTCATTTAATCATGAAGTAAATCCAGAGGTTAAATTATTGTCACCGCGCCCGATGCATCTAATTGCCGACAACAGCAGTGTCACCCATTGCATTATTGTCGGCGCTACCGCAAAGGAGCCGAAGGAAAGAGACAGAGAATGGCCGCATTGTTGGGGCGCTTGCCGAAAGAGAGAAAAGGATAGAGGCTACTGGAATCTTCTACTTTGTATATCTCGCCGCAATAACTGAATGTTCCTGAAGCTTCCAGAATAGTGCCTGGGAGATATAAATAGCGGTAAAGTGCGACAGAAGAGTCAGTCAGACGTATGTGAGCGTTGAGTAGTCGTGCCGACGGAGACGGTCAGACGTATGTGAAGCCGACGGAGAAGAGTTAGTTCTTTGTGTTACGAGTTCGGAGCCGTGCTGTTGGAGAATGGGAAAAGACTTTCTTGCTGTTGCAACGAGTGTAAAAAGTTACTGTTTACGGAAATAAAAGTGTTCTTTATCTCGACTACATCTGTCTACTTTACTTCACAACCCACCAAAAGTCACATTATTAAAACAATTAAATGGACCCATAGATTTAACGGTTTGGAAAAATATATTAAATTTGAAAAATAAGGACCACGTAATGAATTTTGAAATATCACCAATTGACTCGGTTAACAAAATCATTTTGTTTTCAGCAGTTTGCAACACAATAGAAATATTAAGTATTTTTGCATTGGATTCGATAGCGACAAGTGTAGAAATGTGGCATAGATAGTATGAATAATAATTCAAGAAACTGCAGTCTGCCTTGAATTTCAAGAACTTGCAGTAGATACTAAGATAAGTGAAGTTCATAGTCTCTAATTTATTTATTTTATTTATGGAGTCACTAAGAGTTTGCTAAATCAAAATCTAACAGTCCACATGAGCTGACGATGTCAGGGAGATCTAACAAAATGCATTCTAGGTAAATACAAGCAATTAATGGAGCTAGGGTATTAGTTTGACTCAAATTAAATTAATTTTGTGCTTCACTGCATCATAGTCTTACATATTAAGAATGCAAGTGGTGCTGTTTTTATAATAAGTTGCCTTGTAAGCGCTGAGCTACGAGATTCTTTTTCTACCTCAGCTCGTGGTACTAGAAGGAATGAACAAACACTTGATGTTACTTCACTATAATATATTACTTTATTAACACTTTTTCTCGGCTCTACACTTTCGTCGCACCAATTTATATTATATTGATAGTCTTTCCAGTTTTTTAACAACTTTAGAACAAAAGCTTCATGAAAGTTTAATCAATTTTCTACTCACATCCAAGAGCACTATAAAAACACGTCTTCTAATATCAAAGACACGGACGCTATTAACAAATTCTTTTGGTTGCGAGTCTAGAATTCCGACTGCCATGTGTACATCTGCATATGCGTTCATCAAATAGTTCCTGGATTGTTAGGGAAGCGATCTTTAACTATTCTCCCTTCGCTTTCAATATTGAACACATACAATTCTTTTATTTATACATATATATTAAATTTAAATATGGAAATATTTATGACGTCTTTAAACAAACTTAAGTTTTTATAACAATGAACAATAGCAACACGTTTTTGTCACTCAACCAACTCGTACCAACACCAAAAACAAATTACACTCTCAACAAATATTCACATAAATGATTTTCTTTTGGGGTCTTACAATATCCTGTCTCACAAGTAAATATTCAAGTTTACTTCTACTTTGGTATTTTAAATGACTGGTTCAAATTTATAAGAAGAATGATTACACTTCAGTTTCACTTACTAGATTATGTGGTTCCATGTGACCTGAACCAGTTATCACTGGCAATGGCACAGCCTTTCATCAGTTTTTGGGGAGAGACGTGACAAATTATCTGGCTAGTGTAGCTTCGCATATGGTTTAAGTTTCTGTTACATTTCTGTTTAAACCGTGAGGTAGTTCTTCAGCAGATAGGGTTCAGTGATTATAATATATCTATTGAACACATAAATATTGTCATGAGTTACTTACTGACACAAGTTTCTCTTAATTTTGATCGTTGGACTTAATTTGAACATGTTTTCATTGTTATGTTTATGTAACCTCGCTTCTAGTAATGAAGATGAACCTCTTGAAACACATCTAATGACAAAATTAAACAACACTCAAGCGCCAATATGTTGTGATAGAACGACAATTTGCCGAATCCCACTTCTGACACCGAGGTAACAAAGACATCAAAAGCAGTCAGGTTACTTTTCTATCACTTTATTGCCTTCTAAAATGTTATTACAAATAGTTTTCTTCTCATCATTAACACAGTCTCCCATATTTTTTGCTATTACAACTCACAACTTTTACTTCTCATATCCTTGCTCAGTCCATTTAGTGTCTTTCTTTACTTTCTCTGACTCTCATACACAAACTACGACGTTACGATCACTCAACACCTGTTAGAATCTTCTTCACAACAACTGATGTATCTTTCACGACACACATACACACAGCTGTCTCACACTCACTGACAGACTCATGTCTAACAGTAAACTGTTCCCTCACCTCCTTATATAGTGGGGATGATGTCACACAGAACTTTTGCGAACTCCTTAAAATATGCCAGTGGTGACGTAACCAGATCTTTCTCGAAGGCACAGGAGAAAACCCGTATTGTGTTGCCGCTTCAATTGTTGTTAGTCATGTACACACAAACAGTTGCACAAGGCAACCCGACCTTGAATGCCTTTGCCCACTCACCGACCTGGCATGTGGTGTGAAATACGTTGGCTCCACCCGTCCTTTGTTGTGCACTGAGCCCAGTGTTACAATATGAACTTATGGCAATATGTACTTTTAATTCATGAAAGTTTTACTGTTTATAACACTTCTAATATCTTAATGCACATATATTGAACATTGAAATAAATCTTTTTCATGTTTTGAAAAATTAAGGTTGGTTCATAACCACTGATAATGGTAATGATAGTCAGAATGAGAAAGTTGAATTACACGTACTCAAATAGGAGTGTTCACAACCAACAGAAAGCTTTCCTTGGCCCCAGGAACAGTAAACATGACTTAGTCGAGTTTATTAGACATTTTGCTGTAGAAATTATTTGAGAAAGCCATGCCATGAAACAGCCACTAAAGCTGTACATGAGTGTACCATTGCCAGATGTTTGTGAACCAGTCTTTAGCTGTTGTAAAAGAATAATTACTACTCCTACATACAGCAAAAATTAATCTAGTCAAGTTGTGAAAGAGAAAAAAATAATCCTGATTTAGAAATCCATCTACAACTGATGAAAACATTTGAATATACTCAAAATTGGAGTAAAAAAATACACATAAATCTTCTTCCTATAAGCTTGTCGTGTAAACCTTTAAAGAAGGAAAGGGGAAATTTTTCAGCTCCTTGTTCAAAACCATGAAAATCTCTTGACAATTTGAACACAAAAAAATCTGATGTGTCGCACTCACATGACTTTCTCTACTCATGACATTTCATACCATTCTTACAAACTCTTATTCCTATGAGTATATCTTCTTTGTGTTAGTTAAGATAAACATTCGTACAAATTATCTTATTGCCTATTTCCTTGTAGGTGCAAGGGGAATATTAGAATACAGTAGGCTTTGTGCGATAGTCAAATCTTTTAAAGCTTTGACATTCTGTTCTCTTTGCAAACTTAACATATAAAAAAATGAACAACGATGATCCATTTCACGAAAGTTTTAAGTTTTCTGAAACTCACACACATAACAAGGAATATCTCCGAAATGGTTCACCCTACAAGAAAATGTATTGAGACATACGTTGTGTATTTTAGCAAGATCTACATTTTTTGTATAGTATGATTTGGTCTATCTGTAACAGTTTACCAGTTATGCAAAAGTCCTCCAGAGTAAATACAACTACAGGGGCTATAGCCAGAAAATTCAAGATATACATTTCATTTGTCATAAAAATATCTAAAATATATGACATTTTAATCAAAATCATTAGAGCCATTTTCAAGAAAATCAAAATTTTCGAAACATTTTCCATGTAAAGGGTAGTTTAGGGTGGGGCTATTTTCTTCAAAATCTTCATGTCACATCCTTGAACAACATTAAACTTAAATACCAACTTTGGTTTTTAACCGACTTTTTGTTTTTGAGTTATGCTGTCCACAGACTGACACACAGACAAACACACGGGCCTTTTTCTAAAAATGCTTTTTTTGGATTCAGGGGGTCTCAAAACATATATTTCCGGTGAAATCTCAACATCGAATTTTTGGGTGGAATACAATACTTCCCCTACTTACCAGTAGAGAAAGTAAAAATAGTGACAATAATGTAAGGAAGGTTATGCCAGGTAAAAAGGATTCTCTCCTTGAAGGCTGATTACAGCCCTCTTGAACATATTCAGAAAGGACTGACAATGAACAGTGTAGAATACCTTAACCCCAAAAGCAAGTGGTCCACAACTAAAATGACATAGTGGTTTAATCATGAAATAATTTGCCAAAAAAGAATGATTGTAAAAAGTAATTGTATGCTTAGTAGGTACATGAATTTTAATGAATTTAAGAGGTAGAACTGGAACTTAAAAATTCAATGCCACAACTGGGATTTGAACCACAAGCCTTCCACTTACCGGGCGGACACTCTAACCACTGAGCTATTGTGACAAACTGCCAGAATGGCATTAAATTCTCAAGCCAGTTCGTATTTCTCCTGGTATTTCTGTGGTTCAAATCCCAGTTGTGGCATTGAATTTTTAAGTTCCAGTTCTACCTCTTAAACTTTGCCCACACACGGCTTGTGTGTTTAAAAACACCAACAGTAAGTTTGTTGGCATAAATAAATAATAATTTAATGAATTTGTTTATTGTTGCAGCTGATATTTTATATCTCACATTGTTGCCAAAAAGTTTCAACTGATTGTCATCCCCATGAGTAACAGAAAACTTAAAATCTTTATCAAAATCACAAACATAAAGATTTCAAATGCACTATTAAATAGAATTTGCTAAAAATGTGATAGCAACTTGAAAACTTTAAAGCACAATTTCAAAATATTACAGTAGAAATATAGTGCCATCAGTTTAAATGGGCTCACTGCTCATGGAACCGTGGCAGCAGGGCACACAGTGTTCATCTGCCAACACTCTGCTCCATGTGCAGCCAGCTGTAGAACACTGAAGGCGATTATTTGCAGGGCACTTTAAAAGACAGGGTATATAAAACAAATCCCTAAATATTAGACGAGCTGCAACATGGTATATTGGAAGAAATAACCGTCTCACAAGAACAGTTACAACGTGTGAATAAAAAAGTTTATCAGGACACTTAATGCCTGTCTTGCAGCACAAGGGAGAACATTTGCAACATCACTTTAAAAAAGATAAGCAATATAAACACAGATTAAATGCTCATAATAACAAATTATGTTAGTGAGTTAGCCTTCCACATTTTGATGTCGGCCACACGGGAGTGGAGTGTTGGCAGACGAGTGCTGTGTGCCCCATCATCATGGTGCCACGAGGGGCAGGCCCATTTAAACTGATGGCACAGTACAACTTCTTATGCAGTTTAAATCTTGCCTTCTCTTTCCTTCTTTTTAAGCAATTTTTGTTTCATTAAACTATCTTCAACAAGGACTGAGAAAACTATATTTATACAGCCACAAATTATCATAGTTACACAATATTTAAAATTGCATACAACCTAAAGTAAATGGGATGTGCTAGAATAGTAATATTTTGTATTTACACTCAGTTCTGTTAATCCTATAGGCATATAGACTTCACCTTAAAAGCGTAATGTTAAAATGAATAATCACTTGACATAAATAGCGCAAAAGTATTGGAGAGCATGAATGCTAATGTTTTTATTGCCAGATGCAAGGCATTAATCAACAACAATCACTTGACATGACTTACCTGGCAAATTACATTATCAGTATATACTCACCTAGAAAGGTGAATTCGTTTTTCTGTATACTGGCCTTTGCCATGTTCTGGATCTTCACAGGCTACATTCTCTATCACTTCTACTCCCTCTCCAGAATCAGTCTGTTCATGACTGTGCCGGGCTATCATATACAGCTGCCCTATTTGATACTGCAAAGGTAACCATCATTTTATATATACAGTATTTAAATGCCTCTACCACAAGATAATGAAAAAATTATTTTCCCCAATACCTATAGGGGCTAATTTTTGACAGTATACAAACTGAACAATCATTCTCACAGCGGTATACCCTCACAGTTCCTCCAAAATTGAAACAATTCTTTAAAAGCAAGCATTTTGCATTTCATTGACCAGTTCATGTTTTATAATATCTTGAATTAATATATCTTTAAATGAAAGTATTTAAAATATATACTTTTATGCTTACTTTCTCCCTTGTGTTATATTCCAAAAACATCTAAAGCTGTAATAAGATAACTTGGAAACCTGTTAATTATCTATAGACATAGAAGTTGCACCCTTTGATTTCATCATAAATATTTCCATCTACTTTGGATAATTTTTAAAAATATTATGTGTGTATACTCTCTATTTAAATGCAGAAGTTATCCATTTATTATAAACTACTCCTGCTCTAGTACATCAACTGTCATTGTAAATTAATTGAGAATATTTGCATGTTTAATTTCTACTTAACCTCAATCTTGATTAACTTTCGAATCATAAGACTGGCACCTATTTACGAAGGACTCCTGCATTTCAAAAGCAAAATACTGTAATATGTTATTCTAAATTGTCTAAGACTTACCTCCTCCACAGTTAAGGGCATACAAATGCGGTATTCCTTTGTCAAAACCATGTTTCCTATTTGAGATTCAGAGAATGTACATCAATTTACTCTTCACTAATGTTGGATCTTTATGTTGAATACACATGCGTAATAAGACCTCACAGCTTGCGTGACGTGATTTATTAAAGACCAGGTAATATCACTTACAGCCGTATATTTCCTAAAAGCGCAAAATGTATCAATTTTGTGTCAAATAGGTTTGCCGTGCACTGTAAACATTTGCTGAATGGATGGACGTTCAATAATTTGTGTTCAATACGATCAAATGCGATCGTTATTCCTAATAGTCTAGTACTTATTATCGCATATCTTGCTGATGTTGCACTGTCACACTACGTACATCGGTTGCCCCAATATTTATGCCCATTGCCCATAGTCGGCACATTACTCTACTTGGAGATTTCACGGGAAACGTGCAGAATGTATAGAAATTCTCTATTGGATGACGCAACTCTGGCGGGGGGAGGGGGGGGGGGTGTGAAGAGGAAGGAACCTTGTTTCACATGATTTTGTTTATTAATAACGAAATTGTGATGGTAATGATGATAATAATAATTATAATAAATAATGATTAAAAAATTATTTTGTTGGTTAACGACCCTGTCAATTGCCAGGATCACATCAGCGTCGCCGGTGTGCCGGAACTTTGTCCCGCAGGAGTTCTTTTACATGACAGTAAATCTACTGACACGGAGCTGTCGTTTTTAAGCACACTTAAAAACCATCGATCTGGGCCGGATTTGAACCCGCGGATCAGTAGGCCAGCGTCTAACCAACTGAGCCTTGCTGCCGCAGCGTGACTACGATGCGGGAGGAGAGAACTGAGGTGGCAGAGTGCAGAAATAAGCACGCAAAGGCTTCGGAAACGCGTGTTGCTATACTCATACGGGCGTCTCTGAAATGTGCCGCATGAACACGACTGGCTGCATAGCAATAGCACGTGGAGTTAAAAGCAAGAAAGAATGGAGAATGGCTTTTTAATTGTGCGATTGTTACCGTCCTCAACAGCTGTATTTTTTAAGCCCCGGCACTACAGCCCATGAAGAGCCACGCCTTGCCGCCCAGCCGCTGCGTCCGCCACCTCGGGCCACTACAGGCTTCATTGGTGGGGTGCAGTACTGGAGGGTGGTACATGGTCAGCGTCCTGATCCCTCCCCAACAGCTGTATTAGTATTATTTATTTCATAGCGTACAGTGCACCAAGGCAGTTGCTAGTGCTAATGCTTCGAAATGGATTAACAATGTGTAGTAAAACAATTAGTGAAATGACCATACCCGCAGTTGAAATAGGAGGATAAATTAGTGATAGTAAAATACTGCAGCTCTTCTGCTTGCAGTGTGGGCAGAAGCAGTAAAAATACTTACAAAAGGTAGCTATTTTAATATAAACAATTATTATAAGTATGTGTGGCTGACTGATTCATGGGAATTAAATACACTTTATTGCTGGCCATGCTTGTTGTTTGCAACCGAGAAAACGCTCTAAAATACGACAAGCTTCACAAATTTAGCTTATTTAATCTCAGCTTTGGATAAACATAAGAGATCAACAACCCATATAAAAACTTATACAGCTCTAAAAACTTTCGATACTCAACGGACAGACCATTCATTGAACTATTAGAAAAAAAATGTTGACCGTTTGCATAATGGAAATATTAAAGAAAATATATATATGTATATTGAATAGACTGATTGATGCAGTTCTTATACTTCCCAATCTGTGAATTTTATTAAGGAAACCAGACATATTTTGTTTCTCTTAATGGTTTACCTCTTTTTTCTCATATTTCACTTCATGTAGTTCACGTACATTTCAAATTACAAGTTGTATACCTAAAGATCCCAATTTATTATCTTTCCATGCCGGCGCTCATGGTCCCAGCATACGCCATTGCTGTCTTTATCTGTCAATATCAGGCACGGATTTAGAAATATTCGATGGGGGGGGGGGGGGGGTTCCGGTTCACTACCACTTCAGAATAAGTAAATTCATACTAAAACATGGCTAGCTAAATATTTAATGAAAGAAATAAACTACAGGCACGGATTTAGAAATATTCGATGGGGGGGGGGGGGGGGGGCGGTTCCGGTTCACTACCACTTCAGAATAATTAAATTCATACTAAAACATGGCTAGCTAAATATTTAATGAAAGAAATAAACTACCACCTACCACCTATCTAGGAAGAACACGCTGTTTGTAAGCGCCACAGGCCCACTGATCAAATGTTTACAAAATACCTACTCCTATTATGGATGCAACATTGGAACATTTGGCTGAAATTCCAGAGAATGGGGCTGGTGCACTTAGTGAATTAACTGTACTACGAAACAATAATAGGATGTTGTGTTGTAACTTACATGCAATGAAACTCCAGTCTCTTGGGATGTTTTTTTTTTTTTTTTTTTTTTTTTTGGGGGGGGGGGGGTGAAAATGCTAACTACTTCCTCCGGAGTCACCTCAATGTTGTGGTGGATATTAAGCAGCACTAAATCACTCAGTCTATCCTGTTTAATACTGCATCTTAGATACGTCTTCACACGCCTTAATGTAGAAAATGATCCTTCGGCTGTGTATGTTGTTGCTGGTATGACGCACGATGCACATGATGGTTAACAATTCCTTGATATTAGGTTATTTCTGGTGTGGATAAGTGTTTCAATAGCAGTTTTCGGTTTATTTTGTTGAGTTTTCCAAAAGTTAAACCATATGTTTAATTCCCCTCGAAGCTCTTTAATGGCGCAAGGCAAGTCCTGTTCGTAAATGTCCGCAGCTTTTACTATATCGTCAATATTGGAAGTAAGATCACTTTGAAAACCAGAAATCAAGCTCTGAAGTTTAAGGATGTGCTTATGTTTATCATGAGAGAATCTAGTGGATAGTTCATTGAATAGGTAATCCAAGAATGGAAGGAAAACATTAATGTGATAATGATCTTCTGCAGGAGCTGTAGAAAACACAGCATTATTCGCATTGTTGTCTTTTATTGTGGACACATTTCCGTAATTCTCACATTCTTTCTCGTTTGCTTTTTCTTTTCCTCCCCATTTCATTCTCCTTCACTTCTCTTTCTCCTCATTTTTACCCTCCTTACCACTTTTCCATTCTGTTTCACCCTCTGATGTCATGTAAATTTATCTTCTCTATCTACCTCCAATTGCTTTTGTTGTATTTTTGCAATAAATACAGGGTAGCAATAATAATGATGTTGATGATGATGATTAATAATAATAATAATAATAATAATAATAATAATAATAATAATAATAATAATAATAATAATAATAATAATAATAATAATAATAATAATAATAATAATAATAATAATAATAATAATAATAATAATAATAATAATAATAAATAAAATGATGATGATAAAAAAATTAAGTGATAATAATAATGATAATAAAATAATGATAATAATGATGATGATGATGATGATGATAACAATAAATAATAAGAATAAATGTGTGGTTATTTAACAGTAGATACTGTTCTGAATCTGACCCCTATAGTTGTGACGTGTTTGCCAGTTGTTATGTGCACTTCGTTTAATATCAGAAAACATACCTACCTGAGCCTGTCATATTTTAGACATTTATTAAATTGCTAGTGAATGCGCTGTGGCAAGATGAAAACCTTGGGTACAGAAACTCAACGTTTAACCAACCTGCGTCACCGACAGCAGTATAAAATATGGAGATTCTATTCTATTATTGATGTTCTGAAAACCGTTAATAACTTTTTAAGATTAATGTGAATTTAAATAGATAAAATACTTGACAGCACACTTAATTGTGCCCGTTCTGTATGGCTGTTTAAACGATCTTTACATATATTGCAATTTTACACGTACCCGCATAATAGTAAAGAAAAATTTCAATAACTTCTTAAATATTCATCCAATCAAAATGTTGCTTATTACAAAACTTAACATCATGGGTAAAAACATTTGCTAAGGAACATTTTGGCAAAAACTCCCAAAAAAGGCAAGTTATTTTGATTTATTCAATTTGGGCCCAATTAGAAACCTTCCACCTTAATGGCCTATTCTTTAAGTGGGACCAACTATCAAAGCTAGTACACATACCAATCCTCATAGAAATCAGTTTGGCCATTTTTGCGTGATGATGAGGTAACACACATATAGCATTTATAGCAATAAAGTAGGATATGACAGGGAGGGCGCAGGCTCCCTGGCACCCCCCCCCTCCCCTGTAACTGCACCTAGACATAGTTATAACCAATGACACGTCGGTATAAAAGGGAAGTATTGATTATTTCTCATGGCTCACCAAACCATTACTCATTTGTTGCTTGATTCACAGCATGTCGTGTACATCAGAAACTACTTGTAGCCAGATTATTGGTCTATGGCAGGCTGCTAACACAGTTCGACAAATTTCAGAAACTGTGCAAATTCACAGAAATGTAATTATATTTTAATGCCACCCAAATAAGGTGGTTTATTGCACATGTATTAGAAGGAAACCTTTCATTCAAAAACTGAAACTGTGCATATAATATAATGTAATAGTCAAATATGTTTAGAGCTATTTGAATAGGAATTTTAATCCCAGTATAAATATAGGGAGAATGTGAAAGGATTAAACGTTTCTATATTTTTAAATATAATACTGCATTATGTGTACTGCAAAGCTGTACACTTTGTGATTCTAAGGACAAAGTTAGTTTTTCTTATAAAACAATCGTTGAACCCAAAAAATACTGTTTATTTCGACCAATGTTTGCGACATTTCTCATAATAGGCATTAAGAATTTGGAGATAAATCTAAAACTGAAGTGTGGCTTTTCTAGGAGGTCAGGTGTATCTACACTCTCCCCCCTTTCCTTGTCCACATTACAGTGCCACACCTCTAACCCCATATTGCAACTGTCAGCAACAGTTCATTGGTCAGTAGTTATACCTCACCTTTATGATACTGCATAAGATAAGAAATTTGAGAGATGCTCCTGAACAGTCCATTTTACTAAATTTGTTTTGTGTACCACCTCATTGCTCCACACTGCTCCATGTGCTTTTTGTTTTAATTTTTACAAGTTCCATTTGCACAGTTTTCATGCTAATTTGTGAAAATTTCAAATGTGGTTCATAGCACACAGTAACCAAAAAAAAAAAGAGAGAGAGAGAAAAGAAAAGAAAAAAAAATCACCTCAAGTCTTCATAGAAGAAATTAAGAATGAGCTCATAACATAGGTAACATAGGTGTATGTACTTAACATCCTCCAACATACTGGGCTTTCGAACCGGTTCTTCAACGCTGCACGGTCTTTTGCCTGTGCGAGTTTGAAGCTGCCACAGCCGGGTTTGCCGCTACTAGCAAGCTGCACATAAAACATGTATAAAAATCTTAAATTATAGAAAATGCTGGAAATGTCGTCCCTCCTCCGCTATACAGGCATTATATCGGTAAAACACATTCTGATTCACATGATTAAGTTGGGTTACTGTAATGTCTCCGATTTCATTTCTAATATTTTGTTTTAGTTCTTCCAATGTGTGAGGATTTTTCTTGTAAACTTTGTCTTTCAGGTTACCCCACAAGTAAAAATCACATTGCTAGATCAGGGGAGCGAAAGGGCCATACATTAGCACTAATCAATCTATCTTAAAACACTTCCCTCATTTTATTCATGGTCTGTACTTGCAGTAGCAGAATCTTGTTGAAACCACCCATATGATTTCTCTTCTTCCGTCAGTTCACAAAAAAAATGGGGTCAAAATGTCATTTCAGCAACTCTCTTTATTTAGTCTGGTTGTAAAATATTGGACCAATTATGTGTCGTGCTAACAGCACACCAAACTCCAAATCTCTGATCATAATGAGGAATTTCTTGAATGTGATGTGGATTTAGAAATGCCCAATACCGACTGTTATGAGTGTTCACATGACCATTTAGATGAAACCACGCCTCATCTGAAAAGGAAGCTGTGGATCAATTAAACCATTGTTCACGGCATTTCCAGCATTTTCTATAAGGTAAGATTTTTATACATGTTTTACGTGCAACTTGTTAGCAGAGGCAAACCCAGCCACAACAGCTTCAAACCTGCACAGGCAAAAGGCCGTGCAGTGGTGAAGAACCAATTCGAAAGCCCTGTATCACATCGGATGATGAAATGGGTGAAATGATGCACAAATGAGCCCTAGGTGTATAGAGTTTAAAGTTACCTGACATTCATCTTCTCAGGATAAGAGAAAATCTCGGAGAAAAGTCTTATCCGGATAACTCACTCTGAGATTCACACTCAGGACCTCTTGAATGTGAGGCAGACATGCCATCACCACAATATAGAGGTAGGATAAATTTATCAATTTCCTAGCACAGTATACACATAAGATACCTACTTCTGCACATTTTCTGGCATAAATGACATTCCTCTGTCAGATAAAATGTTTTGGTATGAAGAAAATGATCTTTCAGTATCACAAGGTGTTACAGGACTATACTTGAACAAGAGAAAGCTCTTGCATAGAGCAGTCATGTCCAGAAGTTCCCACTCCTCTTTATAGACTTTCCAAAGACTATCCATTGTTTGAGGATACCTCCTTCCTAATGCACTTTTCAAGAGTCCAAAGGCATAAAAATCCATCAGAGAGGCATCAGGTTTCACTGGGATGTTACTGATGGAATAGCATGTATTCCAGTGTCCTGTCCATTCTTTACACGAATGAAAGAGTTGAAACAGAAATGTGACTTGGCACATTATCTTGGTGCACCCAGACATTGTTTTGTTTACCCGTTCTTCCTTTTGGAATTAATCTCATGCAACCCTTTCCCTTAACACCGAGCTAAAATTGCATACTTTGACAAAATTTCACTTCCTGCATGCTTCAACAATAGAATAACTATGCTATGTGTTGGAAAGGACATTGTGAAGTCCTTTTCAAGAAAATCTCTCCACCCCAAACTATCCTTTACATGGAATATTTTTTGAAAATTATTTTCTCAAAAATGGCTCTAACATTCTGATGAAACTACCGTATGTTCAAGATATTTTCATGCCAAATGAAACATGTTGAATTTTCTGGGAATGTTATCAGGAGTTTTATTCTGAATGACTTTTGCATAACTAGTACACCATAAGTGATCGATAAAATCTTACTGCATAAAAAGATACAGATCTCATTTGAACACACGAGTGATATGATTTTTTTTTTTTTTTTTTTAGTGAACAATTTTTGGTATTCCTCATTATTGGTTTGAATTTTCCAGTATTTTTCTCATACAGAAATTCATTCGATTTTTTATGTTCTGGGCATGCAAAGAACAGAATGTAAAAGCTATACATAGTGACTGTCTCTTAGAACATTTGACTATCGCTAAAGCTGCTGTATTTTTGCTCTTCTCATTTTACCCGCAAGGAAACATGCAATAAAACCACTTCTACAAGCGTATCTTAGATTAATATGAACTAGATCGAATTTTTCAAAATAGTTTATACAAAAGTGAGTAGAAAGTCATATCAGTGCACACATCAGATTTTTTAAAATTAATTTATTCAGATGCTCTCAAAATATGACCAAGTTCTTGACATTAAACTTTTGGATGGAATACAATACTTTTGCTGCTTGCTGCAAGTAGTAGATAGTAAAAATATAAGCTCATTTCCTCATGCTAAACAGAGGATTAGTAATTTTGGGAGAGAGATTTACACTTCACCATTTTGCAGTGTTACAAGTTGCTACATTGTGGAATTCAAAGAAATAAAGTAAAATACGTATTTCAGGCAGAGTTCTGAGAGCTCAACTCCTTTCACATATAGTTTGCAACACTTCTAAATTAAGATACTGCACTCCTAAATAAACAAATATGTTTAAGGAAATTGAAGCCATTAACAGTGAAGCAACAAGATTCTAAAGTATTAGAAACTAAAAACTTGCAACATTACTAAGATAAGTGAAGTTTTTAGTTTCTAATTTGTTTTTACTTCACTTATCTTAGTAATGTTGCAAGTTTTTTTGTTAAAAGGACAAAAGAAACAAAAATTTAACTTCATTTGATTTATTACAATATGAAGCTATTTTCATCATCCAAATACATATATTTGATACAGAAATACACTTATACAAAATCAAATTTTTTAAAGGTTATAAGTTATAAATTAAAGTACAAATATGTTTTTAAAAAATAGAAGTATAACCCAACAAATATCCATTTTGTTTCCAGCACTAATTTGCTCGATATTCATTGGCCTTTATAAATGCAATAAAAACAGTAAGTTACAAATATAAGTACAGGCACACTTTTTGTTAGTATGGAAATGAAATATGTTAGTGGCTCTGATGTGGGACAGATCTTCAAAATGTTAGCGTGAGCAACTCAGATCAACTCAAGAAGAGCTCAGACTGCTGCTATTCTTCAAGGTTTTATATAGTAAGTGCACTTAGTTTTATTTTTGCAAAATGTTTTGCAAGTAACAAGTACCTACATTAGGAGATGTATACCGTCTTCCGATTATTTTCTTCTGATAGTATACAATTCTTTTTACAGTTTGTAAAATAAGATACAATGCCTTTAATTATCTGTGTACATTGAATTAGGCATTTATTTGTTCAGAACGTGATCTGCAGCATAGAATGGTTACATCAAATATTTTTGGACAGCTTGTAAAACTAAGTACCTATTAATTGGCATATTTTAAAATTTCTGTCTTTTCATCAGCCTAAAGAAAACAGATGTACATCAAACACACAGGATTTGCAGTCTTGGAACTCCAAAGCTCATTTGCGAGGCTGAACTCCCAGCATGATAGCTTCAGGACGAGCTACTCCAGTAATTCCTTTCACAAAAGCAGGAGGCATCTAAAACGAAAACAAAATGTTACTAGTGTTTGTATTTGTGCAAGGTTTTATTCCCCCTTTCTAAATCTCAATCCGTACAAACATTACTGACCAGTTATTTAAAAACAATTGAAAGGTGAGAAACTCTTGGACCACCTCTGTAGTTATGTAGCTATGTAGTCAATGACTTTAAATCTTTTTTCTGAAGAAGCTAGACCAATGATACATGGAAAATATACATAGCCGACAACATTTTGAGTGAAAATAAACCACTTTTAAGGACCATTTTCTCTGTATTTTTAGACATTTTTATATGATAGGGCATTTTTTTATGGCTTATGTCATTTTTAAGAGCAAAGGCTTTTGTAATTTTTCCACGAGTTTCATTGTATCATTCTTATATTAGTAGAATTCAGTTTCAGAACCCTATTGCAATGTGGCTCTATTTTTTAAACATTTGGGCTCATTCAATTAAATGATTCACCTCCATTATAAGGTAAACTTGTACTCTAAACTCTGAAGAATGAGAGATGAATTTACCTGCTACTTTCGAGGGTCACACCGTGCCTATCATTATAATACCATCTTCACAGGGTAGAGCTTTTGGTTGGCGATATTTGTATTTTGTTATGTCAAAAGTAAAAACATGAATTTCCACAAAAGTGAAAATCAAATAGAATTGGATAATTTTGTTGTATGTCATGTGGAAGGTTAAGTGTACAAACCTATCTTTGCTAAAATGGAAAATGTGCTCAACAAGAACAGCGCAAAACTGCTGATGTATGTCAGGTAAGAAGTATTTCCTCAATGAAATGGAGCTGGAAAGTGGCAATATTTGTTGTTTTAAGCATGCCCCTGTATATTTAGCTGATGTTGAAAGAAGCTTATCAATGAGTCCATATTAGTTGACAATGGACAGTTCAATTTTAACAACATACAAGCGTTTATAATGAATTGTACTTACTCAGGGGTCTCCGTCTAGGGGATATGTGAATGGCGACCACAAGGTACCCAAGCTGAGCAGAACATTACTTCCACTTACTGATGTTTTGCTCCTCACTGTAACTTTTCTATCTGACCTTACCTTGGTCATCTCTTGTTCTCTTCCGACCCCAATGCTATTAGGGTTCCCAAGGGCTAGGGAGTCTTTATTTTTCTAATCTCCCCATTTCTCTAATTTCTCTATAAAATATTAACCCTTAACATGCTGACCTGTCATGGCATGTAATGCGTCCTCCGATTGGTAATCAGAGGATATGGTCGGTGAATTTATTTTGATAGTTCTACCGATCAGGTCGGTGAGACCCATAAGCCAATGACAGGTGTGGTCCTCCAGGCATTCTGGGGGTTGTGAGAGAGCGATGTGACCGCCGAAACATAAAAATATGGTGCTCTCTTAAAAGCGGTTACTGTACTGCTATTGCTCTATGAGTGAAAAATATTGTAGAGCAAGAGGATTAATGACTTCATTGTCAGAAATCCAGCATTAGCTAACAATAATGAATTGTACAGTGATAACGTATAAGTGAAAGCTACAAGATCAACAAATGAAGGTAATTTTAAGCCATTCTTAATTCTTTTAGACCACATTAAATACATTCAGAGATCCAAGTCATTTAAGGTCATTTTTTGATAATTCTTAGATCATCAATATCTGGGACCTATTTATAGCAAATACATTGAATCTCAACCATGGATACCTCATGGAAATTCTGAAAAGTTAGATGAGAAATAATGGCTTAGGATTTCCAATTAATGTTCTAATATATAGTATACAGAACATTCAATAGGTATAGCTTGCATTATCACCTTAATTTTATGAACTCAGGAGTTGGTACTATGTGTTCTTTGACTGGCCAGACTGCACCGCAGCAGCAAGGGACAGGGCAAGGACCAGTGCACTCTCCACCAGAGTTATGCATAAAGGACCAGCAAGTCATGGGTGCAGAACACTAACTACTGTACTAACTTGCATTAGGCTTACCTGCATCACCATCAACCTTCAACACGAACACAATTCTGGCTTACTTGCAAAAGTTCATGTTGACTGATTACCTGTATTTCTACCGTGACTTTCTCCTTCAAGTCTTTTGATGCAGTGCTATTCAACCTGGGGTACACTAAGACTTCTCAGGGGGCACATAAAATTTAATTTAATTTAATCTTTCTTTGTGTAGTATTAAATGAAGTATAAATATCATAATCTATTTTAGATATGATTATTTATAATTTGAATTAAGGATTACTCTAGGGCTATGCCCAGGGGTACAGGCTAAAATGGAAAATTGTCTTTGGAAGTACACAGAGAAAGCTGAATACCGCTGTTTTAACATATGCTGGTTTAATGCATACACTTTATTCTTTAATATTCTCCATAAATAAAAATGCATGAAGGTAGGTCAGGAAGCGAGGTGGCCACAATCCTTGATTAATTATTCTGTCTCCATACCCACTTAGCAATTCATGCATAGAGTTACCAGCAGTGTGTGTTACGGAAAAAAATATTTAAAATGGAACTTAAATGTATTAATCAACTTTTGAGTCTTAAATATGAGAGAATTCTACGCATAGTGAGGAACTTCATGAATAATATGCTGATTTTTGGTAGCCCAGTATCACTTGTTCTGAGTAGAAACTGGCCTTTAAGATAAAACCATGCTGTACCAGTTAAGAACGTTAAAGATGGCTTCATGTCACCATTACGAACAGACTGCTAAAACCAATTGCAATAATTAGCCCTATTTACAGGATCTTGTGGTTGTAAAGCATGAACTTTTAAGTTTCAGAAGTTTCTTGGTCACAAAAGCTGACGTCTTGAAAGTGTTAACCTCTTGTGCTGTATGTCTCAGCAATTTTTATTTATGGGGAACATTAAGGAATAAAATGTATGGATTAAATCTGCACATGTTAAAAGAATTGAAGGACAAAATCATAAGAGAAATACAATCAGTCAACATGAACTTTTGTGAATAAACTAGAATTGTGTCTGCGTTGAAGGTCATCAATTTCAATATCTGATGTGTTACAGGTAAGCTTAATGCAAGTTAGTACAGTAGTTAGTATTGCATACTGCGACTTGCTGGTCCTTTACACATAACTCCTCTGGTCCCTTGCCACAACGGCACAGTCCAGCCGGTCTAAGGACATACAGTATTCAGAGTTGTATGTTTGGTGCACAGTACTTACTGCTGTAATATGTGGTGTGCTACACATATTCTAACTGTTTTAATAAAGGTTTGGAATCTCTATTGGTTTTAAAAAAAAACTCACCGCTTGTGATGCTTGTTATAAAGCAAACATTTGGATCTTTTAGTTTTCATTTATCTTTTAAAAGTATATTCATACAAAATTCCAGTGTTCCCCAGTAAAATCAATGATAAACCACATTTTAGTTTGACCTACAACATCCTTAATCATAGATACAAGAGCTGTTAAATATTAATTTACTTATATGTGAATTTTATCAATTTAGAATTGTAGTGAGGCAAATTTTTTGTCCATTATATCAAATATGAAGCTGGAATCAATCTTATTATGATGGCCTACCAAGTAATATACCTAATTTGTTAGAAGGGGGTAATAAATGCCCTCCATTAATGCCAATTCTGTTAAAGTTGACTAGTTTTCTTTCTAAGCCCTCATAATCCAATGTATGTATGTCTTTATTCACCGTAAGAATTTTTTTACAAATTCATGGCTTCGTCAATTTTTAAATAGGGAATACAAATAATATTGGTTTAAACAATATCATGAATACAAATAATAATAACAGAGACAACATTACAGTCATAAGAGTATAAGTTATATATATAGCCTACAGATTAAACACAAATAAAATTATTCAGAGAGTGAATCAAATAATATATATTGTACATATGTACATATGTATATATGTACAGAGACAGCAGTGTTACAGTAATATAGTGCTACAATAATACAGATAAAATTATTCAGAGAATGAGTCAAAGAACTCCTGCACACTGTAGTAGGTTTGCTCAATTAGAAAATTTCTAACTTCTTTCCTAAACTTAGTTTGACTGCTACTGTGGATTCTATTTGTGATTTTATAATTGAGAGGCTTTGGAAGAAACCTATGTTTATAGAATAAATAGTAGTGGTTTGCAACATTGACAAGAAGTTTGTCTGAAACAATAAGTACAACTATTTAGTCAAATAGTTAGCTAAATTTTGACAAAGCATTACAAGTTATACATGTGAGTGTTGTTTGACATGCCTATAACCTTGATCTGAGGCCTAGAGCTCTGCAGGAGGAAGAAGTTAAGAGGTCTACAACTGCAGCGAGACTGATGATTTAAACAATTTAAGAACAGCCACAAATTGCACCTTAGTGCGGGGCAAGATTAAATAAAAGAGGGATAATTCATTAATTTAAGACTGCTACAACAAACAGAATCATTGAAGGTTATAACTTGATAGCTTAAGGAAAGCCAGGTATGCAACATGTGCATTCAAAACCTATGCCACAAAACAGCCTATCTCTATTAAATGTTCTTTGGCTATGTATGAGGATTGAATTGCAAAGCTTATAAGCACACTAAGAGTCATCTGCTCTGCACTTCTTTCAGGCTACATCAATTTACACTTAAGAGTTTTTTTTTTTTTTTTTTCTTTTCTTTTCCTTGGCCAAGAGCTCTATCGGAAGCTATACGGCCACACTAACTATAGAGGTAGTAATTTGTCGTACCAACAGTACGAAATTGAAGATATCACTAACCAAATGATATTGCGGGCACATTCATAAATGCAGGTTTACTACTAGATGCTAAAAGTAAGCAAAACATGATTTAGTATATGATATAAAAATTCAGAGGAGAAGATCGGAGTAAAATAAAGAGTAAGAAAGTATCAAAATCGAAAACCACAACGTTGTATATGACGAAAAATCGCCTGTAAAACGCGCTCATTTTTTATAGTCAATAAATAATTGATTGACACCGGAAAAACTATAATTTGGGAGTATAGGTCTGAATAAAATCGTTCTACCTTGTGTGCAAGGTTCGGACATCCTAATAAAAGATGGTCTAAGGTGGCCTCTTGACCACAGTTGCAATAAGGTGTGCTCCCAGAACCATAGCGGAACAAATACGCCGGAGTGTAACAGTGACCCACACGCATCCGCGAGAACAGTGAGATGAAGTGACGCGGGTAACGTAAAGAAGCAAACCATGGACGATTGAGGGGCTGCAAGAGTGGAAGACAGGGACAAAAAACATGTTTTGTATTAGTAAAGGCTTCCCACTCTGAATCCATTGAGAAAGAAGAGAATGTCTGCCAGATCTAAATAATTCCCATGGGGGTACAGTGATTGGAAAAATTTCATCGGAAAAGCAAGCAGATTTGGCTAATTTATCGGCGATCTCGTTACCATAGATACCAGAGTGACTAGGTATCCAAGCAAAGAGCACCCTTGTGATCCCTAGGGTAAGATGGAGTGATCTGAGTGCCTGTACATACCAACAAGTACTGGGTGATAACGAAGGGCTATGTAGTGTCTGCAACACACTCAAGGAATCAGTATAAATATTTGCTGTTATGAATTCCGTATTTCTAAGAAAGTCTAGCACCTTGTAGATGGCGAAAAGCTCTGCAAAATAATTAGAGCAAAAATCCGGTAGCCGAAAGGTACGTCGTATTTCCAACTCTGGTGAGAAAAAAGCTGATCCTACCCTCGGAGGGTCCCCCTGACGTGATCCATCGGTAAAAAAAGTTGGGCGGCCATCTCCTGCCACAGGAATAGGAGCCTGGAATAATAGTCGTGCTCGGAAGTCTACAGGATAATCTAAAATGCGCACACAGGCCGTAACATACGTAATGGTATGTAAGCCTGTGACAAAGTCAAAAGAATAGCATGGGTAAGTTTCTGCACGTTGTAAAAACCGGGCGTGATTTGTCAGAAATCGGTAGGCTAGCATGAGTGGTAAGGTCATGACTTCCGTATGAAGCCGCCCTTCTGGACAGCGTTCCAGTAACAATTGTAACTTAGGGAATAGTGGAAAAGTTATACTGCCCCAGCGGGCGAGAAGATAACGTAAAGCCACCACTGGGGCAAGATGTTTCAAAGGGGTGAGGCCTAGTTCTCTGTGCATTACCATTATTGGTGTCGAGTGGGCATAGCCCACTATAAGTCGAAATCGATTGAGGCTGACTTGTAAGGGCATTAATGCACCTGTAGCAGCTATACCCCAGAGAAAGATTCCATAGGTGATCATACCCTGCACTACAGCCTTGTACAGGTGCAAAAGTACCTTGGGGTGGGAACCCCAGTTTTTCCATAATAACGCACGAAAGAAGTGGAGCTTACTGTCCAACCTGTTACGTAAGCAAGAAATATGTGCCCGCCAGTTTAGTCGATGATCAAGTGTGATACCCAAGAAGGTGTATGTATTAACCTCATGTACAGGTTGGGATTCCCAGTAAATTGGGGGAAGGCAAATGTGTCGACGATTGCGGGTAAAATGTACCAGAGCAGCTTTCTCTTTATTCACTGTTAGTCCGTTAGAGTCGGTCCACTCTCTCAAGGCTTTCACGGCGTTATTTAAGGAAACACGAGGTTGTGCTACATTGCCACCAGGCACGTATAGTACGATGTCATCCGCGTATACCAGTATTCGAGCATGAGGTAGAACCACCTCCGCCATTCCTGTGATATAAACCAGAAATAGGAGTGGACTAAGGCATGAACCCTGTGGCAAACACACTTAAGAGTTATGTAATATTAGAGTTATAGATATTAAAAGAAAAATATGAATGTGTGGTGCCATCTCTGGACAATTTCTGAACTATGAAAGTATGTTGGCAAAACTTGGTCCTCATTGTTAGTGTTCTATGATTGACTGTTCTGCATGCTTTACTTTAGTTATCAAGTGTCAAACTTATTTACTGCAATGTAACTTAATACCAAGATCAAAATAAATATTAACAAATGTTTCATTCTTTTTAGTTTTATAAAAAGAGAACAACCTTAGTTTCTGTCTCCAAAGGTGTGAAAGAAACTCCCTTAACAAGAGCTGCAACGGCTACTTTAGCTACCAGCACACTCAGTTGCACTGACAAACTGCTTGCCCCAGCACCAGCTTGTCCAAAGGGAAGATATGCAAAAGGATGGCGCTTCTCTGCTTTCTCAGGAGAGAATCTGGAATAATACCAGATTATAAAAAGTTTATTTTTAAGTAGGTACATTAATACAGCTATCTGCCATCACAATAATTAACAGATGTGATGCATTTCATAGGAGTAATACCATATGTACTGAGAATGCTATGACCCTAATGGTGAAGTTAAGCACATGGACTTATGTCGGGATTATGAACTTAACATAAGGTAACTTAACACAATGGGACATAACAGGAAAGTCTAATACATATTAAATGAAACTGTTTAGGGCTGATTTAATGTGACTTAATTTAACATGACATAATGTAAGGGTTTGGCAATGCCAAATGTTTTCCTTCACATTATGTGAAGTTTGGAGGTCACATGGTTATTTGATCAATTGGCAAGTAGTGCCATGCACAAATAAATTATGATTCTCTATTTGCATCAAAACTGTTTTTGTTTAGCTCCCAATGTAAGTAATAGCGAGCTCCATTGTACTTTATTTACCATTTAAAAATCTTTACTTCATATTTTCATATTTTCTCTCCTCATTTTTGAAAAACATAATCTCTGATTAGAAAATCAAATATCTGCCATGCCTGCTGAGCAGAAGAATAACTAATCAGAATCATTCCCTTTATGATAAGTGCATCCTAATAGCCCTACTATTTTCTTACTTCATGTTACGTCCCATCGCATTAAATCACATTATGTTAAAGTTCATTCTAATCCCAGCATTCTGTTTACTGCAGAATTTGTTTTAATGAATGAGATGTGACTAGTGTTCATATTCAGTTAGTCCTGTAGTCCAGCAACTCTCTGTAAACATGTACAAGGCACTAACAGAAGTTTTGACATCTTGATTCTTATCTAGCATAAAATTAACAACCTTCAATAATGCAAAACTTAAAAATTTAAAAGTATTGAAAAAGTATAAGGGTTTATCTCTCATATTACACATACTTTGAACCTGAGCATAGAGAGTATTTAGGTATTAAGGTCTCAACTATCATCTCACATTAGTTATAAAAAGAAATGAATAAAATCGTCTTCTGTCTAAAGTAATGTAATTTGAATGACTGGAATGGGTGGAACCACATTTACCTTTCAGGATCAAAAGTTTCAGGTTCTGGATAAAATTCTTCCGAGTGATGCACGGCATATACTGGCACTGATACTTTAGTTCCAGCATCAAGCTTCACTTTTCCAAACTCTGTTTCCTCTGAACATACTCTCTCCAGTCTGTCAAGAACAGTAAAAACATTGCTCAACTTGATTTTATTTCATTTAGTAAAGAATGGGCCATAATGCTAATGTAATTCTAATCTACTTTTAATTCAAAGGCCAGAAACAGATCAATGTGACAGAATCAACTTTTGTTTCTCCAACATTTGATGAGAGGTGAAAGTTAAATTTAATTAGCTACAGCAAAACATCCAAATTCTGAGTGCCCTTATTGATTATTTATAACATGGCCGTCGCGAAACAGGGGCAAGGGCGGGCTGCAGCCCCCCTTGGAAGTTGAACTTAATGTGCAGCCAGTTACTGACTATTCAACTATTATTTTAATTTTGATGTAAAGAACAATTTTTATTTAGCACAAATTAATTAGGTTATCTGCAACAAATATTATAAATTTTGACAGTAAAATAATGATGTAATATTGTATGATTGCAAATTTCCAACATGTGCCCCCCCCCCGGCAGGAAGTCTGCTGACACTCATGATTTATAACTGAAATATTAAACATATATTCACTGCCATGGCATTGAGAGAATTGTTTAGGGTACTGGATTCTATTTATACTAAAACTAAAACTAGAACAGGTTTTACCTTTATTAATAAACTTAGTTAAAAACTATGTTAACATTTAGAGAGACATTCTGCACCAACTTATTAATTAAAACAGTACTAGTTTTGGAGAAGTTCCTCTTCATCATTCAGCATTGAGCGCGCATACATATGATGGAGCATTGTTATTTTATGCCAAGCAACTTATTAATGCTTTTTGCAAGACATAAGCCATGTGTGGGCAATGTTTAAGAGGTAGGATCAGGACTGAAGAAATATTGCCCACACACAGCTTAAGAATATTAAAAAGAAAACAACCAACCATCAGCAAATTGGTTGACACAAAATAATTACCATCTAAAGGTTACAAGGTTATTTAATTAAACTGGGACAAAGTATTTATGATTGTAAGTCACCCTGGGGTACTTGTCTCAAGTGAGAGATTCCCTAATCTTCTACCGAAAAAATATGAATCGAATATGAAGCAGTTTCTATGCAGTGTTTATGGGGTACAGGCCTGCATCAGGCAAGAAGTCCTACATTGCTATATACCAAGTGTGTTGCACATTCATTAAATTTATTATCCAATACTAGCAAAATCTATGTAACAAAAAAACTGCATGGATCATTTTGGAAGTATGTTTCTTTTTCCATCTGTCTTCCACATGCTAATGCTTGAAAGATGAAATTGATGTATTGATGTTCAAAGAAGTGCTTTCAAAATTATGTTTTAAATTTGCATGAAGTTAAGCATGGCTTATTTTTTATGGAAATTGAGCATCTATGTTAATTAAAATTAAGACTGCCTTATGGATCACTGTTCATGCAAATTATTTACTTTTTATTTTTTGCCCTAATAGCTTTAAACTGCATCGCCTACTCCATTTTCAAGCTTAAGGTAAAAACCATAGTAAAACATACTTTACACTTATTCCTAGTTAACTTACACTATCTCTTATGAGCATCCAAACATACAGCATTTTATTCCATTATGAACTTGCATCTTGAGAGATAGGATACCTACAACTTTTATTACTTACCGAAGTTCATAGGGGTACATCCGTAGAACTTCTCCAATAAACATGTCAAGGTATTCAGACTTTTGCACGATATCAAATGAAACTTCATTCTGAAAACATTAAATTTTACTCATATTTTACATACAGCTCACAAAACAATAACGCACTCAGAAGTTTACTCTCATGCTCTCAAGCTATTGTAATGACACTGCTTTATTTCCTAATTCATAACTTAAATCTTAAGTGTTGCTGTAATGCCAAGAAATGTTGAAAGTTTAGTCATTCTGTTCCATGCAGTTTTTCTTTGCTACTACAAATTAACTGATTTTATACTTACATGAGACTGTATTTGTTTGTTGAGCTCAGAATGCAATTTCTCCTGTAACTCTGGTTTTGCGGCAAGAGAATGTAATGCAAGCGATACCGTTGACAATGTTGCATGTGAGAGATTCAACACAACTGCTAATGTCTGTAAATAAATTTTAAGATCTTAATAATAGGGATATTAAAACTTAAACGTTATTTCTTCCATGCAAATGCCATTTGTATGGAAAAATATTTACTATTTGCTAACCTGAGCATTCAGAACTTCATCTGTGAGTGATGGAGAGGCATCATCAGCATCTTTTCCTTTAACAATAAGAGCTTTCTCTTCCTCAACAGCTTCTAAAAGCAGGTCAATCACATCTGACATCTTTACTGCCTGGAATCAACCAAAAATGATATACATCCTTCAATATAAATTATTCTATCATTCTGCATATTTGTTAACACTGTTCATTTCTGTTTGGCAGCAGAAGTGTTTGACTATCATTACTAGCTATGTCTGCTCAGCACAAGCAAGTCCTTCAACAAAAAGTCCTTTTGAGATTTAATGGATGTTTCATAATATTGCACACTTATATCCTGTGCTATTACACTCCATGTCCACAGTTAATACATCTCCTTCACTAGCTATGTGGTCTCCTACTTCTTTTTTTAAGATTGACAAGAGGAAGAAGTATGAAAACAAGTGCTTTAGATTTACAGATTTAAATACTAAGGGTAGTTAAACCGAACATGAACTATGAATTATAATTTTGTAAATTTTTGCCTTGATATCAAGAGAAAGCTTTAAAATGTGACATTTTAACCAATAGGACATATCAAGTGTTAAATGAGCAAAATGTGTGAAATGATGCTCAAAGGTCCAGGGCTTAGTTACTCCAAATTCATCCTTTACAGGGAGAAAACTCCAGAAGAAAAAACAGAAAAAAAAAAAACATACAGATAACTTACCTCAAAATTTGAACTTGGGTACTTTTGAATACGAGGCATATATACAATCCATCCCACAGCAAAGTTTGGAATGCAAAAGGTTTGATAGGTGGAAAAAAATTCAATTTGTAAATGCTGTGCAGCTTAAGCCATTAATGCCCAGCAGATAATATAATACAAGTGAATGAAATTCTTTTATTAATCTTGAGAATTGCAAAGAATACATGGCATCTTCAAAAGTAGGCAATACCAAATAAGGAAAGAAAAAAAAACTTACATAATAAAAGAAAACCAAAGCATGCAATAAACATACCAATATCAGACATCCAATTAATTAAAAATGTAACTTTAATAAAAACTTCTTCACTTATTAACTTAACTTATGCATGATTTGTGCGATGTATCTTTATTAATTATGATTAACAAAGAGTTTATTAATAAAAACTTAATATTCTGTTAATCTTCCTTGTAAGTATTTCATTGTTTATTTGCAAAATATATCATCCTGCAATACTTAAAAGCATTAAAATGTAACCAGTTGTGCAGCTCACCAATAAGGTCTTTATGAATTTGGGTCTGTTGTCTCCTGTGAAATGTTTATAATATATGAGAGTCTGCTGATAAGCCCCAGGCCTCACAGAGATGGTGCCATTGGGCCAGTTTGATGGATAGCATCATATAGTTTAACTCTAGACTAGCTTGTATCCATGGTTACAGGTTAATAGTTTGTTTAGCTTTTGAATTACAGCATTTTGAACTAGACAAGTGTAGAGGTTCCACAAAAATCAAGGATTTGGAAAAATGAGCAGTGATTTGAAAGGCTTAACACCTAAAGAAATCAAGGAGGAAATGGACAGTATATTGAAAGACTCTGCCCCTTCATATACCATGATTAAAAGGTGGGTTGCAGAGTTTAAAACGGGATGTACAAGCACTAGTGGTGAGCCTCGCTCTGGACGCCCTGTGGAAGTCACAACTCCAGAGATCATTGAAGAAATTCATCATTTAGTACTGGAAGATTGCAGATTAAAAGTTGTTTTTGAGATAGTAGAGGCTGTAAACATAACAAAAGAACATGCAGGTAATAAGTAATGTTTTGGGCTTTCACAAGATCTGTGCAAGATAGATGTTGCATTTGTCGACACCTGATCAAAAGTTCCAAAGAAAAACTTTCCGTTAAGAATTTGGAGCTCTACCTTAAAAATCCCAGTGAATTTTTGAGATTTCTTATTACCATGGATGAAACTTGGATACATCACAATACTCCAGAAAGTAAATCACAGTCAAAACAGTGGATTGCGCCAGATGAACCAACTCCAAAAAAGGCAAATTCAATTTTGTCAGCTAACAAGGTTATGGCGAGTGTTTCCTGGGATGCAGAGGGAATTATTTTTATTGATTACTTGGAAAAGGGTAAAAGTATCACTGGTAACTACTATGCAAACTTACTGCAAGGTTTGAGTGACGAGGTGAAAAGGAAAAGACCTCATTTGGCAAAGAAAAAAATCTTGTTTCTTCACAACAATGCTCTGGCCCATTGTTCAGTTATTGCAATGGAAAAAAAATGTATGAATTAAAGTTTGAATTGCTTGAACCCTATTCACTAGATCTAGCACCCAGTGACTACCACCTGTTCCCGAACCTCAAAAAATTTCTTGGAGGACAAAGATTTCACAGCAATGAGGTGGTCATTAATGTGGTGAACAGCTATTTTGAGGACCATGATAAACCACACTACAGAGATTATTTAATTAAATTAGAACACCAATATGACAAATGTATTAGCCTTTCTGGAGATTATGTTGAGAAATAAAGAAAAAAAATGTTTTCATTTTTTTTTTTAATGTAAGGCCTAGGACTTATCAGCCGACCTAGGTATATATAAATCAATTACCATGCATTAGTCTCACAAAAACTCTAAAATGGCTTGACCAATTTGAATAATTAATTTTTTGTTTTGTTTGCATCAATACCGGGAAATGCCATTAGGAAAAACCAAAAGGAACAGCCAAAAAACAAAACAATAAAAATTGGTAATTTTGTACAGCAATTGCCCCTTCAGATTACTTTTAGTATATAGTGTTTGTAGCAGACCTATTGTTTTATAGCTGCCTCTATTGCATTTAAAATCATTTTTTCGTATTTTAAAATAAAAAAAAAGTAGTGGATTTTGAGAATAGATTTGGTTAAATCAAATTTAATTATACAAAATAATGTTCACATGGTTTTTACTACTCCCTTTTCTTTTGTGTAACATACACAGCGTTTGACAGATAAGCATGAAATTTGGCACATATGCCATCAATTGACAGATCACTGTGAAATTTGGCACACATAGTTTTTCCATGGAAAAGGTTTGTATGCTGTCCAGTTTACTATACAATGTAACACTGACATTGTTTTCTCTACCCACTTTTCTTTTGTGCAATAAATTCACATATCCTTTCCTACTTGCTGTTCAACATACAATTGATACAATTTTCTATGAATGAAATAGGAATGCCACATTCACACGGTTTTCTCTACTCACTTTTCTCTTATGAAAAACAATCACATTTCTTTCTCTATTCCCTTTCAACAATTTATACAATTATTTATGATTAAAATAGAAATGCAACACATTACATTCAAATTATTTTCTCTACACACTTCTTTTATGAAACACACTTCTTTCTCTACTAACAATTCATACAATTTTCTATATCATTTAAATAGAAATGCAACATCTTATATTCACACAGCTTTCTCACTTTTGTTCCTGTGGCATTTGCAGTTGTTCAATGGTGATTTTGCATACTGTTTTCCCAGTGTTTATATTTATTGTGTGTTTTTTATGGTATTCAAACTAAGTCTAAAATTTAAAAGTTGTAGGGATAAAATAGTAAAACCATGTGCAATGCCAGGTATTTCAGCTAGTGTTAAATGTACGATGTATAAGATTTCATGGATAGTGTGCATACCTTCATCTTCTAAAATTTGTCTTTTTTGTGGCCTATACCTGAAACTGTCTTAATCTAAAGACCACAGTGAAATAGTCTGGAAATGTTAGAAAGCTTATTATATAATGTACTTCCTAATGAATTTGTTATGCATCTTGGTGACCTTGGTTTTTCTTTTTTTTTTGCTTACTTTTGAACATTGGGCTTTTGTCACTTTCCTTTCTTGAGAATAAAATGGTTTAACATTTGCTGAACTTCCTGAATGTTCACTTCCCATGTTCATGGTATGCACTTTACGACTTTCCACCATTTGTGATGGCATATTTTACCTCTTTGTCTTGCTTTACCAGTAAAGCCCTGAACTCTAGCTAGAGGCTAAAGTTTGCTCTTGTGCCAATTCCATTTCATGAATACTTTCCAAACACCTATGAGGGGAGGTTGGGACTGATTATCAAGGCAGAACATCCTCACCAGCCAGAAATAAAACTTTTATCATCTGAGATGAAAATCCAGTACAACAGTGGTATGCAGTTTCTCTTTTTCTTCTCTTTCTCTTCTCTATTTTCCATTATGCTTTATCCAACTGAATCTAGTAAATGACCTGCAGATATATTTTGGCACAGACATGATTCATCATTCCACTAATTTTCAGTCAAGCATAAATATTGGGTGGCACCATAGCCAAGCAGTTACATCATTCGCCTATCACCAAGGCAGCCTAGGTTCGATCCCAAGCACCAATATGTGGTATTCGTGGTGGAAAAAGCAGCCTCTGGGTAAGTTTTCTCTGGGTTCTCCAGTTTCTCCCACCACTCATTCCACCAATTGCTCCATAATCACCTTTCAATTCATTTCACTTGCATTTCATCATCCTCTTCCTCACTCTCATACCTGGTGCTGGGCTGACCACCTGCTTCCAGGTCTTCACTCTGGTCCATAGGTTCCTCTGCTCCCCAACAGGTGTCTGACTCTAGGCATTGGTGTGCAAGTCCTAGGGAATGTAAGTCCTCCATACAGGGAGGATAATCAGATGAAGGGGAAGCATAGATGTTAAATTTTGGATTCCTTATTGAACTGAATTTATTAAGTACTAAAGCATTTGCTTCTTGGTCTGCCCTTGAACTTGGGCCCTGGCGCTTTTGTCACTGGATAAACTCTTAAGATTTCTTACATTTATTTACATTTGGATGTGTGCTGATGTTTATTACTTTTGCTAACATTTGTAACTGTCTTCAATTTTACTTTTATCTTTTGCATCATTTTTCTCACCTACTCTGTTTTCCCTTTCCTTAAAATTCTTTATTTTTAAATCACCCAGTTCACTAACCTTCTTAACCCCCCCCCCCCCCCCCTCTTATGTCATTCCTAATTTCCTAGCATTTCCTAATGAAACCCTTCACCTTAATGATTCAGTTCTACTTCCCTTCTACATTTAACCTTCGCTTTATTTTCTATTTTCTTGCTTAACATTACCCTAAGCTTTTCATCCCATCCTCCCTTCTAACCGTGACTACAGTAAACTAAACCCACTTATTCACCTTGTCACATGGCCCAGGGTAGCAGTTTCACCTCTTTGGTGGATCCCTTATTACACACCACGAAAACTCACCTCTTCAGTTTTCTCATCAGCAGCTTTCCTTTTTTCTTCTAGGACATTAGAAAAAAGAGCACTCAAATACTTCAGGGCTTGTTTCTTTAAAACAAACTCATCATCACTTGCATACAGATCTGCAAAACAAAATCAGAGTATTTCTGGTTAGAAACTTCTTAATGTATGGTGCAAGTACACTATTACTAATTAGAGTACCACCTAATTAAAGTACAAGCTGAACTAGCAGCTAAGTAATGAATGGAGCCCAAGTTTTTATGTATGTACACATTTTCCTCCTTTACACAAACTTCATAAAAACCTCAAAACTGAAATTTGCAAAATCAGTATTTATAGTCAAGTTTAATGGTACACATGCCTACAGATTTTGCACTTTGTTACACATATACTTATCAGGTAAAACATTTTTACAAAGAATGATTAAATTTAAATGCAAGTGCTCTAAAAATTCTATATATCATTTAGGACAGATGTAAACTTGACCTCTGCAAATTTTATACAAATTAATGCTGTTTGCTCTCAGCTTTGCTGGAAATTCATGCCATGCCTTTAGCCTTTCTTTGGGCCTGAAAAGCATTTTGTTCTTTATATGGGTATTGTGATGTTACTAGAAGTACATAGCACTAGGTCCCTTTAAATGGAATTTTTCATGTTTAGAGGACCACTGTTTGGGAATACTCAGCTTACTGCAGATTCGGTTTGCAGACAAATCTTTGAACTTGCTCAAGTGAAAATGTATACTGTAACAACCATGGGTGTCAGCAGACTTTCTAAGGGGCAAGGGAGTGCAATTTGGAAGTTTGTGATCAAAAAATATTAATTCATTATTCTGTTGTCAAAAGTTATAGTATTTGTCGCAGATAGCCATATTAATTTGTGCTAAATAAAAATTTTTCTTTACACCACAATGAAAACATAGTCTAATACTTGGTAACTGACCGAGTTCACATTCAATTCATTAATTTCCAAGGCCACCTCCCCTGTCTGCCCTTTGTGATGTCCTTGGTAGCAACTGTGCTTCAAATAACAAGCAAAATCATAGAAAGCACTGTTTCTGCATATTCAAATATGACAACTTCAACATTTCACTTTTCTCATTCCTGTTCAAAAGACCATTATGTTCCCCTTTACATCAAAATTTGAAAATCAGTACATGGCAATATTTTTAAACACTTTAAATATCCCCATTCAAATTATACAACATATTTCAAGACTTTTTTATAGAAATTTACATAGATATTTGGAGGTTTAATATTACCAAAAAGTCTACTAATACAAACTAGTAAACCTTGTATTAATGATTTATTGGGTACCAAATCTTACACATCTTGGGCTACCCCTAAGCTGGGCCCTGGTCCTTAGTAAATCTTGTAAACCAACAAAGAAATGACATGATTAGAAACACTGAAATAGGGAGGTGCCTAGCCCATAACCAAAGAGGAACTTAGACACACATTTACAACTTTGTCAAGTTAGCAAAATCCATCAACTTAGTAGAGTAATTAAGGCATAGCAATTTCTACTCACTCAGTTAACCTTGCACTAAGCAAGAAAGTTAATACTATTTAGAATAATCTGAGAATATTCCTAATGTTATTGCAGAACATCACTGTGAACATATTGTAAAAACTGTGTGCAAACTATATAATGTAATGATGGCCTCCGTAGCGCAGTTGGTAGCACGCTTGCCTCTGGCACAGAGGACCCGGGTTCAATCCCCGGTACCAGCATGGGGATTTTATGCCCTCTGAGAGGTCTGGCACGGGGTGCACTCAGCCCCGTTAGGACCAATTTAGGAGCTACTTGATATAAAAGTAGAAAAGTAGCAGCCCCAGGTTGTGAAGAACGCATAACTGGCCTGGAGGGATCAGGATGTTGACCACGTACCACCCTCCAATACTGCATACCAGCAATGACGCCTGTAGTGGGTAGAGGTGGGGGACGCAGCAGCTGGGCAGTAAGGTTTGGCTCTTCATGGGCTGTAGTGCCGGGGCTTAGTATATAATGTAATTAAGAGGCATGTATTCCAATTGAATGGAGCATGCTGTTAAAAATTAAAAATAAAAAAAATTTTAAAACCTACTAATATCTCAGTCAGGTTTTATGCTGCTCAAAGCAACAGAACAGGAAACTAGGACATCTAATACTAAGCAATATTCTTCAGAACAGAAGATCGGTAAAAAAGGTTGCCCAACTTGTTATAACCACCTTCATAAGACTAATTTCTATTATAACTTACATAGAAGCAAAGTGAATGGGGAATCTGGACTGTTGGTTCGAAATGCTTGTGATAGGTGTTTGATAAACTGCTGGCCTATTTCTGAAGACACTTCCACATCCATACCATACACACATTGTGCAACTGCTTCACTCAAAAATGCAGTGAGTTTCCTGAAATTAGAACAAATGAATTATTTGTTAGTACTTTGATTATTGCTTATAATTTTATTTTATACTTTCAAGTTGTAACAAGAAAAATGGACTGCAGGCCATGCTTTAAATAACAAAGCAGTCTTCTGGGGTGAGTCTCCACTGAGTAAGGCAACCTTCATTGCACACACAAAAATCATTAGAATTATGGAAGGCGTTAGCCCAAAATCATCCTGCAAACCTCTGTTTACAAAATTAATTATCCTTCCACTTCCCTACATTTAAATTCAAGAAATAATTATGTCTATACTTAACAGTGTTTAAACATGTCACCCAAAAAAACGCATCTGCATGTAACCAATCACAACACCTCACTATCAGAAAAGTATTCTATACTCAGGCATTAAATTTTATACTAACCTGCCAAGCCACATCAAAGCAATAAAACCAGTAAATCACTTCAAATCATGTCTCAAGACACATCTAATTAACCACCGTTTTTATTCCATCAAGGATTATCTCAAATATAAGTGTTAGCCATAAAGCTTTGACTGGAAAGGTATGTTAGTTTATATTTTGATGTGTCCAATACTGAATGTATATGTACTACCTGGCAAAGCCATGAAACGTATCAGAAAGAATGTGAAATGGCCCAGATGTTTACATGAGCTTATCGCATAAACATGGCTAGATGGTGTCTGACACTCTGCTCAGATGAAATCATACCTCCTGACAGTAACCTCTCATGTCAGCAGGTGCGAGAGATCCATGTGTGTTTTATCACCGACTATACGCCAAGTTACTATTATTTCAAAAGGGTAGAGTGAGACTGAAAATCTGAATGCCATGACCAGGATTAGAACCACGGATCTACTGGTTACCATCCGGCTGCTCTAAGCTATCATGGCCAACGTACCGACAAGACATTAAATTCTCCAACTCACTTGCATTATTCCTGGTAAACCACACAAGGAGATCCCAATTTACTTTAAGATAACAGCAGCTGGATGGTAACCAGTAGATCCATGGTTCAAATCCCAGTCATGGCATTCAATTTTTCAGTCTCACTCTACCCTTTCCAATTACGTCCTACACACGGCTAGTGTGGAAAAACATTAATTACATTAATTAACCTTATAGTTGGTTATACTAGAAGCCCAGGATGTAAGTACTTACAGCATTTTAAGTCGCCATTAAGGTATATTATCTCAAAATAAATTGGGATCTCCTTCTATGGTTTACCAGGATTAATGTGAATGAGTTGGAGAATGTAATGTCATGTTGGCACATTGGCCATGATAGCTTAGTTGTTAGAGCAGCTGGATGGTAACCGGATATGTAATCTCATTGTTTGTAATGCTAATCTTGACGTGTCACAAATTTATAAGCATTAGCTCAACAATGTGTTATATGATGAATAAATGAATAAACAGAACAGGATGCAACTCTTAAGTACTGTAAGATGGGGTAATATCAGATGGAGTTTTGATATTCTTTAAGGTAGCCTCACAAAGAATATTCAATTCACACGACAAAAAGCATGAGACATTTGAGATGACATTGAAGAATAATCTGATCAAAGAACATGAAGACAAAATATAAGTAACCAGATCCTATCATAAAACTATCCGATATTACCCCTGTGATGGGGTAATTTCAGACACTCGAATTTCCATCCAAAGTTTCATATTCCCCCTAATGGGGTAATTTCGGACACACCATCTTTTTAAAATATAAACATGCTTAGAAATTCTTTTTACCCGTTTAGAAAACATATACATATTCGAAAATATGTTTATTGATAATGACAATCTATTCATAGCATAAATTTTAAATCTGCAATATGTTCTCAGTGAACAAAAACTTCCCCGCTTCTTCTGTAAGGTTCAGCAACCCCTACCCAGCTGTTATGAGAAAGGCATTTTCATCTGCATCCGCATTTATCAAGATATCCTTTCACTATGTATCTTAAGTCATCAGAGGTAAAAGGAAAACCCCAATTCCTTAGAATAACATGGAGAAGTATGTTCTCTTCAGTTTTGCTTAAGAGAAATCTTCCAATCATTCCAGGGTTTACATTATTTTCTAATGTTGAACGTGAAATGTTAAATTTGTATGTCTTTCTGCACCATGGTTTTCCTGATATTACAGCAGCAACTGCTTTTTTTCAAGAGTTTTAGAGCACCCAGCCTACTTTTATAAGTCTGTGGCATTGTCAGATATTCCCCCAACGTATGCAGATAACTGTAGCTAGACATTAGTACAAGTGAAATATGTGGTAAAACTACATTCACATTTCCTCAGTAACACTTAAATAAGGAAATTATACTTTTTTGTCTTATAGTACAATAATGGAAGTACTCACATAAGGATAACTATCAGCTATCAGTGCAGTATACAATTGTTGTTCTACATCACAGTCTAAACTTCCAAGTGCGACAATGTATGTGTGAATCTGCTCAACAATGTCCAAGGTGTAAGCAACAAAATGTGTGCATGGTATAATATCACATTCAGTGATACCAATGTAAGAAAATGAATGTTCTGTTCCCATCCAAATTTACCCCTGTGTATGATTTTCTCCATCTTACGATACTTGGCTTTGTACTTATTTTTATTTTCTTTCTTTAGCAAAAATAGACTTGATCCATTGGCAGTTATTTTTATATCTAAATATTTTCAAGTGTGGAATATGCACAAGAAAAAGATACACAACTTACTCTGTAATGTTCACTTTGCCTTCAGACTCCTCTGCAGCTTTTAAAAGACCACTTGTAAGTCTTTCAGCACATTTCAGAATTCCAGGAACTAACTATAATCCAAGAAATTCATATCATTAAACAATAATTCTATACAGAAAAATATATTTTATAGCACAAAAGGCAAACAATGGTAAATGTAAGTTAAAATGCTACTATTTTGTCAGATAAAAATGCAAATGAGACTCCTCTGGTTTTTGGATCCAATAATTCTCATCTGCATTGCATCACAAAATCTGTTTCTACAACTTAAGTTTTAACACCACCTGAGCAACTTTTTTTGTTTTTGCCTATATAGATCAAGGGAAGAACAAGGTAAATACAAGCTATCCATTTCATAAGGGGCAAATATTCATATCAGCAAATATTCATTTCAAACATACTGAGAACTTACCTTCCTCATTTTTTGTGCCGATAGAGAAGGTGCCAGAGCATTCTTTATCGATGTGGGTTCACTGCTTCCCAGGGCCAGCACAGCTTGCTGCAGAAGTGGATCTTTAATGGAAACAGCCTGAAATGCACATTTCAGATCAGGTTTGTGTAAAAGAAGTTTGGAAAACAGACTTGAGTACATAAATGTTTACTCAGTGGTGTGTCTCATAAGGTGAACTCCTGATTAACCTACTAGTTTTAGGACCTAAAGTTGAGGCAAAGCTTGTATCTACTGGATGATCAGCATAAAGCAAAACAAGTATAGTGGCTCTGAGCTGGCCAGGGAGAAAGTACAAGGCTTCAGTGCAAGTTGAACTGTTGGAAATGTGCTACATGTTTATTAGTTGATGCAACACAGTGCCTACTAAGTGAATATCGTAACCCATTCCCCACGAAAATATTCATTTGTAGTTCATATATACATACAGAATCCTGAATTCACCCCCTGCAATTTTTCTCTTAGGGTTAAAAGAGTTTACAAAAGAAATCCACATACTTTAGAGGAACATATGATAATATTCATCAAAAAACTGCGGCCATTTCTAAGAGGGAACTGCAGCATATAATGGCCAATTTCTTAAGCAGGTGCCAGAAATACTTTAACAACAAAGGAAGGCATTTCTTTTAGCTTGATATGTGTGTACTTTTAAGCATTTACCTTTATTTTTTCTCCTGTTAGAAATAACTTATGCAACATACTATAGTATATTTAATGCAGACTGTTGTCACCTGCTTAGTGCACTGCTCGTGCAGCAACGCTGGCTGGCTGAGAGCTGCAGAACCAATTCTATTCTATGCTGATCACTAGGCAGCAAACCTTCATACAGGAAACAAAAGATTGTAGAGTTTGGACTATGGAAAGTGGGAGGGGTCAGTCTGTCATGATCACAACACAAGAGGCCAGGTACAGTCAACAGCATTGTAGATAATGTTGCATAACTTGCATTCAATGCTGGCACCATTTGCAGAAAAACATTCACTCCCAAATTATTGTACACACTCACCAATTCATGAATATCAATTTTCGTGCTGCAGGCATTTTACTGCATGTGCGTGTGTGTGTAACTAGTGAACACGTTCGAGAAACACTATGCACTGTAGGCAGTGAGCCCAGTTTGTGCTATCATTGTATGCACACAATGACGTCACACTCTCTGTCCATGCGACAGGTAACTTTAACTTATTTTACAATAGCTGTATAAAGGTTCGAACCCTACAGATCACCCAGTGGTAAGTATTAAAGTGCATATTTTTAATGCACACAAAAACAATGTGCGATACAAACAAATTTTTCTGCTTGTGAAAGTAATCTTTAAAATAATATATGATTTGAAGCTTTCCTGGCGATGAACATATTCAAGATGCTCTCAGGCTTCGAGCCAGGTGTAGTGATGAAGAGACATCGACGTTTCAGGAGTGTAATGCTCATTGAAACCTTGAATCATTTTGAGTTTGTAAATCATCTTTGTGTATGAAGAATTCTCATTGCTGTTTTAGTTTAAGTAAATATTGAAATACAATGGGCAATGGTTAATATAAGAAACTGGGTAGGTAAATTATTTATATTATTTATTATTATTTATAGCAATTGTGGAGGAAGGTGGCCTCTTTGTGGAAGGTCCAGAACATGATCCTATCTTTAGTAATCCAATGAGAAGCTACTAAGATAAGCTGCAGTTACTGGTAACGAAAATCAAATAGAATCATGGATTTGGAGTTTTGAGTACATGCCATCTTCCAAATATAAGATGCTCTGGCAGGAACCTAGATGGGGGGAGGGGTGTAGGAATTGCAGTCTCAGTCTACCTAAGGTAGTTTGGTGGCACATCTGTCTCATACTTCGGAAGACCTAGTTCTAACTTCAGGTGGGACACATTGCCTGGATGAAGTATTTTTTTTATGGTTTCCCCCCTTTCTGAGAACACAAATGCTGCATAACAAACTCCATGGATCCCAGGCCACTTTGAACATCATTCCACCCATTTAGTTCATTGTCTGATATGATCCGTCAATTAAAGAAACTTAAATTAAAAAAAAAAAAAAAAAAAAAAAAGAAACAGTCAAATATGCACTTGGCGATTTTAAGTTGAGGAGAGGGGGATCTTCCAATCTAGCTAATCTAACTAGAACAAACATGCACCATCTCTCAAGACTGGACACGAATTTCCTCAACTTTCAACATGATAATTTCAGATATTTTCATGCAAAGCAACTGAAGATAAAGGGGCAACACTCCATGGTAGGCTTTGGCTTTTAAAAGGTGCATGTGTAAAAGTTTGTGAAAAATCATGAAGTGAAAATTATGTCCTTATGTCCTAGGTTTATATGGGATACTCTCAAGAAATCAGTTAATTTTGGCAATATTTAAAGCTCTGTGCAGCTGTATGTAGTAACCTGTATTCTGTATACACGATTTATACGTTATCCCTTTATCAAAACCTTTCAACATTGTTCCTTGTTTAAAATCATTTTTCCATAGTTGTGACCAACGTACTTCAAATTTGCAGTAGAACTTCATGAATTATTACCAAAATCTTGCTTGTTTTAGGAAAAATTATTCTGCATGAATGAAATATGGTCATAAGTTACAGAGGTATAGCATCAATGGATCTGAGATCAATTACTTCATAATTTTTCTCACACTGATTGTCAAATCTGTGTTCATTATAATTTTGTTGTATATGATCATTTGAATGTCATTAAAAATCAGGCTTTTGTAAACATGATTTGAATTCGTGCCACTCTGCAGCAGTATGTTCCGATACAAAGCTTGGGTCGAAACCGAAATTATAACGTGAATATAAGTAATTAATAATAGAAAGAAGTAAAAGGAGATTCTAATCGATAGCTAAGGGGAGAACCATTGTAATAAGGCTGAATACATTAAAGTCTCAAGAATGAAAGCCTAGGCAGATTAGATGAGTGATAAGATTACAATTGTGACAGCAAAGCCCAAAAAATCTGTGGGCTGATTCGTATCTTGCCATGACATGCTCAAAAGTTGACCAATGGAAATCGCTTCCTTTGTGTTGCCCACACAAAACACATGCAATGCAACTCACATTCGTCTTGAATCGAGCAGACAGAGCACGTGCAACTTTGTGATTTGTACGTAAGCTGCACGTATACATAATTCGGCAGTTGCCAAAGGGTGACAAAGTTCAAGTATTATAACGTTGCAGTTGAAGTTAGATTCTATTTAGATATCGTCGGCAGTTCTCTACAAATCTGGAAAGTTGCAAATAAAGTCAAATGCTTGTTAATTCTTTGTTTGGTTCTATTCCTATCAGAACTCACGCATACCTTGCAGATTAGGACCTCTTACTAGAGCTAGTTAGACACCAGCACACTAAACACAGGATAGGAGATCCCAACGAGGAGATCTTTATAGATCTTAAAGACAACTTGTTTGACCCAGGAGAGAGGAGAGTGCGTCAGGGTCAACATCATCTGCTGTCATTTAAGAGGAAGCCAGTATTGTGCACCTGAGCCAAGGTATGTACCAGGCTAGGCCACATCTCATGTTAAGAATTGTGTTCACATTATTGCATTTAAAGTCATGAATAGGGAGTAATTCACGAATTGTTTTACTTCTTGTATGTGTGCTCTTCAATTGTGGACATTTGAGCATGATTTGGACATCTGGTTACTTATTATTAAAGCAAAATGTAGGTTAAGATATGTTCGGATTATGGGATGAAGGAATATAACAGAGGCAATCACATTCGAGAGCTCACAAAATGAATCACAGCCAGAACAGTAAACAAAACTGCTTTTCTGTGTCGTCGTAATGAAAATCAAAATAAACTGTTCTATGATCAATAAAGTAATGTAAGAAGCTTCCTAAGATTAAACTTTCTCTAAAAAGTAATATATAATTAAAGTGCACACTCAGTACTACCACGAACATTAAAAAATGTATAAAGTATTTCAACATCGAAGTTTATGAAAACGAGTCCTAGCTGTGTCTTAATACTTTAAACAAACGTATTTTTTTTTTCAAAAGAAAAGCAGATATGAAATTCTAGCGGTTATGGAGATTTAAATAGCATTTATAAGGCAACCATAAAACAATTATTCTTCTAATCATATGCGCGAAATGTTTAGGGATAAATCCAAGAATAGAATTTTCATTGAATTATTAGTATAAGCTCTCAGTCGAACAGCATAACAATAAAGTGAAAAAGAACAGCTTTACTTCCACATTTAGTAAGGGCCGTATATTTTATAGGGAAACAGGCACTTGCTTTTCATGGTCACAATGAGGATGGAGGATTTTCAGAGTCAGTTATATTGAATATTTAAATCAATTGGCGATATGACATCTCTCTGAAACTGTACTTGAAAAAAATCTGGTGTTTTTTGTGCAACTTCACGTGATATTCAAAATGACAATTTCAAATGTGATTGCTATCACGACACATGGAATTAAGAAATTCTGTGTTTCGTTGATACTAGAAGAACCTCCTTACATTAATAATGAAGAACAACTGTCATTTGTTACTAAATGTTGACGGAAACATTGAAGAGAAGTTTATTTGGTTTACAGATATAAGTTCTGACAGAAACATATTCTCTTTTGAATCATACTCAGCATTATCAAATATTTATTTCAGAAAATAACAGATGCAAACTGCAAAGGGCAATTCTGTTTAAATTGGGTCATATTTTAATGAATTTTACAATATTCTTGGGCTACACACCCAAGTCTGATAGTCACGCTACGCCACTGGATGTTAGTGAAATGAGAGGTGAGCAAATGGAACATCTGTGTATTAACATCACGTAAATAAGTCAACATAGACCATAGATGGGGAGTCACTTTAGTCGCTTCCCCTACATCGTTTTTTTAATCCCATCCACTGCCTAACAGTAGATAGCTACCAGGCCACACCTCCCACTATTGTCTGGCTACCTCAGAGAACCGGCCAGTGCTTCAAATTTTGTCAGGAAGTGGAGAGTTTAATACTGGATTGCACTCCTGTCACCCCTCTTCTCTATGCCTGGCAAAGGCCATTGAAAGTTTGTACATTGTCTTTGCATTACATCATACTGCGATCATAATATCGATTCATGAAATTAAAGCTATGAATTTTAAGAAGTCTCAGGTTGCATTACCTGAAGGATAGAGATTGTCACAATGTTAGACAAGTTGAGAACAAAGGGTTCTGCAAGTATAATCATTAAGGAACTAATAATGAGCCTTTTTTAAAGAATACTTGCACATATTCTTTATTAGATATATTACTTTCTCTGCCTATACCAGGTGATATGCAAAAAAAAATTGATGTGGAGAGTTTACCAGAAAGACATGTTTTATCCCTCCACCCCGAAAAAAAGCATGTGTGTATACATACAGACATAGATGATATCAAATGCCTGGTCACATTTTCACAAGAGGATACTCACAAGCATCCTGTATTTGGTACCACAAAACCTTGTCAAGGTGACAATTTGATCATCTGCAATCCACTGCCAATCAAAGAACCCTACTGTAGTCAAACGGTGCAAAGCTATGCAGTTCGACACAGGGAAACTAGGACTTATTATTGTAATGTGCCTTAAGGGATTGCTGTCTGTATGTTCCAGATATGCAGTAGACTGCTCCAAGAAATAGATATTTTCAACCATAACCACATAGACTAGAACCAATTCCTTCACTGGATAACCACACTCATTTTGTAGCCACAGATATAGGGGCTTCAAGCATTCTTGCAACCTAAGACAGTACGTACCCAGCAACATTCACTAATGTAAGGAGAGATCGTGGAGCTTCATATTTATATGTGGGCTCAGCCATAGTAAAAGTCAGTATGATTGCTAGCATAGGTAATTATATTCATTTTTAATTACTTTTATTTTCATTAATTTTACAATTAGTGTGGCCTCATACCAATTATCACTACTATACTTAAAACTTTTTGTTACTCAAAAGCTCCTCCAGGGTTACCCTGCAGATCAAAACAAGTTCACTGGGGCTTCGGAGCGTTACCTCGTCCTGTTCGATCGCGGGATCCTCCTACCGACCTCGATTGTCACCTCGTAACTCCTAAAGGCGTTCAAACCCAGAACCAACTCCTCAGCCCTCCTCGCGACAAATACCCACAGCCTTGTAACGCTCTACCCCAAGGTCATCTTCAACAAGGCCTCTTCCTACACAAGCAAGGTCACGGCTGCACCCCTGACCCCCAATATCTGCTATAGCCTCCCGTGTACCCGTCCATCCGATGATACGGCCCATTATTCTGCACAAAGCGCACATCACTAGAGGTCGGCGATGATGACACTGACGTGCACCTTTTCACGCTGGTACCTATTTGTTTTCCATTAATTTGTCGTCAGGTGTGGATGGTCCCTCACCGGATGTACTGGCCAACCCCACTCCTAACACACATCTCTGGAAGATTGTCGATGTCCTGGAGCTGTTCCCCCGTCCACACAAACCGAATACTCCGGATCTTCCACAGAGGGCAGCTGTTACCTCGACCACTTCCAGTCGTCAGCGCATCGTGGATGGTCTGATATTCGTCGAGTATTAGGTATCTCGGCGTCGAGCAAATCGTCGGCGGAGTAGATAATTTCGTAGTAGGCACACATATCCGGCCGGAAGGTTCACCAGAGCTTTACTTACTAGTTCATTATTCAGGACGAACTCCTGCAGGGTCTTCCTTGGCTGTTGCAGCCTTCACTTGAGCTGGCTGCGATGGGCTACAGCCAGACGGTGGTTTCTGAACCGGTTTTCAAGAGCCTCCCAGATGTTTCGGGAGCCGCCGACGTTTGAATCGCGTTCAGTACTTCTGTCATCTGTCGCTATTTGCTGTGCAACTTCCTGTTCTGTGGACCATCGATTGTGGACGGTGACGGCGACGAATTGTCTGCGGAAGACTTCAAGGGTCGACGTACCGTCGTACTTGGGTGGCTTGGCGCACGCAGATATGTCGTGTCCTGGCGTCTCGACCTTTAAGCTCTTGGTATTTTCGCCGAGAATTTGTTCCACCCTGGCGTTCGGTTGCGTTATGTTGCCATCAACTCTGTCTTCCAGAGCACTAACACGTTCCCCGGCTTCCTCAGGGGCATTGGCCGAAGTCTTTCACGGCTTCCTTCTTGCCGACCTGTTGCCCATCGATCATTGCCGACAGCTCTATCCTAATCTCGGCAATCTCGTTCATATTTGCCTTTACGGATTCCATTTTTGTCTCTATTCTGACATCTTGACTAATATTTGCTTCATCATTTCTTCCATCTTACTTTCATGTCGTTTTCATTCCACTCCTGACGCCAATAATTGTAACTATATTCATTTTCAATTACTTTTGTTTTTTAAAATTTTACAATTAGTATGGCTTCACACAAATCATCACCGTTACACTTAAAACTCGTTTTGCTACTCAAACTTTTACAATTAGTCTTCAAAAATTCTGGAAGTTACTCTACCTCCTTGGCAAAGTAACGTCATCCAAGGACGTTTGGGATGCTTCCACACGGAAGTTCGAAGCAATGAGACTATCTGCAGAACTTCAAGGCTACAAAGCGCGCGCAGAATCACATCAGCACGATTCACAACAGAATGAACAGTTTGCACAGCCAATATTAAGTCAATAGTTTTTCAGTTCAAGGCATTATCGCCTACGTTGCCAACTTCATTTTCCGTCAAAATTGACGGATTTTCAAATTTTATTACCGGCAAAATTTAGTTTTGATGGATAACGGATTTTGATGGATCTTATTAGAAATTATTGTTATAATTTATTGCAAAGAACGCCTTTGATCTCCTTCCTGCTATGCGATGCACATATCTTTTATTTAGAGCTAACAATAACAAACATCTCGGATAAGTCGACAACTCCGCAAAACATAATACTGACACATGGCTCTAATTTCTCTTGTAAGCAGAGAGATACGTGCCTCTAGTAGGACACTAAACAAACATGTTACTGCCTACATATATTGCTTTGGCATATAAATACAGAGACCCAAAAGCATCCGAACCACTGCGTGTCGTTTTTCTACTGCGCACACAGAAACATAACGCAGCTGCTGTACACAAGGTCATGTGGTTGACTTTTCTCTGCTCTGAAAGTGCAGTATTGATCTGACGTAATGTGTGATTGAGTTATCAGTGCTCTTTGTTATTTTGTCCTGTACTTAGTCAAAGTGTATTATGGCTCAGCATTTGTTTTTCTAGTACGCAACGTGTATTTATTTACGATTCGTCTGTGTTAACTCAATCGGCTCGCCAAGTGAAAGTGCGCTTTGCTATGCTTTTCCGAGGCGTGAAACAAAGTAAAAGGGTTATGTGTAATATAAGTTTTAATTCAATTTATTTATGAAAGAAAACAGGAAAATTTCCAATTTTGGCGGATTTTTTTATGGATTTTTGGGAGTTGGTCTGACGGAAAAACTAATCATTACTACGTTTCCATGGGGAATTGAAATCGATCGAGTCCAATCCCATTTTCAATACGATCCGTATTTCCACGTTGAATTCAATCTGTATTGAGATCGATTTGGATAGGCATAAATAAAGCTTTTATGTTGGCAAACTGTAAAAAGCGTGGTTCGACCCACCAGGGGAGCATTGCTACCTCCCTCCAACCTCCAACCTCATTCTCACCCGACACCCTGCAAAAGCCCACATCCTGTCATGAAAGTGGTTAAGCCCTAATAGGGTAAGTACACACATGACACCTCGGGCTGCTCTCAGTCTGCCAAAAGATTGAGGATTGATGAAGTGTTTTCTGCGTATTTTAAGTAGGTTTTTAGGTTAGTGAATGTATTTGAAAAGAATATGTTGCAACATTATGGAAACAATAAAAGTGACTTTTTATTACACAATTTTCGCCAAGACAACAAAATGAGCGTGGAGCGTGTTGCGAATGCAATAGAAAGTTAGCATCTTTGATGGATCCAAATCGATTTGAATCCAGTAGGTGTTCCCATGCAACAAACTTTTGATCCGATATTATTTGTAAGAGTGTGGGATCTAAATCCGCGTTTCCATGCAGTATTCAATCCGGAATGAGAACTCAAGACGATTTGGCAATGCTGGTTATCGCATAACTGAAATGAACGCAGCGTGGTATCCAGTGGTGTATTGTGAATGCTGCCGATGTTTTCCAAATCGAACCGCCTCTGTCTGTTGCTCATTAATCTTGTCTTAGATTGTATATAGATCTTGAATTTTCTGGTAATAAACTGACATCCTCTTAATTTGAAAGGAATTTTGTGCAATAAAGCATAAATATGCAACAACTTGCATAAAATGTAGATCTTTTTAGCTTTGAAGTGCTGTCGCTGTTCAGTTGCTTTTTTGCGATTTCGTGGAAAGGGTATGAAATCTGAAGGCCAACATATACTGTCCCGACTATGGATTCGGTTTCCTGTATTCCTCTTGAACTTGCAGCTAAATGTGTAATGAAATTATTCTGCAAAAATTATCTTATATTAAGTAGATAGAAAACTCTTAAGAGTAATTTATAGAAGCTTTATATAAATAAGTGACGGTGAATAGTGAAAGCAATGTGAAAGTAAGTGATGTTGCAAGGGGTCGTGCATCTTGGCCACAGTGTGGGAATTGCCACGTCCTTGAACACTTGGTCAGGATACGTTACATCCAGACAGACTGGGCTTCTCTTTCTCGCAGCAGGAAGCTGCCCAACTTATTTTTAAACTGCAAGAAATTACGGAACCCTGGCTGTGTCTTCCAGTGCTGGAGTGTGCTCGTGTCGGGAGCTGGTCATTGCTGCCGTCACACAACATTTAAATACTTCACTATTACAAATACACTTGGCCTATTCTTTGAGGTGGAAATGTTTCAGGGTTGTTCACTAGTATTTCAGTTCTTGTACAAATTAGCAATTAATTGGCAAACATGCGCCTCTTTTTAGGCTGCGCGTAGCCGTCAATTAGAAATGTGTAGTGCAATTTTAAATGCAGAAATAAAATCTCTCACTCTCTCCAAAATTATTTTACTTCTCCATGCATTATTTTTCACCTTCTGTAAGACCAGTTCCTGGCAGCTTCGTAAGGATCGGTCATAAAGCAATATTCTAAATTACGTAATTACCTCTGAAGTGCATCTGTAAACTTAGCGGAGCTTAAAGTTTTCATCTGCACGAGAGAGCGCCTGATACGAAGTTCAATATATCGTTTGAGATTGAAGCGTTTTATTTCGTTATCTACCCAAAATAAGATTGAGAAATTTCAACTCGTATTGGTATCAAAACATTTCATTGAACAAATTTCTTAGCCAAACATCGGACCAGTAATTAATAAGCCCCCGGATTTCGGTAACTTTTGCATCTTTATGATGCTATGGCGATTCTATGTGGAAAAATATACCTACCTGCTCATAACTAGGGGCACTTTTTTCTCACTAACGATAAAAGCGACAAATATATTAAAGCTAATTCCTATTATCTTTCCGAATTATGTGGTTAATAAATCAATATTTTAGCGAATTTTAGCGATGAGTGCAGATTGAAGGAAAAACGTGAAATTCCAGCAATTTTGAATGCAAAAATTGATCTCACTTTCTTTTAACCCTTTCCATGCCTGGTGTGTATTATAAGATACATAGGCTTTTTTTCCTATTTGTAGTAGTTTTAACTTTTTTTTACTGCTATATTCTTGTTATACTGTCTGTCACCAATTAAAATACATATTTGAGACGTTTTGAATTGTAAACAATTATTTTTTTTACAATTGTGTTTTTATATAAGAAAAGAAGCAAAATCCATGCAACCGCAGTCAAATGATACCCCGTCATCATCCATGCCTGCCATCACACCAATTATTTTACATGGGCCCTCCCCGTCCTTTATCACAGCGGTTGCCGAAACTCGAACTCACGACCTCAGGCTTTGAGTGCATGGCCAGTGCACTACGTGTTGCCTTAACGATCATGGCTATTCAAGCCAGCACATTGAAGGTGTCCCAGACCGCCTAGTCTAAACCGGTTTCGAATTAGAGGAAGAACGGCATAAGTAGCAAAATAATTCAGGCATGAAAGGGTTAAGTTCATTCCTGTGAATTGTTAAATTACAAAAAAAAAAAAAAAAAAAAAAGTAAGACTATTACAGAAGTAGTGAAGTAAGGGTTCATCAGCCGATGTGGATAGGCATTTCTCTAGGTACAATGTAATTGTTAATGATCGAAGATGATAAATGAAAGGAAGCAACGTTGTAACATATGCTATATTACCTTTTGCAAAGCAAAAGTGTGTAAAGATTTTGTAATGCGTATTTTTAATGTATCAGAGTACTATAGTGCCAATAAGAAATAAAGTAATATTACGTTTTGTAGTTATTGTAGTTTCCATAGTACCTACACGATATCTTCCTTTCTAAATTGCAATACGTTAAAGTGTATATTAAATATATTTAATAAAAAATATACAATTACCAAAAAATAAGTTAGGGATATATGTATATATAAAATACAAGCCATATAATGCGAAAAAAACGAAAACAAACTCATTTCACAACATTCGAAAAAAAATGAATGCGGGAAAACATTCCCCCCCCCCCCCCCAGTGTTATTTACCAGAAAAATGAGAACTACGCGAAATTTGAAAAAAATTAATGCGAAAAATTAATGCACTCATAACATCGAGTGCAATTTAGTCACTTAAGGGTCATCTTTCTGCATTTTATACACTTATCTGAAGAAACATTTTTACAGGTTACGAGTCATTCAAGAACAAATCCAGCTGTGTCATTTTTCGCAAGTTTCGTTGCATTATTCCTATGTTAAGAGAATCAAGTTTCAGAACCTCAAAATCTAAAAATTATTTTAAATCTATTGAAATGTGGTTCTATTTGTTAAAAATTTGAAGTCGTCCAACTAAACGGTCATGTCTATTATAAGACAGTTTTGTCCTTTAAAGGAATAAAGGGATAAATCTACCTGCTACTTTTGGGGATCGCACTTCCTCTGAAGTCTTCTCAGAGTAGAGGATATATTTGAGCTCATATTTAGATCTCGTGATGCCGAAAGTAAAAACAACTATTTCCACGATATTGAAATCAAATAGAATTGGTGGAATCACTTGCAATAATCTACGCCATGTGAAAAGTGAAGTGGGCATACTTGTCTTTGCTAAAATGGAAAATGTATTGAACAAGAACATTGGACATGATCTAATTGAAAGATTGCTGATGTAGTATCAGGTAAGAAGTGTTCCCGCTATGAAGAGGAGCTGAAAACCTGCAACGTTTGTGACTTTAAGGATGCTCCAGTATCTTCTGTTGACGTTGAAAGAAGCTTCTCCATGTGTAACTCCGTGTTAGTTGACAATAGTCAGTCCTTCAAGTTTGAAAACTTATTTTAAGGTCAATTTAAGGGCTGTTATTAATATTCCTTAGGTCATTACAATCCGGGCCTTAGTAATCGCGAAATCTGTTGTTCCCATGCAGCACGTGCGATTACTCTGCTTGGTGGATTCTGAGACAGTCAGACAGCAGTTCTATGACACTGTTTTACATGCAATTTGCTTGCAGCCGCCCCCCCCCCCCTCCTCGCCCACCACGCTACTTTTCTTCACTCAGTTTTCCGAGATTAGAACATTCGTTTCGTCTTGCTCACATGTGAATGCATATACAACTTTTGTTTCTAAACAAAGAGTATTCAAAGCAGTTTATTTCTTCATGGCTTAACATACATAGTGCCGTTTTACCTTTTTACCTTCAGTGCAACCACATTCACCTGGCTTAAGTACATGTGCACTACCACTCCATGTAGAATATACTGTAAAAATGTATGTAGTAACGCAAACTGCAATGAGGAAAATTATTTGTACTCGAAATCAAAAATCTAAGTCGCAAATTAGCCCAACGATGTTGCATAGCAACAAATAAACCACAAGTGGCTTTAACAAGCAGCCAATAGACAGAAATGTCAACGAAACGTAGGATTTAATTCCTAATTTAATTCCTTTAAGATATAAAATATTTCAGTAATGAACAGTGGCAAGCAAGTTGACGGGACCGGATCCTTACTACAGATCTTAATTGTTGCATCATAGGTCTGCTATGTTTGGCCCCCGATCATGAAAATTCATATTTATGAAGTAACTTTTGGTCATTTTCTAATTTTAGGGCATTTTATTCATTGATTTATCATGTTCTTGTACTTACATTGCATATATAAATACTTCTACAATATTGACATTTTATACAAGAACAGCTTTCCAAATATCAGAAGTTTCGATATACAGCTGTGAAATTAGTAATTTTTAATTCTTGGAAAATACAGCATTCCTATTTGAAGGTCAGTACGGAAAGCGTTGCTTGCGGGTTGAGCGATGCGATGGCTATTGAAAAGGGAGAAGTTCATGTCCGAAATTGGTAATCTCATAGGTGACTTTTCCCTTTTAGGCGTTAATAACAGCTGCCATTTTCCTAGTCCTGTATCATCTCACAGGTTGTGAGGTCCATTCACAATTGTTTATAATCTACGAAGTCAAGAGAATTTATACTGTAGTTCTGTAAGACTTGTTCAAAAACGATTTTCGTAACGTATTCAGATTCTTCAAACAAAAACATGAAACAAATTATATACCTGGACTTAATTTTATAAATTCTCATTCGTATACCTAGTTTTTCTACTTGTTTAGCAGGTCCATGCATATATAAATTAATTTATATATTTATGTACAAAAACTATTTAAATATTAGTTTCAGGTTATATTTTGATGCTTTTAAAATGAGTTTAGTCTTTTTGTAGGTTTTTTCCCCAACATTTTTGGGTCATCAAATCTGGACATTCTAATTTTCTGCTCGTATATGCACAGGTCGCCTACATAACGTCTCTTACTGCACTTTGATGTTATGCAAACTGTCCCTGATCTCTAGACAAACTCATCCGCTGTTATTTACAACGCGGGACGAAACTTAAAATAATTAGACCAAGAAGAATGTACTACAGCTACCCGATAATACTGAGAAACAACGATATTGTCCATTAACCGAAAGTATAAAGCACAGAATCGGAAAATCGTTTCTTTATACAATTTGGCAGCTAGTGTAAGACTAAAAATTTACCTGTTGCACTTGCACGACACCCTACTTTTGTAAAACGCTATTCTTACAACCGCTTATTCTTCTATCTACTTCGTATTTATCGAGATAGGCATTTGTAAAATTTATTTTATTACAAATTTCATTTCAAATACAATGGAGATAGGACACAGTAAGCTTAAGCGATAGTAAAATGTTTTTAGAGGTGGTCGCTATGTGATGACTTTGAAACTCCGTCCTTTGCATGGCCAGCACGTAAGAAAACGAATGAGTATATATTTAAGAGAAGCGTAAGTTTTTGAAAATTCCAACCAAAAACGAGAAATATCTCGAAAGTGGTAAGCTCCAAAGAAAATCTGTATGAGAAAATGTGTGCTTTAACGAGATCTGTATTTTTAATGTAAGATTTTATCTATCTCCTATGGTTTAGAGTTACGCGAGTTATTTAGAGGGAAGATGACTTCAAAGGCTATTTCCAGGAAATTCAGGATATACATTTAATTTGTCACGAAAATATCTCGAATCCATGGTAATGTAATCCAGTTCATTATAGCTGTATTTGAGAAAATCAATATTGTTCGAAATCTTTTCCATATAAAGCGTAGTTGGGAATGGGGGAGGGGGTCTTTTTGAAAATCTTCACGTTACAACCTTGGAAGACGCCGAACTTAAATATGTTTGCTATTCATTTGACTTTTCTTTTTGAATTATGCTGTTCACAGACCAGAACAAGCGAAAGCGCTGGCACCTGCACTTTGCTTAATTGTTAATCAAAACATGTATTTCCGATAGAATAGTTCTACATACTATAATAACGTAACAGAGAAAGTAATTAGATATGCCTACTTATAATCACATTATGAAACAGGCGACGTGAACAATATTTGTAAAATTGTTTTTAATCATGAGACTTCTTTTGTCTGATAGTTCTAAATCTGTGAAATGATAAATGAAGGAATTGACTTAGATTATCAAAATACTTCCTGCAATTGTGTTAATCGGTTAAGAGCATACATTCTGGTAAAAAGGAACTTCTGGTTCAACGTGTTTCATCTACATGTATGCTATTAAAGTAACGACCTATTGATATTCTTTTTCTAGCCATTAAATTCAATCTTGCTGCACCGCACCCATCCATTATGCAGTGTTTAGATTGGAGTGCCACGAGGAATCGCCGTGAAGGTACGCAACCTGCAACACACATTGTGTGGTAATCTTCGACGGTTGCGATATCCCAATTTTATTAGGCTTTATCGGGGTTGCTTGTCGCAAGGAACTGGTTGCGAGGCTTCTTTTACATGCATGCCAAACATTACAAACCATTCTGGTGTCCCTCAGTTCAAAACCTGTTAAATAAAATAGTCTTGCCAAAGAAAATCTATCAAATTTGGAACAGAAACCTTCATTAGTGTACGTAAACTAGTGCCGCAACTCCTCAGTAGAGGAGGGCCTTGCATTTATACGACTGTCTATTCTCTCCTATACACTATTCTTACCAAGGATTATTCTATCTACTGCTTGTTATTCTAGCTAAACTTCCATTACGAAATTCCATGCTCTTTGCACAATCATTAAGAAAAAAGGAAAACAAATGACGGCTTACCATCTGAAAAAAAAAACTGTATTTGAAAATTCAAACCAATAAATGGTTTGTTTTACTAACTGTCGCGCAAATACTGAACAATGCTGTAATGCATTTCTACCTTAATTTGAGTTAATTTAGTCAATTAAATGTTAACATGTTGGAAAAATTGAGTTTCTAAGGGAGATTTGGCAAGGTCACTAACATTAAATTGTCACTCAATTCAAATTAAGGTAGAAATGCATTACAGCATTGTTCAGTGTTTGCGCGGCAGTTAGTAAAACCATTTATATTCATTCGTCAAGAACCTAAATGGCTCCAAATAGTTGACATATTTTACGGCGAAAGGGTTCTTTATTGACACTAATTGTATTGGACATATTTGTTACACTCATCGTGTAGAATCCCCTGTTAATGTATGGTCGAAACAGTACGTTCCATCCTATAGTTCAATAAGTGATGTTTGAATATTTAAAACCATCCCGAAATGTTCCTTTGCAATTCATTTTATGACTAGCAATTTGTGGCTTCACACAAACTGTGTGCAGACTAAGATTTGCATTGCAAAGATTAATGACTATAGTTCCTTTGGCACTATCAGAAATTAACTATAGATTTGCTCGTCAAATTAATGCAAGCAGAACTAAATAGTATTGTAATTCGCTCATCCGATTCATGTAACTCCGACAAACCTTCAAGGCGATGTTTCTGGTGTCTTAATTTAAACGTAACCTGCAATTCACAAATATCCTGGTTCGAGTCCCAGCTACGCAGCATTAATTTTTACTTTCCCTACTACGTATAGTAAGTAGAGGAAGTATTGTATTCCACCCAAAAATTCGATGTCGAAATTCCATCGAAAATTTGAGGCTCCATGAATAAAAAAATAAAACAAGAAACTTTTAGAAAAGGGCGTGCGTGTGTGAACAACAACTCAAAAACGGTAAGTCGGTTAAAAACCAAAGTTAGTATTTAAGTTTAATATGTTTCAAGGATGTGACGAAGATTTTGAAGAAAATTCCTCTACCCTAAACTACCCTTTACACTACCCTTGATTTTCTCGAAAATAGTTAACGATTTTTATTAAAGTGCCTTATGTTTAAAATATTTTATGGATAATGAAATGTATATCTTGAATTTTCTGGCTATAGCTCACGTAGTCCTGTTGACTCTTGACTTTTGCATAACTCGTAAACCGTAAGAGATAGACCAAATCTTGCTACACACAAATGTAGATCCATTAAAACGCACAACTTATGTACAAATGATTTTTTTTTCTGTGGAGTGAACCATTTCGGAGATATTTCTTATTATGAGTTTTGGAATACTTTTCTCAAATGGAACTTTGTTCTTCACTTTTTTATATCTTGGCCGTGCTAAGAGAACGGAATTTCAAAGCCTTGATATAACGACCAGCTTTAAAAGATTTGACTATAGTTCATTAGAGGCCTGCGAGATAAACACATGCCCACATTCTTAGGTTACGTTAGGTTCGATTCGGTTCGGTTCGGTTCGGTTCGGTTCGGCCCGGACTCAACCGAGCCCTAGCCCTAGCCCGGCCCACTCCCGAGAAGAGGTTATAGTACCCGTGCCCGGGCCCCGAGTCTGGCCCGGCTCGATTGTGTAATTTGGTTTTCATAATCATGATCATTTGAATCGTTTCGTTGTATCTCTAACTTTCAAGCCCGCGCTCGGCCTGAACCCGACAAACATTTTTCAAATTAGGCCCGAACCCAGCCCGCGGCCGGGCCGGGCCTAACCTCAAGGGCTTGGCAGACCTCTATCGCTCATACCTACAAGGGAATAAGCAATAGGACAATTCCCCCTCCCCCCCCCCCTCCCCCAAGTTCATTTCGAGTGTTTCGGAAGTGTAATCTGAATAGTTTCCGGGCCATTTCAAGAGTCAAGGACAAACACCCACTGCAATTGCTCACAGTGAGCCCTACTTCCTCCCTGATACCGCACAAGCCACCGCTCTTTATACTGTAGAGGGGTTCTATGCACTTTAGCAAGGAGATAGTTTACTTCTCTTCAGCTTAGCAAGGGTTGCTTCAATCACCCTGGCGGTACCCCCCGCCTGGAAACCAAAAATGGTCCATGGGATAGAGAAAGCCAATACACCGGAAATAAGCACGTTTCCGTCTGGAATTAGAAGGCACGTGTCAGGTAACAAATGACGTCTAGGTCCAGGTTATTTCCGTCACACCTCCCTTGTGTCGCATACCTCCACTGCCGACAATAAAACAACTTAACCAGGAGTGGCAGTGCATTCCATTTGCGACGCGATGCTAGCGCTCGTTCAACAATGCTACAAGTACTCACACACGTGAGGTTCATTCCCAAAAATATGACGTTACATTCACGTGGCTTTCTCTACTATTGTTTACTTCAGACAGCTTGTACAAACTATTCACACAAAAGCCTATTTTTGCCCGCCCATTTCATAAACATTTGCAGAAATTGTTGTTGTTGTTGTTGTTGTTAGCTAATGCTGGATTTCTGACAATGAAGTCATTAATCCTCTTGCTCTCCAATATTTTTCACTGATGGATGGGGCATTAGAAAAAGAAATTGTTTCATTACATATTTCATTGTAGGTACAATGAAGAAACCGAAATGACAAAATGTTTAAAACCGAATCGCCATATACTGGTCCACTGTTTACACGACTTCGTCAGGAACAAACAAATTAAAAGTTGAGCCTTTATTTTTTATTTTTTTTCCCGATAGTTTAAATTCTGGAATGTACCAGCATTTCAATAAATTAAGTACTGAAAATTTTAGAGAACAATACCTCTTAAGTAGTTGGCGGCGACAAAAAAAAAAGTTAAAATAAATTTTTTATGTGTGTATGTGTGTGTGTACGCGCGCGTGTGCAGAATCTACATTGTTTGTTCAGCAAGTTTTTGTTACAGTGTACCAGTTATACAAAATTATACGAAATGCCTTTCGAATAAGAGGACTTCGTGGGTTATTCCTAGACAATCTTTGTGTAAATATTGTAAATATCGTAAATATAAAGCATTTTTATTAAAACCATCTCAACCATTGTTGACTGTAGGCTTTAAGGACCCGTCGACAACTAGATCATTAGGGCCCGATGTTGAGAAACTAAAAATATCGAACAGTCCATGTAAGGATTCTTTTCCGATGGGCCGTATCTATATTATAGACAGAAAATGTATACGTGTGCGCTTAGGAGAGGGACGGCGAGAGAAAGAGCGAGAGAAAGGGCAGAAATAAAAAGAGCGAGATTCTCTAAAACCACTCAAATAATTTTGATAATTTTTACCTCTGAAAATGTTTCTTCCAGACGAGCATAGGCTTGAAATATACTTAAAAAGATTAAAACTGTGATACTTGGAACTTTTCATTCCATCACGTTTCTCAAACCTTTCTTTAAAATAAAATTACAAAATTAAACTAGCCTACCGGGAACGTTTGTTGATGCAATTTATTGTAATATTGGTGAATCTAAGCACTCAAAAGGCACAAGAAATAAGTTGCTGCCATTGGGAGCTGCACAAAGCATTAAACTTCGTCGGAAATATTTTTCAGAAGCTGGAGGAAGTATACAGAGCTTAAAGTTCTGTAACATGGCCTTCGTAAAAATGACTATATGGCGTTATATGGTTCCAACTGGTGTAGTTTTAAGGACTCGTGCATCACGTTTGTTTGCCACCCAGTCTTCGACTGTTTACTCTTGCTGCAAGAGCCCCTGTTAGTCACTCTCAGCAAATAAAGCATTTCCATTTCAAAGCTACTCCTCCCACACGTTTAACATTTTAACGTATGCAGCTGTACACTCACCGTGCGCAATACACACACCAACGGTTCCTTCTGGACGTTTATTGCTCGAGTTAACACTGGCAGTTTCAAAACAATTTCTCCACTGGTTTCTGAATTAACAAGTGGATATTTGTTGAATATTTAAATAATGCCCTAAATAAATTATAGATTAGCATTTTATGGGAGACCAGTAACAGTAACATCGCCAAATCTGGTAATCGGCGACGGAAAGCAGTTATAATATATGCAGGATAAACAAGAACAAACAACGGGGAGAAACTGCGAGGACTAATAGTTAAATATGGATTCTAACACATTTTCTAAGAAAACACTGCTATAAAGGGCTGGCCTCGTAGCTCAGTCGGTAGAGCACCTGCCTGCTGTGCAAGGGGTACCGAGTTCGATTCCAGGCTGAAAAAGTGGGAATTTTTATTCTACCATAATTATTCCCCACCCATCCTAGAGGCTGGAAGCATGAATGTGTGTGCGAATTAAATGTAACATACCCGAAGTTCAACACCACCGCTAAGCGAGTGAACACCATTGCTCTTGAGCACTTGTTTCAAGAGGTTAAAAGCCGCCGATATGACCACCTACTGCAGAACCAAATGGTAGTGTTTGCGCCTCAGACTCCAGGGCTCCCGAGTTCGAATCTCGATTAGGGCGAATTACTTGGCTAAGGTTTTCCTTCAGAATTTCCCTCATCCTCAGAAGACGAAATTACAGTAACTGAAGTGTTATCGCCTATGTACTCATTTCAGCAATCATTTGTCTGCCCTAAATCGCCTATGCTACACAATTTTCTATTTTTAGATGCACATTCAAAATTTTACCATGTCTAATTTGTACCTTGATTTATGATAATGGGATTTAATATTCGTAATGTAGAAAATGCAGAACTGAGAAAATTGCGTTAATGTTTTAGCACGTTATGCCATTTTAAAATGTTAAATTTGGAGCATACCAAATCAACCAAACACTAATAGGAGAAAAGGAAATTAACAATGATACAAAAATGCGAACATATAACAGTTTATGTTCCAACACTTCATTATGGCTCAGAAACCTGTACAGTATTGTCGAAACACGAAAGTAGAATTACAAGTTCAGCAATGAAGTATTTATGGAACTGTACAGGGAAAAAACCAGAAGGGACAGAATAAGAAACTGTCAAACTTAATCAAGAACCAGCAATAAAAACGATAGACAAATGTTTCAAGACGGTTTGGACACAAATAGGATGGATGGAGCAGGAAACCGAAACAGGTAGGGGAGGGCAGAGGGGAAGGAAGAGGGAGAGGGCGACCAGGAATAGAATGGCGCGAGTTTGTGGAGAAAATAGTGATTAAGAAAGGAAAGACTGAGGGAAGCTAAACTAGCTAGGGATAGGACAAAATATAGGAAATTGATCATGGCCGGCTGAGGAAACCCGACGCACGAAAGGGCGTGAAGTGGGAGGAAAAGAAGAAATTTGGACCATTAAATATTTAAATTATAGATACTAAATTTATTCAAGCTCTCGTCACTTATTTGTTATTTATGTATCATAGCCTGATGGCAATAAATGTCACTTACCCTTTTAATACGGAGTTTGTCTTCTTTGGAGAAAAGTTCCTTGATGAGGTCCGGATCAGCCACAATAAGGTTTGGCGTGAGTCCGTCGAAAGTCCTGTTAATATTAATGAAGTTATTTACAATAATAAATGCCTAAGATATAAGGTATATACACTGGATATGCTGAATATTGACTTCTGAGCAACTTACCCATAAACTTTTCCATATTTTCTGACATTGTCCAGATCTTCGTCTCCCAGAAACTGTAAATGTTAAGATACATTTATTACAGCACTTGAATGTTTTGGAGATTAACTGAAGAATAAATTAAGTTTGTCACAATTGTATGCAGCGATCCATTTAAAACTGAACACTAAGCCACAATGTTCCTCTGGAATGTAATGAAAATGATTTGCAATGTTGCATGATTTTCTCTACTCTTGTGCAAACTCCTTGCTGCTACTCTTGTTCTTCTAACTGCATGTTAGTCGAGATAAACATTTACAGAAATTCTCATATTTCCTTGTAGGAGACACAGCGGGTGTAGTGAATATATAAACTGCCTTAGGCAATAACATTTTAACAGCTTGTCGCTACTTTGAAATTCGTTCTATTTTCAGCATGACCAACAGGGGGGGAGGGGGGCGGGGCGGAAGAATGGCGAATTCCTATTTGAGAAAAATATATACCTAAGTATTAGATAATTTAAAAAAAATAAGGAATATCTTAGAAATGAATAATTCCACAAAAAATCATTTGACAAAGTGTGTGTTATAACGGATCTATTGTTTTCCGCAAGATTTTGTTTATCTCTTACAGTTTACCAGTGATGCAAAACTTATTCAGAATGAAGAGACATTCAGAGGCAATACCTATAAAATTGAAGATACTAATTTCGCTTCTCAAAAAATATCTTAAGCCTGTGATGATTTAATCAAAACGTTACATTTATTTTAGAAAACTGAAATTTTGAAAGAAATTTACTACATAAGATGGTTTGACATTGGGAGATTTGTTTAAACCTTGAAAGGTGCTACCAGGATGGTGTACGAAGTCTCAAAATATGTATGAAGCTGTAAAATCGTTGTGTCCTAGTTATTGGATCGCCATTTGAAGCTGAAGTCGTTGGTGACGTGACGTTGCCCTTCGATGTAGCTCGCCCCGGCTAGTTCTGCAAGAAATCTCTTTATCTCGGGTTTGCGTAAGTGTAATGGACAACCCAAGAACAACTTTTCATATCCTTTATTTCCTTTTTAAATATTTTCAGGAGTTATGCCGAAAATATTTGTATCTGTAGAGGCATCGCACTCACATCCGCGCAGCGCGACCTCCCGTACTGGTCTCTCGTTGAGTAGTGACGCCTTCTCTCTTACCCACGCTAAGAAGACCGTTCGCTCCATTTGAATGTCATGACGTCATCCAAGAAAGCCTCGTATCCAAAATGCTATTTCCTTTTCCCGCAATTTAGAAATGTCCCTTTCTATTATAACATGTTCTTTTATGAATTTCAAATATATAATTACCTTTTTAGGATTAAACGATGTTTACTTTATATTTTATTAGATATATCACGCGACTTTTAAGGTTTGTAGAACTGACTTTCGAACGTGTATTTAAACTATGTGGTATGACGTCATGACTCGCTAATTTCAAACCAATAATGCGTTTATACTACAAATTTAACGACTATTATTTACTCATATCCGGCAATTAAATTAAAACGTGTCTTTTTCAAAAGCCCATTCGATCGGAAATCTAAATTTCGGTATCAAATGCCCCCATTTATATTATTTTATTATTTCATAATAAAATAATGTAAATGTCTTGCCCGAAAGAAAAATTAAAAATTACTCCTGTATTTTGAATAATCGGCAACACTCCCATTATATACAATTTTCAATTACACTGTTTCGAAATTGGTTATTAACATATTTTCTCATTAATCTTTTTAACATTACAAACAATTGTACACTTGACTTAACATTAATCCTTAAATACTAATTACAATATATTATGGTTTCTTCTGTGAAGCTTTTATATAAAGGTTAAATTTCAAGAGTCTTTCTTTATACTTCCTTCTTTTAGTTCATGTTTGCTCACTTCGCTCTCACTATCACTTGCACTGTGATTTTTTTTTTACTTTTGTTATTGTAACACATATCTGTACTATATCCTTTAAGCACTAAAATGTACATATATTTATATAACTCCATTACACTCTTTAGACAAGTTCTTTCTTTGTCTTTCTGTGATAACTATCTATACATCTACATATTTTAACAAATGTTTACAAAGTAAATATTCTGTTTTCTCTCTATGCGGAGATGAACATTTTAACAATCTTTCTGAAGCTGTTATTGTGAGCTCTATACAATATATATATTTTTTTAAGCTCTTGGTAGTAGATAGCAATTCACATTCTGCATTTTTCATGAATATGTAAGTACCTGACCAATATATGATTTTCAAGTAAGCTAACATTTACATTTTATCTCAAAGCTGATTGGGTGCCAATAGACAAATGACACTTCCAATTTTTCTTTTACATTAAATCAAGGTTCCAAGGCACCACACGGTTTCTTGTATGGTCGAAGGAGTTGTTTATGCCATCTTCCCAGACATTTTTCATTTTTAACATCTTTTAATTCATAGGTATGATAACCAAATTTTGATATAATTTCTGCAGGACCTTTATATAACAATTCCATCCTTTTGTTCCTACCTCGCAAGGCACTTGATAACTTATGGTCTTTAACTAGTACCCAATCTCCTATCTTAGGTTCCCATTTATGTTTTCTACTCTTTTTCTTTAATTTTCGCTTCTCTGCCTTTTTCTTGATTCGTTCAAAAGCAATTTTCGCTCTTTCTTCTTCACTTAACTGAATGTCATTAATTTTCAGTGTTTTTGGTACCCCGATCAATATTGGTTCTGGTTCAATTCCTAACATTAATTTTATTGGTGCAAACCCAGTAGTTACATTAATGGTGTGATTGATAATCTTTTCTATCAATGGACAATATTTCACCCAATCCTTGTGATTATGATGTGTAAGTACACGTAAATAAATTCCTATATCTCGGAGGACACGTTCTGTTGGATTCCCTGATGGAAAGTATGAGGAACACTGATATAACTTTCTCGCATCTAATGTCACCCTAATCTTTCCATTGGCCTTATTTACAATACATAGGGGATTCACAAATTCTGAATTCGAAATCTCAATAACCTCATCTTCTAACATTGACTTTATAACTGCATCTACCTCTTCTCTTATTGTACTAGGGATAGCTCTCGCTTTATGTGTAAAAGGTTTGATGGGTATCATCTCAAACGAATGAGTATAAATATTACATTTACCAGGTTTCTCAGAGAATACTTCTTTATTTCGGATTAATATTTCAAACAATTTATCCCTCTGTTGTTCATTTAGTTGATCAGCCTGAGTTACCTTTTCCCTCAACAATTCTTCTAAGTCTTCACTACTCTCCCTATCATAGTACCTAGTTGCATCAGAAACCCTCAAATTGTCTATGAAATCATTTTTATCCCATTCTACATTTTCTTAATTATCGACACTGTACTCTTTGACATTTACTTCAGTTAATTCCATAGCTCCTACTTTAACATATTCTACAAAGAATGTATCCCCTTGGATTTCTTCTTCCTCTTTTTCTCGTACAATAGTTTCTGAACTACTATCTTCCACAAAAGGCACTATAATGGTCTCATCTTCAACTTTCATTTCTAGAATCATGTTTTTAAAATTCACCACAGCTTCCCAGGCATAAAGACAATCACAACCTATTATAATATCTGTCACAAGTCTTCCTACAATCAGAAATAAAATTCCAAGTATTCTCCCATTTATTTCAATATTTATCATTGCTTGAAATTTCACTCTCTCTTTTCGTTTTCCCACAGCTAGCGAGCAATATATCCCATTAACTGGTAAAGACATTACTTTAAAGCCACTACTTTGTAAATTATCATAAAAATTTTGTGAGCATACTGTGCTATTTGATCCCGTATCTATAATTGCATTGTATTGTTTTCCATTTACTCCAATTTTGATTTTAGGTGGATCTCCTACTTTTTCGTTTTCGTCAATTCTATTTTTCCATTCTCTTTTCTTTTGTATCATCATTTGCCTTCCAGGACTATTTATTTCCGAGTACTTATCACAATCATTACTAGGATACCCAGTTCTCACTGAAGGCGCGTTTGACCGGGTCTGGCGTTTCCCTGATTTTTATGTATGGCTCCTGTACTATTTCCCAAATTGTTACTTCTGTTTTCCTGCATTAAATCGGGGTTACTTCCTACCATGTTTTTGACCGTGTTAATGGCCTCAACCATTTCTGCATTTTCGGGGGAATTTCGTCCATTAGAATACCTTTCTTCCTGTCTTGGTGACCTCGGTCTAAACTCATTATCTCCGTTTGTCCAATACCCATCATTTGAATTTCTACTATGTCCAAAATAACGTCCCCGTCTACCTCGATCAAATCTATTTGTATTCATATAATTCACCCTTATATTTCTTCCCCTTTGATTGCCATTTCTATTTTGGTGACGCCCTTCCTGGTTATATCTACCTTGATTTTCCCACCGGAATGATTCCATCCTTGGTACTGGTCCTTTATATCTTTCCCTAACCTCACTTCTATTCTGATAATACTGTGCCCCTTGCCCGAAAGAATTGACAGTTTCTTTTCCTTCATATTTATTTCCAAATGCGTGTTTTGGCTTATTGACTTCTAAGGCTGATAATAATTCGATCATAGCTGCAATGCTATCGGGTCGGGCTATGATTAGGTAGTGTTGAAGCGTTTCCGGAAAATGTGGAGTAACTATATTTATTAGATCTTTTTCATCCAAGGGAGGATCCAACATCTTCGATTTTCTCGCTATTCTCATAAAATAGTTGACCATCGATTCCTCCGATCTAGGATTAAACTTTCCATTGCTTAATTCAACTCTAATATTAGCCTGCCTACTAGCTCCCCAATATCTGGTTAAAAAGATGTTCCTAAAGGTCCTGTAATCATTATTGTTACCCATAGAAAGGCCTAGCCAATTAGCAGCATTACCCTTTAGACATTTTCTTACTATAACCATCTTGTACTCCTCTGGTATACGTTTCACCGTGAAGTACTCTTGTAACCCTTCTAAAAAGGCTTTAGGATCCTCTGAATCTTCATTTTCAAAAATTGGAGGTCTCATTTCATTTAAGACATGGTTAGGCCAATGTAAATTTGAATTGTCACCTGTCCCTGCACTATTTCCGAGATCAGAATGGGAATTACTGTTACCCCTATTTTGCATTGAAATGTCAGCTGATACACCTGGTATTGCCTCGTTTCTTGCAACTTCATCACTAAGATTGTTGTGATTACCTGCATTTTCATTTAATTTCAAATTTTCTAAGGCCTCTTTTACCTGAGTAATTTCTGTTACTACCCCTTTTATTTTGTCTGTAACATCCTCCAAATTTCTAGCCTGCCTTTCACTTTCTACATTAGATCTTTCCATTCTAACTTTACACCCCTGTAGCTCTTCTCTAATTTCTTCCCTGTCTTTATCTAACCTTTGTACTACCTCTTCCCTTTGTTTGTCTAATTTATATGTTACTCTTTCCCTTTCTTTCTCTAATTTTTCACTAACTTGTTGACCTAATTTCTTTTCAGAATTCTTTACTTCTTGCCTTATTGTCTCTAATTCTCCCTTAACCTGTTCTCTATTTTCTTTTACTTCACTACTAACTTTATTAATTTCCTCCCTAACTTCTTCCCTAAAGGTTTCGAAAGCTCTCTTCTGATTTTCCAATTGCATTCCCAATTCCTGTTGTCCCTTCTCTACTTTCTGTCCTAACTCTTTACTATTTTCATCTATCTTTTGACTTAACTCTGTTCTTAATTCTTTACTATTTTCATCTATCTTTTTACTTAACTCTGTATTCATCTGTTTCATTATCGTTTGAAACATATTCTCTATTTCTGACATAAATGCTGGCCTTTCTGAATTACTACTAAACATTTCTGAACTACCTCTAGGTGTTTCTCTAACGTTCTGATCTTCTAATTCTTGGCATATTCTGCTACCAATTACATTCTGATTAAATTCTTCCATCCTACTTACACTTTTCTCAATTTCCGGACTGTCAAAACCTATAAACTCGCTATCACTGTCTTCCATTTCTAAGCTATTTACATGTGTTTTTCTACTCACCAAAATTTTCAATATTTTCACTATTTCACTTTAACTGCACTTAAACTTGTTCACTACACGTTTCACAGATGTTGACACGCTGGGCACCTTCTTGTCTGCTGGTTCGATGCTGGCTCGGTCGTCTTGGGGGTTGGTCCATTCTTTCGACACCACACGTTGGGAAGCCAATTTGAAGCTGTAAAATCGTTGTGTCCTAGTTATTGGATCGCCATTTGAAGCTGAAGTCGTTGGTGACGTGACGTTGCCCTTCGATGTAGCTCGCCCCGGCTAGTTCTGCAAGAAATCTCTTTATCTCGGGTTTGCGTAAGTGTAATGGACAACCCAAGAACAACTTTTCATATCCTTTATTTCCTTTTTAAATATTTTCAGGAGTTATGCCGAAAATATTTGTATCTGTAGAGGCATCGCACTCACATCCGCGCAGCGCGACCTCCCGTACTGGTCTCTCGTTGAGTAGTGACGCCTTCTCTCTTACCCACGCTAAGAAGACCGTTCGCTCCATTTGAATGTCATGACGTCATCCAAGAAAGCCTCGTATCCAAAATGCTATTTCCTTTTCCCGCAATTTAGAAATGTCCCTTTCTATTATAACATGTTCTTTTATGAATTTCAAATATATAATTACCTTTTTAGGATTAAACGATGTTTACTTTATATTTTATTAGATATATCACGCGACTTTTAAGGTTTGTAGAACTGACTTTCGAACGTGTATTTAAACTATGTGGTATGACGTCATGACTCGCTAATTTCAAACCAATAATGCGTTTATACTACAAATTTAACGACTATTATTTACTCATATCCGGCAATTAAATTAAAACGTGTCTTTTTCAAAAGCCCATTCGATCGGAAATCTAAATTTCGGTATCATGTATTGTCGGTGAAATCTCAGTATGGTATTTTTGCGTAGAATACAAGACTTCCTCGATTTATAGGAAGTGCATAGTCTAATTAAATGGCTGAGAGAATTTATTTTGATTTATAAAGTTTAACGTTCTTTGCCTGCATAAGTCACATTGGATAGATAAATGTGAGATGATGCTTACGAGCCCGGGATCCATATAACTTTTAAGTTAACCACCATCAATCATTTTACGATAGCGAAACACGCAGACGAATCGACACGTTTGTTTCAGACTGCAGAACTAGAGATTGAAAGCTATTATTTACTAATAGACATGAGGTAACAATGGAAGCTATATTCTCGCCTCATGGTGTGGTAACGTGGTCTGGTTCACATTCAAGGGGTTCCAATTTAAATCCAGGTTATAGCGAGCTACCCGGATAATCTTTTTCCCCGTTATGCTAAGATGAATGTGTAATAACTAAGCTCTATGGGCCCCGGGTTTAGCATCATTTCACACATTCAGATATGACCTACTCAGTTAAAGGAGTTGCACAAAATACTTCTTCCGCTGATTACCCCTTCCCCCGTTTAGAGGACTTACACCTCCTAGGACTTACAAGCTAGTGCCTAGGTTCAAGACGCCTGTCGGGGAGTAGACGACGTATGAAGACCTGGAAGCGGGTGGTTAGCCAAGCACCAGGCAGGAGAGCGAGGAAGAGAATGATGCGAAATGCATGATGGGAAAGGTGATGGAGCATTTGGTGGGATGAGTGGCGGGGGAAGCTGCAGAACCCGGAGAAAATCCGCCCAGGTGCCGCTTCGTCCAGCACGAATACCACATGCGGATCCCTAGGACCGAACCCCGACCGCATTTGTGATAGGCTCGGCCGTGGTGCAGGCCCGCAAAAAATTCTCCCAGAGCCACCAAGATAAAACTCAATTTTAAGTTTTTATGACTTTTTAGAAGAAATAAGTATTCAAAAGTGTTCAGTTTTATATGAATCGCTCTGCCTATTCAAATCTTAAGATAACGAAGGATTTACTAAACTTGGCCTAACTCGTTACATTATTTTGGTAATTACGTTTGCACAAGCCGTGCATAGGATAAAGTTAGAAAGGCAGAATAGGACGGCAAAGTCTAATGCTGTAGCGGAGTATCAACCACGGGTCTACCGGTCTCCGTCCGGTTGCTCTAGCCGACTCAGCTACCTTGGCAACATGTCGGCACGACTAACTCATTTTCCCTTGTAAATCACAAAGATCTCAAATCATTGAAATGTCACACCCCTTAAGCAATAAGTCCTGGGCTTCATAATTTAAGCAACTATCAGTTCAATCAGAGGTAATTATTGTTCTTTCGCACACGCCGTGTGGAATTAAATATGCCGACACGTTGCCGAACTAGCTCGGAGCTACCGAGTGGAAATTTAATATTTATGGTTCAAATCCCGGCTATGGCATTGGATTTTTCTATCTGTGGGATATTTTTTCTCGAAGTGCATGAAATTTGTTACCCCTTCTTTCTTCCTCTCTCCTTTCCTTCCGTCTCTGTAAGTTTACAATGATTCAAATGTACCCACATGCAATTTTATACCATATAAATAATATTTTATACATAAAGTAAAAAAATATTTTCTTTTTTTAATTTCAACACGAACAAAGTAACATTAACGTGTGAAATTTGGAAACGAAGACATACATATTTGTCTCTGTCGTTAAAACATGGAAAATCTAAACCATTTAAGTGATTTCGGGCAAACTGAATAGAACACTGAATGTACCATGAACTAACATTTACATAATTGTGGGTATGCAAATACTTTCACAGAAGGAAAAAGAGCCGTGAAAGTTTCGAACTTTCAGAGGATGATTCAAAAATACGTTTACGAACTTTGGGTAGTGATTCCTTACACCAAAAGAACAAAAATAGTTCATATGACCATGTCTCATAATCCTTTGTTTTCTCGTTATTAATGAAAGTTTACATTCACCGGCCTTCCAGGTCCAATCTCAACTTCATTTATGCACTCATTCATAGAAGGCTTTGACCCATTCGACTAACTGTATCCCACATGTTGGGTAAGTGAGTGAGTGGTGTTTAAGGACCCGTCGACAGCTAGGTCATTTGGCCCCAAGTCAATTTTAAAGGATAAAACACTCACTAACTTCTGGTTAAGAACTAAGCTAAAATACAAAACTAAAAAATGCTAAAACAGTTAAAATACTAAAAAGGTTAATGTTAAAACCGTTAAAACACCAAAAAGATTAAAACGCTAAAAAAGTGAATGATAAAACAGTGACGGGTTAAAATACTAAACAGTAAAACAAAACAAACCTAATTGCAGATTTTTAAATCTTACTCAAAAGTATAATACTAAAAGCACAAGTTATACTTGTTTGGCGAATCCAATTTCAGCAACGAACCGCAGCACCGTATCTACGGAGACTGGGTCGTCGCCTAGGATGGACCGCAGACTAAAAGCCAGGCCAAGCGACTGGCGCACCGGGGCATATCGCGGACAATCAATTAAAACGTGCGATACGGAGAGTTGGACGTCGCACGTGTGACAGACAGGGGCCGGGTCACCGCGCAGATGGTGACCATGTGTGGCGCTGTTGGGTAAGTGTTGCCATGGATACTTGTTTATAGTCGTCATTAGTTCAATTGTGTACATCTCAGTAGTGAGAAATGCATGTGTTTTGTATTTCGTGAGTGCTTACGTGTCTAGAATCTAGAGGGGACATTTAGAGCACTTACGAGGTTTGTGTGTTAAGCTATGAATGTAAACTTTCATTAATAACGGGAAAAAGGATTATGGGATACATGTTCATATGAATGTGTTTTTCTTCTTTTGATGTAAGGAATCCATGTCCGAAGTTTGTAAAAGCATTGTTGAATCATCCTGTATATCTACCCACTGAAAAATAAAATCTTTGCGGTTCACAAAAAACAATCATAACTTCCCCTATATTTCACAGTACTAAGAATCACGATATTGGTCGGACGGTCAAAGCTATATTACACTTTGATCAGAAAAACTATGGCTTTAAATAATTGAATTCAAACCTGAAAATTCTTGCAAATAGGCGTTGCGTTGCATTGCATCTTCCCATATAAAATACATATATGAAATAGGTCTTTTTCTATCATTGTTATACACTCGTTACAATAAAATAAGTGGAAAATAAGAGTAACATAAAAGAACAGCAAATTAATGTTTATTACAATATGGAAAGTAAAAGACTTACCTTTTTCCATGCGCACCACCATGTTCCGAAGAGTACCGTGGGTTTTGGCCCCGAAAGACCACGATCTGTGAAGTAATGCGTTGGCGGCGACAAAAGCCTGTCAAAACAAAACGGAATTTTAAACAACTTTATCACGATTGCACGATTACCAGTTTTTATATTCATATAAAAAGCAATTCATCTACTCACTTTGTTACACACTATACACGTTTTTACGACAAATGTACATTAATTGTAGCATTAACAAGGGAGGTACTTTATGCCCACCTTTTGTAATTTTTAAAATTCTGTCTCAATTTTTTGCTGCTGAATTGAGTAATTGTTTCAAAGTATTTATTGTTGGTCTTCGAGAAACAATGAAATGTCAGAATAATTAAAGCACTGTTCCGTCGGTATAATGTGATTCACGTAAAAAGGTAAACAAGTTAAATATTATCTTTATAAACAGGACAAGATATAATGCCCAATTTTAAAATAAATTAGTTTTAAAATTTGCTCAGATAGTTACCTTTTAAACCCCCCCCCCTCCTTGGTAGTATAAGCCCTGGAATAAGGCCTGGCATTGCTAAGGTTAAGCAATATGGTGTTGGCCGCGTGAGTGAGTGAGTGAGTGAGTAAGTGAGTGAGTGAGTGAGTGAGCGAGCGAGCGACTGTAGGGTTTAACGGCCCGTCGACGAGGTCATTTGGGCCCACATGAATGATATGGGGAACGAAACTATTTTCACATCCAAGATTTTGTTCTAATAAACCGTGCGCAAAAAAGAATTGCGTAAGAAGCTTAATAGATGTCGCTTCACAGTTGGGAAAGCCTTAAAAGACAAAAAGAGCGAATATTCCGAGAAGGCTAATATCACGATAATGTTATATGCTATGAACTGTTTATTCCAATGCGCTCAACAATTTTTCATGTAGCGAGGTGTCCTACTGACCGAACTGGCTGAACAAAACCACGAGAATAAAGAGGATATAGGCTATTTACAGAATGCTGAGGTCATCCACATGGTTTAAAAGCATGAAATGTTAATTAAAAAAAAAAAATAACGAAAACCTTTCCATGCAAAACGTATTGAGATAGATTTTTTTAGTAATCTTCATCTAATATTCTTAAAGGATGTCTAGCTCAAATGTGAAATACTTTGATACTCGTACTTTCCGAAGCTATCGTTCCAGTTGATAAGCACACGCACGACCTAGGCCCACGCCCAGGCCCCACGGCCCACACCACACCACATAACTTTGTAAAAATGTTATTCGTGGGTCCTTAAAACATGTAAATCCGACGAAATATTCATATAAACGTTTTGGGTGAGAGATGGTACTTCCTCTACCTACCATGTAGCAGAAACGTAAAAACTGTACGAAAAATAAAAACTTGCAAAATTGCACAAAAAGTTTTCCAAACCTTACATAGCTAAATGAACGGTATAAAGTCTTATTTTGGACATGTAACTATGCATATTACTTAGAATTACTATTCCTTTTGATTCTCGATGCTCTCCAATGTTTTGCCATAATCATAGGTCTAATATTGTGCATTTAAACAGGAAAAAAGATAAAAATAACAATCTCCAAGCATGTTACATTTAAAGTCATCACTTAGGTATTATTCATCACGTAGAGATCTTTTAGAGCTACTGGTAAAAATCAGACACCGCATCTGGTAATCAGCAAAATACGAAAACTAGACAACTCAGATACGATTTCCCGCTGGAGCGAGTAGTCGAGAGTAAGGCTTGACGGACTCTGGAAGTGAACCGTTTCCAATTCCCCAAGAGCCTGAAATGTGAAAGAAATGAGAACGAGAGTGCACAGAGGCGCGAGAGAGCACGAACAGACAGATTCGACAGAGCCCAAAGAGCCCGAAGAGAGGGGCTCGAGAGAGCCCGAAGAGAGAGGCTCGAGAGAGCCCGAAGAGAGAGGCTCGAGAGAGCCCGAAGAGAGAGGCTCGAGAGAGCACGAAGAGAGAGGCTCGAGAGAGCCCGAAGAGAGAGGCTCGAGAGAGCCCGAAGAGAGAGGCTCGAGAGAGCCCGAAGAGAGAGGCTCGAGAGAGCCCGAAGAGAGAGGCTCGAGAGAGCCCGAAGAGAGAGGCTCGAGAGAGCCCGAAGAGAGAGGCTCGAGAGAGCCCGAAGAGAGAGGCTCGAGAGAGCCCGAAGAGAGAGGCTCGAGAGAGCCCGAAGAGAGAGGCTCGAGAGAGCCCGAAGAGAAGACGAGAGCGCCGAAGAGAAGGCGAGAGCGCCGAAGAGAGGGAGCGAGAGCCGAAAAGAGGGAGAGAGAACCGGAGAGAGGGCGAGCGAGCCAAAGAGAGGGCGAGAGAGCCGAGGAGAGGGCGACTGAGCCGAGGAAAGGGCAAGAGAGCCGAGGAGCGGTCGAGAGAGTCGAAGATAAAGCGAGAGAGCCGAAGATAAAGCGAGAGAGCCCAATAGAGGGCGAGAGAGCCACAGAGAGGGCGAGAGAGCCGAAGAGAGGGCGAGAGGGCCGAAGAGAGGGCGAGAGAGCCGAAGAGAGGGCGAGACAGCCGAAGAGAGGGCGAGACAGCCGAAGAGAGGGCGAGACAGCCGAAGAGACGCCGAGAGAGCCCAAGAGAGGCCGAGAGAGCCGAAGAGAGGCCGAGAGAGCAAAAGAGAGGCCGAGAGAGCCGAAGAGAGGTCGAGAGAGCCGAAGAGAGGTCGAGAGAGCCGAAGAGACGCCGAGAGAGCAGAAGATACGCCGAGATAGACCAAGAGACGCCGATAGAGCCGAAGAGAGGTCGATAGAGCCGAAGAGGTCGAGAGAGCCGAAGAGAGGTCGAGAGAGCCGAAGAGAGGTCGAGAGAGCCGAAGAGAGGTCGAGAGAGCCGAAGAGAGGTCGAGAGAGCCGAAGAGAGGTCGAGAGAGCCGAAGAGAGGTCGAGAGAGCCGAAGAGAGGTCGAGAGAGCCGAAGAGAGGTCGAGAGAGCCAAAGAGAGGTCGAGAGAGCCGAAGAGAGGTCGAGACAGCCGAAGAGAGGTCGAGACAGCCGAAGAGAGGGCGAGACAGCCCAAGAGAGGGCGAGAGAGCCGAAGAGAGGGCGAGAGAGCCGAAGAGAGGGCGAGAGAGCCGAAGAGAGGGCGAGAGAGCCGAAGAGAGGTCGAGAGAGCCGAAGAGAGGTCGAGAGAGCCGAAGAGAGGTCGAGAGAGCCGAAGAGAGGTCGAGAGAGCCGAAGAGAGGTCGAGAGAGCCGAAGAGAGGTCGAGAGAGCCGAAGAGAGGTCGAGAGAGCCGAGGAGATGCCGAGAGAGCCTAAGAGAGGGCAAGAGAGCCGAAGAAAGGCCTGAGAATCGAAGAGAGGGCAAGAGAGCCGAAGAGAGGGCGAGAGAGCCGAAGAGAGGGCGAGAGAGCTGAAGCGGAGGCGAGAGAGCCGAAGAGGTCGAGAGAGCGGAAGAGGGGTCCAGAGAGCCGAAGAGGGGTCGAGAGAGCCGAAGAGCGGTCGAGAGAGCCGAAGAGCGGTCGAGAGAGCCGAAGAGAGGTTGAGAGAGCCGAAGAGAGGGCGAGAGAGCAAACGAGACAGACGGCCGAGTAGAGGGCAAGAGAGCCCAGGAGGGGCCGAGAGAGCCCAGGAGGGGCCGAGAGAGCCGAAGAGAGGCCGAGAGAGCCGAAGAGACGGCGAGAGAGCCGAAGAGAGGGAGATAGAGCCGAAGAGAGGGAGAGAGCCGAAGAGAGGGAGAGAGAGCCGAAGAGAGGGAGAGAGAGCAAACGAGACAGACGGCCGAGGAGAGGGCAAGAGAGCCCAGGAGGGGCCGAGAGAGCCGAATAGAGGCCGAGAGAGCCGAAGAGAGGGCGAGAGAGCCGAAGAGAGGGCGAGAGAGCCGATGACAGGGCAAGAGAGCCGAGGAGCGGTCGAGAGAGCCGACGATAAAGCGAGAGAGCCGAAGATAAAGCGAGAGAGCCGAAGATAAAGCGAGAGAGCCGAAGAGAGGGCGAGAGAGCCACAGAGAGGGCGAAAGAGCCACAGAGAGGGCGAGAGAGCCGAAGGGAGGGCGAGAGAGTCGATGGGAGGGCGAGAGAGCCGAAGAGAGGGCGAGAGAGCCGAAGAGAGGGCGAGAGAGCCGAAGAGAGGGCGAGAGAGCGGAAGAAGGGGCGAGAGAGCGGAAGAGAGGGCGAGAGAGCCGAAGAGAGGGCGAGAGAGCCGAAGAGAGGCCGAGAGAGCCGAAGAGAGGCCGAGAGAGCCGAAGAGAGGCCGAGAGAGCCGAAGAGAGGCCGAGAGAGCCGAAGAGAGGCCGAGAGAGCCGAAGAGAGGCCGAGAGAGCCGAAGAGAGGCCGAGAGAGCCGAAGAGAGAGCGAGAGAGCCGAAGAGAGGGCGAGAGAGCCGAAGAGAGGGCGAGAGAGCCGAAGAGAGGGCGAGAGAGTCGATGGGAGGGCGAGAGAGCCGAAGAGAGGGCGAGAGAGCGGAAGAAGGGGCGAGAGAGCGGAAGAGAGGGCGAGAGAGCCGAAGAGAGGGAGAGAGAGCCGAAGAGAGGCCGAGAGAGCCGAAGAGAGGGCAAGAGAGCCGAAGAGAGGGCAAGAGAGCCGAAGAGAGGCCGAGAGAGCCGAAGAGAGGCCGAGAGAGCCGAAGAGAGGCCGAGAGAGCCGAAGAGAGAGCGAGAGAGCCGAAGAGAGAGCGAGAGAGCCGAAGAGAGGGCGAGAGAGCCGAATAGAGGGCGAGAGAGCCGAAGAGAGGGCGAGAGAGCCGAAGAGAGGGCGAGAGAGCCGAAGAGAGGACGAGAGAGCCGAAGAGAGGACGAGAGAGCCGAAGAGAGGACGAGAGAGCCGAAGAGAGGGCGAGAGAGCCGAAGAGAGGGCGATAGAGCCGAAGAGAGGGCGAGAGAGCCGAAGAGAGGGCGAGAGAACCGAAGAGAGGGCGAGAGAACCGAAGAGAGGGCGAGAGAACCGAAGAGAGGGCGAGAGAGCCGAAGAGAGGGCGAGAGAGCCGAAGAGAGGGCGAGAGAGCCGAAGAGAGGGCGAGAGAGCCGAAGAGAGGTCGAGAGAGCCGAAGAGAGGGCGAGTGAGCCGAAGACAGGGCGCGAGAGCCGAAGAGAGGGCGCGAGAGCCGAAGAGAGGGCGAGAGAGCCGAAGAGAGGGCGAGAGAGCCGAAGAGAGGTCGAGAGAGCCGAAGAGAGGGCGAGTGAGCCGAAGAGAGGGCGAGAGAGCCGAAGACAGGGCGCGAGAGCCGAAGAGAGGGCGCGAGAGCCGAAGAGAGGGCGCGAGAGCCGAAGAGAGGGCGCGAGAGCCGAAGAGAGGGCGCGAGAGCCGATGAGAGGGCGAGAGAGCCGAAGAGACGGCGATAGAGCCGAAGAGACGGCGAGAGAGCCGAAGAGAGGTCGAGAGAGCCGAAGAGAGGCCGAGAGAGCCGAAGAGAGGCCGAGAGAGCCGAAGAGAGGTCGAGAGAGCCGAAGAGAGGCCGAGAGAGCCGAGGAGAGGGCGAGAGAGCCGAGGAGAGGGCGGGACAGCCGAAGAGAGGTCGACAGAGCCGAAGAGAGGGCGAGAGAGCCGAAGAGAGGGCGAGAGAGCCGAAGAGAGGGCGAGAGAGCCGAAGAGAGGGCGAGAGAGCCGAAGAGAGGTCGAGAGAGCCGAAGAGAGGTCGAGAGAGCCGAAGAGAGGTCGAGTGAGCCGAAGAGAGGACGAGAGAGCTGAAGAGAGGTCGAGAGAGCCCAAGAGAGGTCGAGAGAGCCGAAGAGAGGTCGAGAGAGCCGAAGAGAGGTCGAGAGAGCCGAAGAGAGGTCGGGAGAGCGGAACAGAGTTCGAGAGAGCCGAAGAGAGGTCGAGAGAGCCGAAGAGAGGTCGAGAGAGCAGAAGAGAGGTCGTGAGAGCCCAAGAGAGGTCGAGAGAGCCCAAGAGAGGTCGAGAGAGCCGAAGAGAGGTCGAGAGAGCCGAAGAGAGGTCGAGAGAGCCGAAGAGAGGTCGGGAGAGCGGAACAGAGGTCGAGAGAGCCGAAGAGAGGTCGAGAGAGCCGAAGAGAGGTCGAGAGAGGTCGAGAGAGCAGAAGAGAGGTCGTGAGAGCCCAAGAGAGGTCGAGAGAGCCCAAGAGAGGTCGAGAGAGCCGAAGAGACGCCGAGAGAGCCGAAGAGACGCCGAGAGAGCCGAAGAGACGCCGAGAGAGCGGAAGAGGGGGCGAGAGAGCCGAAGAGGGGGCGAGAGAGCCGAAGAGGGGGCGAGAGAGCCGAAGAGGGGGCGAGAGAGCCGAAGAGGGGGCGAGAGAGCCGAAGAGGGGGGCGAGAGAGCCGAAGAGGGGGCGAGAGAGCCGAAGAGACGGCCGAGAGAGCCGAAGAGAGGCCGAGAGAGCCGAAGAGAGGCCGAGAGAGCCGAAGAGAGGGCGAGAGAGCCGAAGAGAGGCCGAGAGAGCCGAAGAGAGGCCGAGAGAGCCGAAGAGAGGGCGAGAGAGCCGAAGAGACGCCGAGAGAGCCGAAGAGACGCCGAGAGAGCCGAAGAGACGCCGAGAGAGCCGAAGAGAGGCCGAGAGAGCCGAAGAGAGGCCGAGAGAGCCGAAGAGAGGCCGAGAGAGCCGAAGAGAGGGCGAGAGAGCCGAAGAGAGGGCGAGAGAGCCGAAGAGACGCCGAGAGAGCCGAAGAGACGCCGAGAGAGCCGAAGAGAGGCCGAGAGAGCCGAAGAGAGGCCGAGAGAGCCGAAGAGAGGGCGAGAGAGCCGAAGAGAGGGCGAGAGAGCCGAAGAGAGGACGAGAGAGCCGAACAGAGGTCGAGAGAGCCGAAGAGAGGTCGAGAGAGCCGAAGAGAGGTCGAGAGAGCCGAAGAGAGGTCGAGAGAGCCGAAGAGAGGTCGAGAGAGCCCAAGAGAGGTCGAGAGAGCCCAAGAGAGGTCGAGAGAGCCCAAGAGAGGTCGAGAGAGCCGAAGAGACGCCGAGAGAGCCGAAGAGACGCCGAGAGAGCCGAAGAGACGCCGAGAGAGCCGAAGAGAGGGCGAGAGAGCGGAAGAGGGGGCGAGAGAGCCGAAGAGAGGGCGAGAGAGCCGAAGAGAGGGCGAGAGAGCCGAAGAGACGGCGAGAGAGCCGAAGAGACGGCGAGAGAGCCGAAGAGAGGGCGAGAGAGCCGAAGAGAGGGCGAGAGAGCCGAAGAGAGGGCGAGAGAGCCGAAGAGAGGGCGAGAGAGCCGAAGAGAGGGCGAGAGAGCCGAAGAGAGGGCGAGAGAGCCGAAGAGAGGGCAAGAGAGCCGAAGAGAGGGCGAGAGAGCCGAAGAGAGGGCGAGAGAGCCGAAGAGAGGGCGAGAGAGCCGAAGAGAGGGCGAGAGAGCCGAAGAGAGGGCGAGAGAGCCGAAGAGAGAGCCAGAGAGCCGAAGAGAGAGCCAGAGAGCCGAAGAGAGGGTCAGAGAGCCGAAGAGAGGTCGAGAGAGCCGAAGAGAGGTCGAGATAGCCGAAGAGAGGTCGAGATAGCCGAAGAGAGGTCGAGATAGCCGAAGATAGGTCGAGAGAGCCGAGGAGAGGTCGAGAGAGCAGAGGAGAGGGCGAGAGAGCCGAAGAGAGGTCGAGAGAGCCGAAGAGAGGTCGAGAGAGCCGAAGAGAGGTCGAGAGAGCCGAAGAGAGGTCGAGAGAGCCGAAGAGAGGTCGAGAGAGCCGAAGAGAGGTCGAGAGAGCCGAAGAGAGGTCGAGAGAGCCGAAGAGAGGTCGAGAGAGCCGAAGAGAGGTCGAGAGAGCCGAAGAGAGGTCGAGAGAGCCGAAGAGAGGGCGAGAGAGCCGAAGAGAGGGCGAGAGAGCCGAAGAGAGGGCGAGAGAGCCGAAGAGAGGGCGAGAGAGCCGAAGAGAGGGCGAGAGAGCCGAAGAGAGTGCGAGAGAGCCGAAGAGAGGGCGAGAGAGCCGAAGAGAGGGCGGGACAGCCGAAGAGAGGGCGAGAGAGCCGAAGAGAGGGCGAGAGAGCCGAAGAGAGGGCGAGAGAGCCGAAGAGAGGGCGAGAGAGCCGAAGAGAGGGCGAGAGAGCCGAAGAGAGAGCCAGAGAGCCGAAGAGAGGGTCAGAGAGCCGAAGAGAGGTCGAGAGAGCCGAAGAGAGGTCGAGAGAGCCGAAGAGAGGTCGAGAGAGCCGAATTGAGGTCGAGAGAGCCGAAGAGAGGTCGAGAGAGCCGAAGAGGCGCCGAGAGAGCCGAAGAGAGGCCGAGAGAGCCGAAGAGAGGCCGGGAGAGCCGAAGGGAGGGCGAGAAAGCCGAACGGAGGGCGAGAGAGCCGAGGAGAGGGCGAGAGAGTCGAAGAGAGGCTGAGAGAGCCGAAGAGAGGACGAGAGAGCCGAAGAGAGGACGAGAGAGGACGAGAGAGCCGAACAGAGGTCGAGAGAGCCGAAGAGAGGTCGAGAGAGCCGAAGAGAGGTCGAGAGAGCCGAAGAGAGGTCGAGAGAGCCGAAGAGAGGTCGAGAGAGGCGAAGAGAGGTCGAGAGAGCCGAAGAGAGGCCGAGAGAGCAGACGAGAGGCCGAGAGAGCCGACGAGAGCCCGAGAGAGCCGAGGAGAGCCCGAGAGAGCCGAGGAGAGCCCGAGAGAGCCGAAGAGAGGGCGAGAGAGCCGAAGAGAGGGCGAGAGAGCCGAAGAGAGGGCGAGAGAGCCGAAGATCGGGCGAGAGAGCCGAAGATCGGGCGAGAGACCCGAAGAGAGGGCGAGAGAGCCAAGGAGAGGCCGAGAGAGCCGAGGAGAGGCCGAGAGAGCCGAAGAGAGGCCGAGAGAGCCGAAGAGAGGCCGACAGAGCCGAAGAGAGGCCGACAGAGCCGAAGAGAGGCCGAGAGTGCGGAAGAGAGGCCGAGAGAGCCGAAGAGAGGCCGAGAGAGCCGAAGAGAGGCCGAGAGAGCCGAAGAGAGGCCGAGAGAGCCGAAGAGAGGCCGAGAGAGCCGAAGAGAGCCGAAGAGAGGTCGAGAGAGCCGAAGAGAGGTCGAGAAGCCGAAGAGAGGTCGAGAGAGCCGAAGAGAGGTCGAGAGAGCCGAAGAGAGATCGAGAGAGCCGAAGAGAGGTCGAGAGAGCCGAAGAGACGGTGAGAGCTAGAGAGAGCCGAGAGAGGGAGGGAGAGCCGAAGAGGGAGGGAGAGCCGAAGAGAGGGAGGGAGAGCCGAAGAGAGGGAGAGAGAGCCGAAGAGAGGGAGAGAGAGTCGAAGAGAGGGAGAGAGAGTCGAAGAGAGGGAGAGAGAGTCGAAGAGAGGGAGAGAGAGCCGAAGAGAGGGAGAGAGAGAGCCGAAGAGAGGGAGAGAGAGCCGAAGAGAGGGAGAGAGAGCCGAAGAGAGGGAGAGAGAGCCGAAGAGAGGGAGAGGGAGCCGAAGAGAGGGAGAGAGGGAGAGAGAGCCGAAGAGAGGGAGAAAGAGCCGAAGAGGGAGAGAGAGCCGAAGAGGGTGAGAGAGCCGAGGAGGGAGAGAGAGCCGAAGACGGAGAGAGAGCCGTAGAGGGAGAGAGAGCCGAAGAGAGGCCGAGAGAGCATAAGAGAGGCCGAGAGAGCCGAAGAGAGGCCGAGAGAGCCGAAGAGAGGCCGAGAGAGCCGAAGAGAGGGAGAGAGAGCCGAAGAGAGGGAGAAAGAGCCGAAGTGAGGTCGAGAGAGCCGAAGAGAGGTCGAGAAGCCGAAGAGAGGTCGAGAGAGCCGAAGAGAGGTCGAGAGAGACGAAGAGAGGTCGAGAGAGCCGAAGAGAGGTCGAGAGAGCCGAAGAGAGGTCGAGAGAGCCGAAGAGAGGGCGAGAGAGCGGAAGAGACGCCGAGAGAGCCGAAGAGAGGCCGAGAGAGCCGCAGAGAGGCCGAGAGAGCCGAAGAGAGGGCGAGAGAGCCGAAGAGAGGGCGAGAGAGCCGAAGAGAGGGCGAGAGAGCCGAAGAGAGGCCGAGAGGGCACAAGTGAGGGCGAGAGAGCCGAAGAGAGGGCGCGAGAGACGAAGAGAGTCGAAGAGAGGGCGAGAGAGCCGAAGAGAGGGCGAGAGAGCCGAAGATAGGGCGAGAGAGCCGAAGAGAGGGCGAGAGAGCCGAAGAGACGGCGAGAGAGCCGAAGAGACGGCGAGAGAGCCGAAGAGACGGCGAGAGAGCCGAAGAGACGGCGAGAGAGCCGAAGAGAGCCGAAGAGAGGGAGAGAGTGCCGAAGAGAGGGAGAGAGAGCCGAAGAGAGGGAGAGAGAGCCGAAGAGAGGCCGAGAGAGCCGAAGAGAGGCCGAGAGAGCCGAAGAGAGGCCGAGAGAGCCGAAGAGAGGCCGAGAGAGCCGAAGAGAGGCCGAGAGAGCCGAAGAGAGGCCGAGAGTGCCGAAGAGAGGCCGAGAGAGCCGAAGAGAGGCCGAGAGAGTCGAAGAGAGGCCGAGAGAGCCGAAGAGAGGCCAAGAGAGCCGAAGAGACGCAAAGAGAGCCGAAGAGAGGTCGAGAGAGCCGAAGAGAGGTCGAGAGAGCCGAAGAGGTCGAGAGAGCCGAAGAGGTCGAGAGAGCCGAAGAGAGGTCGAGATAGCCGAAGAGAGGTCGAAAGAGCCGAAGAGAGGTCGAAAGAGCCGAAGAGAGGTCGAGAGAGCCGAAGAGAGGTCGAGAGAGCCGAAGAGAGGTCGAGAGAGCAGAAGAGAGGGCGAGAGAGCCGAAGAGAGGCCGAGAGAGCCGAAGAGAGGCCGAGAGAGCCGAAGAGAGGCCGAGAGAGCCGAAAAGAGGCCGAGAGAGCCGAAGAGAGGCCGAGAGAGCCGAAGAGAGGCCGAGAGAGCCGAAGAGACGCAAAGAGAGCCGAAGAGAGGTCGAGAGAGCCGAAGAGAGGTCGAGAGAGCCGAAGAGAGGTCGAGAGAGCCGAAGAGAGGTCGAGAGAGCCGAAGAGGTCGAGAGAGCCGAAGAGAGGTCGAGATAGCCGAAGAGAGGTCGAGAGAGCCGAAGAGAGGTCGAGAGAGCCGAAGAGAGGTCGAGAGAGCCGAAGAGAGGTCGAGAGAGCCGAAGAGAGGTCGAGAGAGCCGAAGAGAGGGCGAGAGAGCCGAAGAGAGGCCGAGAGAGCCGAAGAGAGGCCGAGAGAGCCGAAGAGAGGGCGAGAGAGCCGAAGAGAGGCCGAGAGAGCACAAGTGAGGGCGAGAGAGCCGAAGAGAGGGCGCGAGAGCCGAAGAGAGTCGAAGAGAGGGCGAGAGAGCCGAAGAGAGGGCGAGAGAGCCGAAGAGAGGGCGAGAGATCCGAAGAGACGGCGAGAGATCCGAAGAGACGGCGAGAGAGCCGAAGAGACGGCGAGAGAGCCGAAGAGACGGCGAGAGAGCCGAAGAGACGGCGAGAGAGCCGAAGAGACGGCGAGAGAGCCGAAGAGACGGCGAGAGAGCCGAAGAGAGGGAGAGAGAGCCGAAGAGAGGGAGAGAGAGCCGAAGAGAGGGAGAGAGTGCCGAAGAGAGGGAGAGAGTGCCGAAGAGAGGGAGAGAGTGCCGAAGAGAGGGAGAGAGAGCCGAAGAGAGGGAGAGAGAGCCGAGGAGAGGCCGAGAGAGCCGAAGAGAGGCCCAGAGAGCCGAAGAGAGGCCCAGAGAGCCGAAGAGAGGCCGAGAGAGCCGAAGAGAGGCCGAGAGAGCCGAAGAGAGGCCGAGAGAGCCGAAGAGAGGCCGAGAGAGCCGAAGAGAGGCCGAGAGAGCCGAAGAGAGGCCGAGAGAGCCGAAGAGAGGCCGAGAGAGCCGAAGAGAGGCCGAGAGAGCCGAAGAGAGGCCGAGAGAGCCGAAGAGAGGCCGAGAGAGCCGAAGAGAGGCCGAGAGAGCCGAAGAGAGGCCGACAGAGCCGAAGAGAGTCCGACAGAGCCGAAGAGAGGCCGACAGAGCCGAAGAGAGGCCGACAGAGCCCAAGAGAGGCCGACAGAGCCGAAGAGAGGCCGAGAGAGCCGAAGAGAGGCCGAAGAGAGGCCGAGAGAGCACAAGTGAGGGCGAGAGAGCCGAAGAGAGGGCGCGAGAGCCGAAGAGTCGAAGAGAGGGCGAGAGAGTCGAAGAGAGGGCGAGAGAGCCGAAGAGAGGGCGAGAGAGCCGAAGAGAGGGCGAGAGAGCCGAAGAGAGGGCGAGAGAGCCGAAGAGAGGGCGAGAGAGCCGAAGAGAGGGCGAGAGAGCCGAAGAGAGGGCGAGAGAGCCGAAGATAGGGCGAGAGAGCCGAAGAGACGGCGAGAGAGCCGAAGAGACGGCGAGAGAGCCCAAGAGACGGCGAGAGAGCCGAAGAGACGGCGAGAGAGCCGAAGAGAGCTAGAGAGAGCCGAGAGAGGGAGAGAGAGCCGAAGAGAGGGAGAGAGAGCCGAAGAGAGGGAGAGAGAGCCGAAGAGAGGGAGAGAGAGCCGAAGAGAGGGAGAGAGAGCCGAAGAGAGGGAGAGAGAGCCGAAGAGAGGGAGAGAGGGAGAGAGAGCCGAAGAGAGGGAGAGAGAGCCGAAGAGAGGGAGAGAGAGCCGAAGAGGGAGGGAGAGCCGAAGAGGGAGAGAGAGCCGAAGAGGGAGAGAGAGCCGAAGAGAGGGAGAGAGAGCCGAAGAGAGGGAGAGAGAGCCGAAGAGAGGCCGAGAGAGCCGAAGAGAGGCCGAGAGAGCCGTAGAGAGGCCGAGAGAGCCGTAGAGAGGCCGAGAGAGCCGTAGAGAGGCCGAGAGAGCCGTAGAGAGGCCGAGAGAGCCGTAGAGAGGCCGAGAGAGCCGTAGAGAGGCCGAGAGAGCCGAAGAGAGGGCTAGAGAGCCGAAGAGAGGGCGAGAGAGCCGAAGAGAGGGCGAGAGAGCCGAAAAGAGGGCGAGAGAGCCGAAGAGAGGGCGAGAGAGCCGAAGAGAGGGCGAGAGAGCCGAAGAGAGGGCGAGAGAGCCGAAGAGAGGGCGAGAGAGCCGAAGAGAGGGCGAGAGAGCCGAAGAGGGCGAGAGAGCCGAAGAGGGCGAGAGAGCCGAAGAGGGCGAGAGAGCCGAAGAGAGGGCGAGAGAGCCGAAGAGAGGGCGAGAGAGCCGAAGAGAGGGCGAGAGAGCCGAAGAGAGGGCGAGAGAGCCGAAGAGAGGGCGAGAGAGCCGAAGAGAGCCGAAGAGAGGGCGAGAGAGTCGAAGAGAGGGCGAGAGAGCCGATGAGAGGGCGAGAGAGCCGATGAGAGGGCGAGAGAGCTGAAGAGAGCCGAAGAGAGGTCGAGAGAGCCGAAGAGAGGTCGAGAGAGCCGAAGAGAGCCGAAGAGAGGTCGAGAGAGCCGAAGAGAGGTCGAGAGAGCCGAAGAGAGGTCGAGAGAGCCGAAGAGAGGTCGAGAGAGCCGAAGAGAGGTCGAGAGAGCCGAAGAGAGGTCTAGAGAGCCGAAGAGATGCCGAGAGAGCCGAAGAGATGCCGAGAGAGCCGAAGAGATGCCGAGAGAGCCGAAGAGATGCCGAGAGAGCCGAAGGGAGGCCGAGAGAGCCGAAGAGAGGCCGAGAGAGCACAAGTGAGGGCGAGAGAGCCGAAGAGAGGGCGCGAGAGCCGAAGAGAGTCGAAGAGAGGGCGAGAGAGCCGAAGAGAGGGCGAGAGAGCCGAAGAGAGGGCGAGAGAGCCGAAGAGAGGGCGAGAGAGCCGAAGAGAGGGCGAGAGAGCCGAAGAGAGGGCGAGAGAGCCGAAGAGAGGGCGAGAGAGCCGAAGAGACGGCGAGAGAGCCGAAGAGACGGCGAGAGAGCCGAAGAGACGGCGAGAGAGCCGAAGAGACGGCGAGAGAGCCGAAGAGACGGCGAGAGAGCCGAAGAGACGGCGAGAGAGCCGAAGAGACGGCGAGAGAGCCGAAGAGAGCTAGAGAGAGCCGAGAGAGGGAGAGAGAGCCGAAGAGAGGGAGAGAGAGCCGAAGAGAGGGAGAGAGAGCCGAAGAGAGGGAGAGAGAGCCGAAGAGAGGGAGAGAGAGCCGAAGAGAGGGAGAGAGAGCCGAAGAGAGGGAGAGAGGGAGAGAGAGCCGAAGAGAGGGAGAGAGAGCCGAAGAGAGGGAGAGAGAGCCGAAGAGGGAGGGAGAGCCGAAGAGGGAGAGAGAGCCGAAGAGGGAGAGAGAGCCGAAGAGAGGGAGAGAGAGCCGAAGAGAGGGAGAGAGAGCCGAAGAGAGGCCGAGAGAGCCGAAGAGAGGCCGAGAGAGCCGTAGAGAGGCCGAGAGAGCCGTAGAGAGGCCGAGAGAGCCGTAGAGAGGCCGAGAGAGCCGTAGAGAGGCCGAGAGAGCCGTAGAGAGGCCGAGAGAGCCGTAGAGAGGCCGAGAGAGCCGTAGAGAGGCCGAGAGAGCCGAAGAGAGGGCTAGAGAGCCGAAGAGAGGGCGAGAGAGCCGAAGAGAGGGCGAGAGAGCCGAAAAGAGGGCGAGAGAGCCGAAGAGAGGGCGAGAGAGCCGAAGAGAGGGCGAGAGAGCCGAAGAGAGGGCGAGAGAGCCGAAGAGAGGGCGAGAGAGCCGAAGAGAGGGCGAGAGAGCCGAAGAGGGCGAGAGAGCCGAAGAGGGCGAGAGAGCCGAAGAGGGCGAGAGAGCCGAAGAGAGGGCGAGAGAGCCGAAGAGAGGGCGAGAGAGCCGAAGAGAGGGCGAGAGAGCCGAAGAGAGGGCGAGAGAGCCGAAGAGAGGGCGAGAGAGCCGAAGAGAGCCGAAGAGAGGGCGAGAGAGCCGAAGAGAGGGCGAGAGAGTCGAAGAGAGGGCGAGAGAGCCGATGAGAGGGCGAGAGAGCCGATGAGAGGGCGAGAGAGCTGAAGAGAGCCGAAGAGAGGTCGAGAGAGCCGAAGAGAGGTCGAGAGAGCCGAAGAGAGCCGAAGAGAGGTCGAGAGAGCCGAAGAGAGGTCGAGAGAGCCGAAGAGAGGTCGAGAGAGCCGAAGAGAGGTCGAGAGAGCCGAAGAGAGGTCGAGAGAGCCGAAGAGAGGCCGAGAGAGCACAAGTGAGGGCGAGAGAGCCGAAGAGAGGGCGCGAGAGCCGAAGAGAGTCGAAGAGAGGGCGAGAGAGCCGAAGAGAGGGCGAGAGAGCCGAAGAGAGGGCGAGAGAGCCGAAGAGAGGGCGAGAGAGCCGAAGAGAGGGCGAGAGAGCCGAAGAGAGGGCGAGAGAGCCGAAGAGAGGGCGAGAGAGCCGAAGAGAGGGCGAGAGAGCCGAAGAGACGGCGAGAGAGCCGAAGAGACGGCGAGAGAGCCGAAGAGACGGCGAGAGAGCCGAAGAGACGGCGAGAGAGCCGAAGAGACGGCGAGAGAGCCGAAGAGACGGCGAGAGAGCCGAAGAGACGGCGAGAGAGCCGAAGAGAGCTAGAGAGAGCCGAGAGAGGGAGAGAGAGCCGAAGAGAGGGAGAGAGAGCCGAAGAGAGGGAGAGAGAGCCGAAGAGAGGGAGAGAGAGCCGAAGAGAGGGAGAGAGAGCCGAAGAGAGGGAGAGAGAGCCGAAGAGAGGGAGAGAGGGAGAGAGAGCCGAAGAGAGGGAGAGAGAGCCGAAGAGAGGGAGAGAGAGCCGAAGAGGGAGGGAGAGCCGAAGAGGGAGAGAGAGCCGAAGAGGGAGAGAGAGCCGAAGAGAGGGAGAGAGAGCCGAAGAGAGGGAGAGAGAGCCGAAGAGAGGCCGAGAGAGCCGAAGAGAGGCCGAGAGAGCCGTAGAGAGGCCGAGAGAGCCGTAGAGAGGCCGAGAGAGCCGTAGAGAGGCCGAGAGAGCCGTAGAGAGGCCGAGAGAGCCGTAGAGAGGCCGAGAGAGCCGTAGAGAGGCCGAGAGAGCCGTAGAGAGGCCGAGAGAGCCGAAGAGAGGGCTAGAGAGCCGAAGAGAGGGCGAGAGAGCCGAAGAGAGGGCGAGAGAGCCGAAAAGAGGGCGAGAGAGCCGAAGAGAGGGCGAGAGAGCCGAAGAGAGGGCGAGAGAGCCGAAGAGAGGGCGAGAGAGCCGAAGAGAGGGCGAGAGAGCCGAAGAGAGGGCGAGAGAGCCGAAGAGGGCGAGAGAGCCGAAGAGGGCGAGAGAGCCGAAGAGGGCGAGAGAGCCGAAGAGAGGGCGAGAGAGCCGAAGAGAGGGCGAGAGAGCCGAAGAGAGGGCGAGAGAGCCGAAGAGAGGGCGAGAGAGCCGAAGAGAGGGCGAGAGAGCCGAAGAGAGCCGAAGAGAGGGCGAGAGAGTCGAAGAGAGGGCGAGAGAGCCGATGAGAGGGCGAGAGAGCCGATGAGAGGGCGAGAGAGCTGAAGAGAGCCGAAGAGAGGTCGAGAGAGCCGAAGAGAGGTCGAGAGAGCCGAAGAGAGCCGAAGAGAGGTCGAGAGAGCCGAAGAGAGGTCGAGAGAGCCGAAGAGAGGTCGAGAGAGCCGAAGAGAGGTCGAGAGAGCCGAAGAGAGGTCGAGAGAGCCGAAGAGAGGTCTAGAGAGCCGAAGAGATGCCGAGAGAGCCGAAGAGATGCCGAGAGAGCCGAAGAGATGCCGAGAGAGCCGAAGAGATGCCGAGAGAGCCGAAGGGAGGCCGAGAGAGCCGAAGAGAGGCCGAGAGAGCACAAGTGAGGGCGAGAGAGCCGAAGAGAGGGCGCGAGAGCCGAAGAGAGTCGAAGAGAGGGCGAGAGAGCCGAAGAGAGGGCGAGAGAGCCGAAGAGAGGGCGAGAGAGCCGAAGAGAGGGCGAGAGAGCCGAAGAGAGGGCGAGAGAGCCGAAGAGAGGGCGAGAGAGCCGAAGAGAGGGCGAGAGAGCCGAAGAGAGGGCGAGAGAGCCGAAGAGACGGCGAGAGAGCCGAAGAGACGGCGAGAGAGCCGAAGAGACGGCGAGAGAGCCGAAGAGACGGCGAGAGAGCCGAAGAGACGGCGAGAGAGCCGAAGAGACGGCGAGAGAGCCGAAGAGACGGCGAGAGAGCCGAAGAGAGCTAGAGAGAGCCGAGAGAGGGAGAGAGAGCCGAAGAGAGGGAGAGAGAGCCGAAGAGAGGGAGAGAGAGCCGAAGAGAGGGAGAGAGAGCCGAAGAGAGGGAGAGAGAGCCGAAGAGAGGGAGAGAGAGCCGAAGAGGGAGAGAGAGCCGAAGAGGGAGAGAGAGCCGAAGAGGGAGAGAGAGCCGAAGAGAGGGAGAGAGAGCCGAAGAGAGGCCGAGAGAGCCGAAGAGAGGCCGAAAAGAGGGCGAGAGAGCCGAAGAGAGGGAGAGAGAGCCGAAGAGCGGGAGAGAGAGCAAACGAGACAGACGGCCGACTAGAGGCCAAGAGAGCCCAGGAGGGCCGGAGAGAGCAGTAGAGAGGCCGAGAGAGCCAAAGAGAGGCCGAGAGAGCCGTAGAGAGGCCGAGAGAGCCGTAGAGAGGCCGAGAGAGCCGTAGAGAGGCCGAGACAGCCGAAGAGAGGGCGAGAGAGCCGAAGAGAGGGCGAGAGAGCCGAAGAGAGGGCGAGAGAGCCGAAGAGAGGGCGAGAGAGCCGAAGAGAGGGCGAGAGAGCCGAAGAGAGGGCGAGAGAGCCGAAGAGAGGGCGAGAGAGCCGAAGAGAGGGCGAGAGAGCCGAAGAGAGGGCGAGAGAGCCGAAGAGAGGGCGAGAGAGCCGAAGAGAGGGCGAGAGAGCCGAAGAGAGGGCGAGAGAGCCGAAGAGAGGGCGAGAGAGCCGAAGAGAGGGCGAGAGAGCCGAAGAGAGGGCGAGAGAGCCGAAGAGAGGGCGAGAGAGCCGAAGAGAGGGCGAGAGAGCCGAAGAGAGGGCAAGAGAGCCGAAGAGAGGGCGAGAGAGCCGAAGAGAGGGCGAGAGAGCCGAAGAGAGGGCGAGAGAGCCGAAGAGAGGGCGAGAGAGCCGAAGAGAGAGCCAGAGAGCCGAAGAGAGAGCCAGAGAGCCGAAGAGAGGGTCAGAGAGCCGAAGAGAGGTCGAGAGAGCCGAAGAGAGGTCGAGATAGCCGAAGAGAGGTCGAGATAGCCGAAGAGAGGTCGAGATAGCCGAAGATAGGTCGAGAGAGCCGAGGAGAGGTCGAGAGAGCAGAGGAGAGGGCGAGAGAGCCGAAGAGAGGTCGAGAGAGTCGAAGAGAGGTCGAGAGAGCCGAAGAGAGGTCGAGAGAGCCGAAGAGAGGTCGAGAGAGCCGAAGAGAGGTCGAGAGAGCCGAAGAGAGGTCGAGAGAGCCGAAGAGAGGTCGAGAGAGCCGAAGAGAGGTCGAGAGAGCCGAAGAGAGGTCGAGAGAGCCGAAGAGAGGTCGAGAGAGCCGAAGACAGGTCGAGAGAGCCGAAGACAGGTCGAGAGAGCCGAAGACAGGTCGAGAGAGCCGAAGACAGGTCGAGAGAGCCGAAGACAGGTCGAGAGAGCCGAAGACAGGTCGAGAGAGCCGAAGACAGGTCGAGAGAGCCGAAGACAGGTCGAGAGAGCCGACGAGAGGCCGAGAGAGCCGACGAGAGGCCGAGAGAGCCGACGAGAGGCCGAGAGAGCCGACGAGAGGCCGAGAGAGCCGACGAGAGGGCGAGAGAGCCGAAGAGACGGCGAGAGAGCCGAAGAGAGGGCGAGAGAGCCGAAGAGAGGGCGAGAGAGCCGAAGAGAGGGCGAGAGAGCCGAAGAGAGGGCGAGAGAGCCGAAGAGAGGGCGAGAGAGCCGAAGAGAGGGCGAGAGAGCCGAAGAGAGGTCGAGAGAGCCGAAGAGAGGTCGAGAGAGCCGAAGAGAGGTCGAGAGAGCCGAAGAGAGGTCGAGAGAGCCGAAGAGAGGTCGAGAGAGCCGAAGAGAGGGCGAGAGAGCCGAAGAGAGGGCGAGAGAGCCGAAGAGAGGGCGAGAGAGCCGAAGAGAGGGCGAGAGAGCCGAAGAGAGGGCGAGAGAGCCGAAGAGAGGGCGAGAGAGCCGAAGAGAGGGCGAGAGAGCCGAAGAGAGTGCGAGAGAGCCGAAGAGAGGGCGAGAGAGCCGAAGAGAGGGCGGGACAGCCGAAGAGAGGGCGAGAGAGCCGAAGAGAGGGCGAGAGAGCCGAAGAGAGGGCGAGAGAGCCGAAGAGAGGGCGAGAGAGCCGAAGAGAGGGCGAGAGAGCCGAAGAGAGAGCCAGAGAGCCGAAGAGAGGGTCAGAGAGCCGAAGAGAGGTCGAGAGAGCCGAAGAGAGGTCGAGAGAGCCGAAGAGAGGTCGAGAGAGCCGAATTGAGGTCGAGAGAGCCGAAGAGAGGTCGAGAGAGCCGAAGAGGCGCCGAGAGAGCCGAAGAGAGGCCGAGAGAGCCGAAGAGAGGCCGGGAGAGCCGAAGGGAGGGCGAGAAAGCCGAACGGAGGGCGAGAGAGCCGAGGAGAGGGCGAGAGAGTCGAAGAGAGGCTGAGAGAGCCGAAGAGAGGACGAGAGAGCCGAAGAGAGGACGAGAGAGGACGAGAGAGCCGAACAGAGGTCGAGAGAGCCGAAGAGAGGTCGAGAGAGCCGAAGAGAGGTCGAGAGAGCCGAAGAGAGGTCGAGAGAGCCGAAGAGAGGTCGAGAGAGGCGAAGAGAGGTCGAGAGAGCCGAAGAGAGGCCGAGAGAGCAGACGAGAGGCCGAGAGAGCCGACGAGAGCCCGAGAGAGCCGAGGAGAGCCCGAGAGAGCCGAGGAGAGCCCGAGAGAGCCGAAGAGAGGGCGAGAGAGCCGAAGAGAGGGCGAGAGAGCCGAAGAGAGGGCGAGAGAGCCGAAGAGAGGGCGAGAGAGCCGAAGATCGGGCGAGAGAGCCGAAGATCGGGCGAGAGACCCGAAGAGAGGGCGAGAGAGCCAAGGAGAGGCCGAGAGAGCCGAGGAGAGGCCGAGAGAGCCGAAGAGAGGCCGAGAGAGCCGAAGAGAGGCCGACAGAGCCGAAGAGAGGCCGACAGAGCCGAAGAGAGGCCGAGAGTGCGGAAGAGAGGCCGAGAGAGCCGAAGAGAGGCCGAGAGAGCCGAAGAGAGGCCGAGAGAGCCGAAGAGAGGCCGAGAGAGCCGAAGAGAGCCGAAGAGAGGTCGAGAGAGCCGAAGAGAGGTCGAGAAGCCGAAGAGAGGTCGAGAGAGCCGAAGAGAGGTCGAGAGAGCCGAAGAGAGATCGAGAGAGCCGAAGAGAGGTCGAGAGAGCCGAAGAGACGGTGAGAGCTAGAGAGAGCCGAGAGAGGGAGGGAGAGCCGAAGAGAGGGAGGGAGAGCCGAAGAGAGGGAGGGAGAGCCGAAGAGAGGGAGAGAGAGCCGAAGAGAGGGAGAGAGAGTCGAAGAGAGGGAGAGAGAGTCGAAGAGAGGGAGAGAGAGCCGAAGAGAGGGAGAGAGAGCCGAAGAGAGGGAGAGAGAGCCGAAGAGAGGGAGAGAGAGCCGAAGAGAGGGAGAGAGAGCCGAAGAGAGGGAGAGGGAGCCGAAGAGAGGGAGAGAGGGAGAGAGAGCCGAAGAGAGGGAGAAAGAGCCGAAGAGGGAGAGAGAGCCGAAGAGGGTGAGAGAGCCGAGGAGGGAGAGAGAGCCGAAGACGGAGAGAGAGCCGTAGAGGGAGAGAGAGCCGAAGAGAGGCCGAGAGAGCATAAGAGAGGCCGAGAGAGCCGAAGAGAGGCCGAGAGAGCCGAAGAGAGGCCGAGAGAGCCGAAGAGAGGGAGAGAGAGCCGAAGAGAGGGAGAAAGAGCCGAAGAGAGGTCGAGAGAGCCGAAGAGAGGTCGAGAAGCCGAAGAGAGGTCGAGAGAGCCGAAGAGAGGTCGAGAGAGACGAAGAGAGGTCGAGAGAGCCGAAGAGAGGTCGAGAGAGCCGAAGAGAGGGCGAGAGAGCGGAAGAGACGCCGAGAGAGCCGAAGAGAGGCCGAGAGAGCCGCAGAGAGGCCGAGAGAGCCGAAGAGAGGGCGAGAGAGCCGAAGAGAGGGCGAGAGAGCCGAAGAGAGGCCGAGAGGGCACAAGTGAGGGCGAGAGAGCCGAAGAGAGGGCGCGAGAGACGAAGAGAGTCGAAGAGAGGGCGAGAGAGCCGAAGAGAGGGCGAGAGAGCCGAAGATAGGGCGAGAGAGCCGAAGAGAGGGCGAGAGAGCCGAAGAGACGGCGAGAGAGCCGAAGAGACGGCGAGAGAGCCGAAGAGACGGCGAGAGAGCCGAAGAGACGGCGAGAGAGCCGAAGAGAGGGAGAGAGTGCCGAAGAGAGGGAGAGAGAGCCGAAGAGAGGGAGAGAGAGCCGAAGAGAGGCCGAGAGAGCCGAAGAGAGGCCGAGAGAGCCGAAGAGAGGCCGAGAGAGCCGAAGAGAGGCCGAGAGAGCCGAAGAGAGGCCGAGAGTGCCGAAGAGAGGCCGAGAGAGCCGAAGAGAGGCCGAGAGAGTCGAAGAGAGGCCGAGAGAGCCGAAGAGAGGCCAAGAGAGCCGAAGAGACGCAAAGAGAGCCGAAGAGAGGTCGAGAGAGCCGAAGAGAGGTCGAGAGAGCCGAAGAGGTCGAGAGAGCCGAAGAGGTCGAGAGAGCCGAAGAGAGGTCGAGATAGCCGAAGAGAGGTCGAAAGAGCCGAAGAGAGGTCGAGAGAGCCGAAGAGAGGTCGAGAGAGCCGAAGAGAGGTCGAGAGAGCAGAAGAGAGGGCGAGAGAGCCGAAGAGAGGCCGAGAGAGCCGAAGAGAGGCCGAGAGAGCCGAAGAGAGGCCGAGAGAGCCGAAAAGAGGCCGAGAGAGCCGAAGAGAGGCCGAGAGAGCCGAAGAGAGGCCGAGAGAGCCGAAGAGACGCAAAGAGAGCCGAAGAGAGGTCGAGAGAGCCGAAGAGAGGTCGAGAGAGCCGAAGAGAGGTCGAGAGAGCCGAAGAGAGGTCGAGAGAGCCGAAGAGGTCGAGAGAGCCGAAGAGAGGTCGAGATAGCCGAAGAGAGGTCGAGAGAGCCGAAGAGAGGTCGAGAGAGCCGAAGAGAGGTCGAGAGAGCCGAAGAGAGGTCGAGAGAGCCGAAGAGAGGTCGAGAGAGCCGAAGAGAGGGCGAGAGAGCCGAAGAGAGGCCGAGAGAGCCGAAGAGAGGCCGAGAGAGCCGAAGAGAGGGCGAGAGAGCCGAAGAGAGGCCGAGAGAGCACAAGTGAGGGCGAGAGAGCCGAAGAGAGGGCGCGAGAGCCGAAGAGAGTCGAAGAGAGGGCGAGAGAGCCGAAGAGAGGGCGAGAGAGCCGAAGAGAGGGCGAGAGATCCGAAGAGACGGCGAGAGATCCGAAGAGACGGCGAGAGAGCCGAAGAGACGGCGAGAGAGCCGAAGAGACGGCGAGAGAGCCGAAGAGACGGCGAGAGAGCCGAAGAGACGGCGAGAGAGCCGAAGAGACGGCGAGAGAGCCGAAGAGACGGCGAGAGAGCCGAAGAGACGGCGAGAGAGCCGAAGAGAGGGAGAGAGAGCCGAAGAGAGGGAGAGAGAGCCGAAGAGAGGGAGAGAGTGCCGAAGAGAGGGAGAGAGTGCCGAAGAGAGGGAGAGAGTGCCGAAGAGAGGGAGAGAGAGCCGAAGAGAGGGAGAGAGAGCCGAGGAGAGGCCGAGAGAGCCGAAGAGAGGCCCAGAGAGCCGAAGAGAGGCCCAGAGAGCCGAAGAGAGGCCGAGAGAGCCGAAGAGAGGCCGAGAGAGCCGAAGAGAGGCCGAGAGAGCCGAAGAGAGGCCGAGAGAGCCGAAGAGAGGCCGAGAGAGCCGAAGAGAGGCCGAGAGAGCCGAAGAGAGGCCGAGAGAGCCGAAGAGAGGCCGAGAGAGCCGAAGAGAGGCCGAGAGAGCCGAAGAGAGGCCGAGAGAGCCGAAGAGAGGCCGACAGAGCCGAAGAGAGTCCGACAGAGCCGAAGAGAGGCCGACAGAGCCGAAGAGAGGCCGACAGAGCCCAAGAGAGGCCGACAGAGCCGAAGAGAGGCCGAGAGAGCCGAAGAGAGGCCGAAGAGAGGCCGAGAGAGCACAAGTGAGGGCGAGAGAGCCGAAGAGAGGGCGCGAGAGCCGAAGAGTCGAAGAGAGGGCGAGAGAGTCGAAGAGAGGGCGAGAGAGCCGAAGAGAGGGCGAGAGAGCCGAAGAGAGGGCGAGAGAGCCGAAGAGAGGGCGAGAGAGCCGAAGAGAGGGCGAGAGAGCCGAAGAGAGGGCGAGAGAGCCGAAGAGAGGGCGAGAGAGCCGAAGAGAGGGCGAGAGAGCCGAAGATAGGGCGAGAGAGCCGAAGAGACGGCGAGAGAGCCGAAGAGACGGCGAGAGAGCCCAAGAGACGGCGAGAGAGCCGAAGAGACGGCGAGAGAGCCGAAGAGAGCTAGAGAGAGCCGAGAGAGGGAGAGAGAGCCGAAGAGAGGGAGAGAGAGCCGAAGAGAGGGAGAGAGAGCCGAAGAGAGGGAGAGAGAGCCGAAGAGAGGGAGAGAGAGCCGAAGAGAGGGAGAGAGAGCCGAAGAGAGGGAGAGAGGGAGAGAGAGCCGAAGAGAGGGAGAGAGAGCCGAAGAGAGGGAGAGAGAGCCGAAGAGGGAGGGAGAGCCGAAGAGGGAGAGAGAGCCGAAGAGGGAGAGAGAGCCGAAGAGAGGGAGAGAGAGCCGAAGAGAGGGAGAGAGAGCCGAAGAGAGGCCGAGAGAGCCGAAGAGAGGCCGAGAGAGCCGTAGAGAGGCCGAGAGAGCCGTAGAGAGGCCGAGAGAGCCGTAGAGAGGCCGAGAGAGCCGTAGAGAGGCCGAGAGAGCCGTAGAGAGGCCGAGAGAGCCGTAGAGAGGCCGAGAGAGCCGTAGAGAGGCCGAGAGAGCCGTAGAGAGGCCGAGAGAGCCGAAGAGAGGGCTAGAGAGCCGAAGAGAGGGCGAGAGAGCCGAAGAGAGGGCGAGAGAGCCGAAAAGAGGGCGAGAGAGCCGAAGAGAGGGCGAGAGAGCCGAAGAGAGGGCGAGAGAGCCGAAGAGAGGGCGAGAGAGCCGAAGAGAGGGCGAGAGAGCCGAAGAGAGGGCGAGAGAGCCGAAGAGGGCGAGAGAGCCGAAGAGGGCGAGAGAGCCGAAGAGGGCGAGAGAGCCGAAGAGAGGGCGAGAGAGCCGAAGAGAGGGCGAGAGAGCCGAAGAGAGGGCGAGAGAGCCGAAGAGAGGGCGAGAGAGCCGAAGAGAGGGCGAGAGAGCCGAAGAGAGCCGAAGAGAGGGCGAGAGAGTCGAAGAGAGGGCGAGAGAGCCGATGAGAGGGCGAGAGAGCCGATGAGAGGGCGAGAGAGCTGAAGAGAGCCGAAGAGAGGTCGAGAGAGCCGAAGAGAGGTCGAGAGAGCCGAAGAGAGCCGAAGAGAGGTCGAGAGAGCCGAAGAGAGGTCGAGAGAGCCGAAGAGAGGTCGAGAGAGCCGAAGAGAGGTCGAGAGAGCCGAAGAGAGGTCGAGAGAGCCGAAGAGAGGTCTAGAGAGCCGAAGAGATGCCGAGAGAGCCGAAGAGATGCCGAGAGAGCCGAAGAGATGCCGAGAGAGCCGAAGAGATGCCGAGAGAGCCGAAGGGAGGCCGAGAGAGCCGAAGAGAGGCCGAGAGAGCACAAGTGAGGGCGAGAGAGCCGAAGAGAGGGCGCGAGAGCCGAAGAGAGTCGAAGAGAGGGCGAGAGAGCCGAAGAGAGGGCGAGAGAGCCGAAGAGAGGGCGAGAGAGCCGAAGAGAGGGCGAGAGAGCCGAAGAGAGGGCGAGAGAGCCGAAGAGAGGGCGAGAGAGCCGAAGAGAGGGCGAGAGAGCCGAAGAGAGGGCGAGAGAGCCGAAGAGAGGGCGAGAGAGCCGAAGAGACGGCGAGAGAGCCGAAGAGACGGCGAGAGAGCCGAAGAGACGGCGAGAGAGCCGAAGAGACGGCGAGAGAGCCGAAGAGACGGCGAGAGAGCCGAAGAGACGGCGAGAGAGCCGAAGAGACGGCGAGAGAGCCGAAGAGAGCTAGAGAGAGCCGAGAGAGGGAGAGAGAGCCGAAGAGAGGGAGAGAGAGCCGAAGAGAGGGAGAGAGAGCCGAAGAGAGGGAGAGAGAGCCGAAGAGAGGGAGAGAGAGCCGAAGAGAGGGAGAGAGAGCCGAAGAGGGAGAGAGAGCCGAAGAGGGAGAGAGAGCCGAAGAGGGAGAGAGAGCCGAAGAGAGGGAGAGAGAGCCGAAGAGAGGCCGAGAGAGCCGAAGAGAGGCCGAAAAGAGGGCGAGAGAGCCGAAGAGAGGGAGAGAGAGCCGAAGAGCGGGAGAGAGAGCAAACGAGACAGACGGCCGACTAGAGGCCAAGAGAGCCCAGGAGGGCCGGAGAGAGCAGTAGAGAGGCCGAGAGAGCCAAAGAGAGGCCGAGAGAGCCGTAGAGAGGCCGAGAGAGCCGTAGAGAGGCCGAGAGAGCCGTAGAGAGGCCGAGAGAGCCGAAGAGAGGGCGAGAGAGCCGAAGAGAGGGCGAGAGAGCCGAAGAGAGGGCGAGAGAGCCGAAGAGAGGGCGAGAGAGCCGAAGAGAGGGCGAGAGAGCCGAAGAGAGGGCGAGAGAGCCGAAGAGAGGGCGAGAGAGCCGAAGAGAGGGCGAGAGAGCCGAAGAGAGGGCGAGAGAGCCGAAGAGAGGGCGAGAGAGCCGAAGAGAGGGCGAGAGAGCCGAAGAGAGGGCGAGAGAGCCGAAGAGAGCCGAAGAGAGGGCGAGAGAGCCGAAGAGAGGGCGAGAGAGCCGATGAGAGGGCGAGAGAGCCGATGAGAGGGCGAGAGAGCCGATGAGAGGGCGAGAGAGCTGAAGAGAGCCGAAGAGAGGGCGAGAGAGCCGAAGAGAGGGCGAGAGAGCCGAAGAGAGGGCGAGAGAGCCGAAGAGTGGGCGAGAGAGCCAAAGGTACAGCGAGAGAGCCAAAGGTACAGCGAGAGAGCCAAAGGTACAGCGAGAGAGCCAAGGATACAGCGAGAGAGCCAAAGGTACAGCGAGAGAGCCAAAGGTACAGCGAGAGAGTCAAAGGTACAGCGAGAGAGCCAAAGGTACAGCGAGAGAGCCAAAGGTACAGCGAGAGAGCCAAAGGTACAGCGAGAGAGCCAAAGGTACAGCGAGAGAGCCAAGGATACAGCGAGAGAGCCAAGGATACAGCGAGAGAGCCAAAGATACAGCGAGAGAGCCAACGATACAGCGAGAGAGCCAAAGGTACAGCGAGAGAGCCAAAGGTACAGCGAGAGAGCCAAAGGTACAGCGAGAGAGCCAAAGGTACAGCGAGAGAGCCAAAGGTACAGCGAGAGAGCCAAAGGTACAGCGAGAGAGCCAAAGGTACAGCGAGAGAGCCAAGGATACAGCGAGAGAGCCAAAGATACAGCGAGAGAGCCAACGATACAGCGAGAGAGCCAAAGATACAGCGAGAGAGCCAAAGGTACAGCGAGAGAGCCATAGGTACAGCGAGAGAGCCAAAGATACAGCGAGAGAGCCAAAGATACAGCGAGAGAGCCAAAGATACAGCGAGAGAGCCAAAGATACAGCGAGAGAGCCAAAGATACAGCGAGAGAGCCAAAGATACAGCGAGAGAGCCAAAGATACTCTCCGCGTTCGTATGTGTGTATTGAGAAATCAATCTAAGGTAAAATCCAATAAAACAGTAAACGTGTGAACATTATTGCTGGAGAGCAATTGTTCCAAAGGCAGAAGTCATCAATATCCAATATGTTAAAGGCGACACATAAGTGGCTGTATAAATATAAACAATTTCTATAAAAAATGGAAAAGTTACAGGTGAAAATTGTGGAAAGTAGTTTTTTCATAGTGATGTTTGCAAAGCATCATTGTTAAAAACATTTGGAAAATTTTATAGGTTTTATAGATGTGTGGTCTAAAACATCCATCATATTGTTCGCATTGGCAATGTATCAATAAGAAGTAGTTGATTTATTGTAAGATAGGAGTTGGCCTAATAATTTAGGTCAATGTCTTCCAGCCCAGGTACAACTTTCGAGCTTCCTAAAATACATTAAAAATTTGCTTATTATTGTATTCTTTAATAACTTCTCGGCAATTTATAAATCCCATTAAGAACTACAAAATACTTAGTAGGCAATTTAAAGGGGCCTTTTCGAAGGTTGGTCAGGTCAATCACTTCATTGCATGAACCATGCTTGGCTTGCAAGCTAATTTATTACTATATTGCAAGCTTCAGTGAAGCCATTTCCTGCCAGTTAAAAATGAGATAGTACAAACAAGAATTTGGTATAGATTACCAATCTAGGACAGCAGTTTGAACTACATAGACGGGTTGTAGAATAAACCTTTTAAATCTGTATTAAAATCGTGCACGGTATACACATGTTGCGTCAACTGTGTCTCCACACTTCAAGTCAAATAGTTTTTCAGATAGGAATTCGTTATTAATAGTTTCATCTCTTGGCAATACAAAGGGAATGAATTTCAGAGCCATCTATAGGGACTACGCGTACTCTGAAAAGATTTGACCACAGCTTAAAGCCCACTGTATAACCATGTATTTTTCTGTGTATGTTATGCTGCTTTTAATGTGTCATATCGCGACGGATCTGTTAGTAAGTACCTCGTAGATGGGTGTGTGGCAGACAGTTGGCCTTCTAGGTCTCATCCCTGTACCATACCATCTTGCTTCGTGTGTAGAGGTATCAGCACAGGGGAACTGTACCTCTGCCCATGACCGACAGATGGCATTAGGGTGTCATCCAGTCTATCTACTTTCATTTACACTAGCCTGCAACAGTTTCCCGGTTTTGATGAACATTGGCTTTTTATATGGAAGAAAGCGTGCTGATTTGGAAAATAAGTTTTTCCATAACATCTACCATTTTTATGCAATTTGAAATTTTATTAATTTGGACACTAGACCTATACAGTAATACGTATGTATGAAACTATAATTATTATAGGTCTATAATTTTATAACTTAAGGATACCCATCTGTGAAATTTTGAAAATCTGCAGTTTTCATTGGATTGGTTTGAAATTTTAACACAACAATCACTGTATAGTGAGGAGTAACTGCTAACTTTCATACATTTAGTCAGATTAGTTGCTAACATATTAATATTTTATTATATTTTTTAAATATTTGTACCTATAAATGGTTCCCCATGATGCAATTTTGATTTGAAAAACTTATAATTTTCAGTTATGTCCTGTAATAGAATGTTAGCAAATTGATGAAATAGTTGTTTAATCTTGTTATTAGTTTGGATAAAAATAAATTTTAAAGTTTAAATTCATAATTTTTTTAATTTCAATTTCGAAATGTAAACTTTAATATTTAATTACTCAGCAGTTATTCACGTTATGAAAAAATTATCTTATTTCTTTTTAATGTTATTTCTAAGCAGATACACCAAATTTCATGCATAAGTACTGAAAATTGCATTGTGTGGAGCATTTTAAAGAGCAAAATAGTGTTAAAAATAAAAACATGGAAAAACTAAGTTTGAAGTCATAGCAAGGATAATGGAACTGTATGGATTTAAATGGACACAACCACTTACAGGCAATCAGTTAGACGGCCACGTGACATAGTTAAAAAGGCCGTAAGGCTATAAAAAGCATATCAAAATAAAGCAGAAGATTTAAACTATTTGATAAAACAAAAATCCATTTGACAATTTTTGAAATTTTTAGCCTTTTACACAGATGGGTATCTGTAAGATGAATAACACTCATTTTGAGTCTTCAGAGCCTAAATACTGTATATTTGCAAAATAAGCCACCGCTTATGTTCTTCCGTGATGAGCTGATAACTAATGTAAACAGTTCGAGTGCGAGTAGCTATAGTATTCATTTATCTCTGCGCGACCATGTCCAGGCAATAAAGCTTTCAACCATTGAATCTTAGACAAACATCCGTTAATTACTCACCCTTATAGGGACTCATCTGTCAAAGTTCCTTATAACTCATGGTGATCGATAGTGTGATTTCCGGAAAAGGTTCATTTCTATTTCTGTATTTTTAGTTCGTATTGTGTCGTGGTACATTTTTAACAATAGCTTCAACCTCTTCTAGGAGAAAATGTGTGAACAATCCTAACAACTTCCGTTATGTGTGTGGTTCTTTCTTGCTTCGGAAGCAGAAAACTAACATTACATCATTTATTAAAAAGGTGTATTTTGCATATTTTAATGTTAAGCTAGGACATCAAAATCAAACATGGGCTCCACATACTGTTTGAAAAACATGTAGAGAAGGACTAAGGCAGTGGTACAATGGAAAACAAAAATCAATGAAGTAAGATATGGCGTAAAAAAAATGTTACTTCTGCATCTGTAACGTATCTGGGTACAATAAAAAAAAAATAAATCAAAAATTAAATATCCAGATGGTCTTGTATCAGCTCTAAGACCTATGCCATTTGGAGTAGATCTTGCTATGCCTGTCCCACCAACTCAACTAGAGGATACTGAGAGTTCAGTCTCTGGGTTAACAGAAAATTCTAATGTTGATCAGTATTTCCCAGCACACACTGTTGAAGACAAGTCACAGCGTTTTAGTAAAGAGTTGAATGACTTACTAAGAGACTTAGGTCTTACCAAGGACAAGAGCGAATTACTAGGATCTAGGTTGAAAGAGAAAAATATTCTGGGCCCAGACACATTTTCCTAGTAAAGGAATAGAAATAAAGAATTTGCCAAGTTCTTTAAGATGGAAAACCAGCTTGTTTATTGCAGAAATGTATCAGGTTTAATTCAGCAACTGGGAAGACTAACATATGATAGTAACGACTGTCGTTCATTTATTGATGCTTCAAAACGAAGGCTAAAAGTCGTTTTATTGCAGAATAGAAGCGAATTTGCCTCAATACCGCTTGCACATTCTGTTTACCTAAGAGAGTCCTATGGAAATCTTGAACCATTTTGGAAAACCAGGAACATCAATGGCTATTGTGCAAGGACCTAAAGGTATCCAGTATCTTAATAGGGCAACGAAGAGGTTATACAAAATACCCATGTTTTTATGCGCATTAGACAGTAGAAATAGGGTTAAACATTGGACGAGAGAATGGCCTAAGAGAAAAAGTTTAACACCAGGAGGGGAAAAAAAACGAAAAAAAAAAAAAACGTAATTCGTGCCAGTCTAGTTGATCCAAAGAGAATGTTATTACCTCCATTGCATATAAAACTAGGTACCTATTGTGAAAATTCGTGAAAGCATTGGACAAAAATGATTCGTGTTTCAAATATTTGAGTAGTAAATTTTCAGCGATATCTGAAGCTAAGATAAAAGAGGGAGTATTTGATGTACGTCAGATATGGCAGCTAATGAAGGACAATGCATTTTTGGATGTCATGCATGATAGAGAACAAGCATGCTGTGCTTTCAAAGAAGTAGTCAATAAGTTTCTGGAAAATACAAAGTATCCGCAATACGAAGTAATTGTGAGAAATATGTTAGAAAAGTTACGAATACTTGGGTGTAATATGAGTTTAAAACTTCACTTTCGTATTCGCATCGATAAAATTTCCTGATAATTTAGAATCCCTCGACGATGAACAAGGTGAAAGATTCCACCAAGAAATCAAAGATCTATCAGGGTCGGTGAAATGTTGCGATGCTAGCGGACTACTGTTGGTGCTTGAAAAGGGAAATCGTTATAAACCAGGCTATAAGCTTATATCAACGCAGCCATCCTTCCGGGCAAGGAAAATGTAACTTCATACCCTCTTTTACAGGTATGTAGGTATTTATTTTCATTGTTTACTGATAAATTTTTCATTATTTTATAACGCACTTTAACATCAAACATACCATTTTTCATTATTTTCATTATAATATTTAGTGATTTGTAGAAAAACCCTATGTGATAGAGAAAAACTAATCATCATTCAATTTAGCACATTGAAATTAGCTACAGTTCGTTTGGTTTATGTTGAAACATGGGAATTAGAGAGAGAACGCACTACTGCCCGCGCTTTTGTGGGTACTCCATGACTGCCTAATCCCATTTCGTATCGGTTCCATGCAACATACAACATGCAACGGTGCGATTGACTGCCTGACTATATCGCAGCTATCAGAGAGCAGCGCTTTAAGAACTGCTGTTAGATAGCGGCAGTGTAGAGATCCCGTCCAAGAAGGGTTCCTTGGAGGGTCCCGGTAAGCTGCTAAGGTCTTCGGCTTCATGGATATCGGATGCTGGATCACATCCGCAGTCTTCACACGCATCTTCCGATTCAGAGTAACTGTCTTCTAAATTTATGTTGAATCTGCCCAATATATCGTCCATTAATCCGTCTTTTTCCCAATACATTTCTTCTACGCGCTTCACATGCTCACAGACAGCTTTCCAATTTTCGGGCAAGAAATGCGATGTGTACGACCTATAAATTGTAATACGAATAGCCGCCTTTATAAATGAATCGGCTGCTGTGCTTGTTGGTTGTCTGTTTGGTCGTTTCCTTCCTGGTGTTCTAACAGCGGTCCCATTTTCGTCTGCTTTATTCTTTTCTTGCAAAGTTCTGTATATTGAAGTGCGAGATACACCAGTAGCTGCGGCGGTTCTTTCCATGACCTGTGTCAAGGATATTGTTGGTTTATCCAATGTTAACGCCTCTAGTTCATCAGCAAAACACTTATGTACCAAACATACAACTTCCCGTGCATCAGATTGAAGAGGTTTCCCCTTTCTTCCAACGCCAGCTTGGAACAATACGATTGTCAACACAATGAGCAGGACTAAACACATCACCAGCATTTCCATATTTCACTCTCAATATTAAGGGCTATATGTACATAAGCAGCCCGTATATACACTCGTCGAAACACGTATTACCGACGGACGCAGACTAGGCAGTCGCGGATAGCCGTGGCGATGTGTTGTCATCCCTCCCCTATCACAGGGAGGGGTAGCGCTAAGTAGGTCATGTTCCAACTTAAACCAGACGGACTGTAATATCACCTTTCGGATCTCAAACCGGCGGGGAAAATTTTTTTCTGCAGGCTAGTATTATCTGTGGTTAGATGGTACAACATTCGCTAGTACTATATTCATTTCTGTTACTCTTTTAGACTTGAGGAATCTTGGGTCGTAGTGTTAAATATTCAATCCGGTGTTTACCTTGGCGATTGAAGGGAGATTTGAACTCAGGACCTCCCGAATGCGGGCCATAGGCCTGAGCCATCCCGCTAAGTTAGTCCTAAATTCCTCTTGCGCTTGCAAGGAAATTAGCAATAAGAATTTCTGCAAGGGTTGATCTGGATTAACATGAAGTAGGAGAGGAATAAACGTTCGTAAGAATAGTTTGACCAAGGTTGTCTCTTAAGTTGGTTTGTTTTGCTCGCAAGTTCCATCTATAGCGCCTGAAAACCCTGAACTCTGCACACTGCACACTCAAGTTAACATAGATGCCTATATAATCACCCTTACGCTGGATGGAACAGCGTGACCCTGTGTTTACAAACCATGGAAAGCGAAATGGAACATTTCCCACGTCTTATGCTGTTTTACTATCATAAGGACAAAACCGCCTCACAATGCCGGCAGAAAGTTTGTCTGTTTACGGATAAGAGAGAATGTCAAAAGTGGTTTAGTCGATTTCGAGCTGGGAATTTCTCCCTAAAACAGGAAGTTGGACAATTACTGTTTCATAGCTGTGCTGCGGGCGAGGTGTGCTCCTAGGCGTTCTTAGTGATTGAAACTTAAAGAGAAACTAACTTCTGAGACAGAATTAAATGTAATAGAGCAGAGAAATGCATGCCAGGAGTCCAGGAGTAAGCACAAGTCGCCTGAGTTAACCCAGGCGGATGGTAAAGTGGCCACGGTACCTATCCGTTTAATACGGATTTACCCGTGAGATTGTATAGGTTATAAGAAATGCATGCGAGTGCAACAGGCTTTTTAATACGATTACCTTTGTTGTTTGAATATAAACCACCTGAATGGCGGATATCTTGTGTGTCCGATTAGTGTTAACCTTTTTCTTGCATTATGACAATGTGACGTTATTACTATTAGTAAACGTACGAAATTCAGAAGCTCGAGGATGGCTTCACCAGGAACTAATCATCACTTTACTAATGAAGATAACCCATTCCACAAATAGAGCTCCGGAAGTAAGACCGGGGAGAGCATCCTAAGACAATGGACAATGAAACTGTTTCCACACACAATGGGTTTTTGTTACAAGTTATCAATATCATCAAATAGCGTGAGAAGTATAATCGTGCGCGTTTTGCGGCACATCTGCAAGGTCGGCTCACATGAATCATTTCCTGCACTGAGACTGCAATAGATGCAACACCAGTTTCCCACAAGTTTGCAGCTGCAGTTTAGCAGGTAAATAATGCGCTATTTTAAATTTTTACAGCTATTCATTGTCAAAGCAACTCATTTGCATGGCTCCGCGATAACGTGTGGGGCTCGCATTCGGCAAGTCCTGGGTTGGTTTCCCGTCGACCGCATCTGCTTGTTGGCGGATTGTTCGTTGTCCTCTTTAGGCAGTTCCAGCAACGGTATGGCTCTACGAGCGTGGACGCGCGTCTCTGTGCTCTGACTTCCTGCAGCCTATACCCTCCTGTGTTGTCTTCACTTCATCCCTTCCTCCTGTACGGGAGTGATAGCCTTCTAATCCAGAGGTTCAGAGTTCACTTATGGATGAAAGGTGGGAAGGTCTCTTCAGCAAGAATTGTTCCCTAGTCTTATCAACTTATAAATAAGCACGCGTTTAAAAGAAGAACCAAAAGTATGGAAACCCCCCCCCCCCCAAAAAAAAAAAAAAAAAAAAAACCCAACACTTGTTCATCAGCAATGACGTTCGCCCGTTTTCTAAGTCAAAACCGTCTATATTGTTGAATATATTAAATATGACAAATGGAACAAGTTAGAAAATAAATGAAACAAAACAAAGCCAAATTGCGATAAAAGCTTACAAGGACATTTAAGGTTGCCTAATTTGTTTAAATGAGAATCTTTCTGTTTACATCAAATTCTAAGAAAAAGAAAAACGCCCGTAATCTGTTAGAAAATCTTATTTCTCTACTTCATGTTATACGAGATAAACATTTACAGAAATTACCTTATTGCTAATGCACTTGTAGTTGAAAGGGGAATACAGTACGCTCTAAGCGATACTTAAATGTTTTAAAGCTGGTCGCTATGTGGTTGCTTTGAAATTTTTCTCCTTGCAAGGCCAACAGTAAAAAAAATGCAGTACCCCTTCCCGTTTGAAGAAAATATAAGTATTGGAAATAGTTTAATAAAAATGTATTTGATGTAAGTTGTATGTTTTAACGAGACCTACATTTTTTGTGCACTAAGATTTTGCTTATCTTTTACGATTTAGTAGTTACGCAGATGTCCTACAGAATGAACTTCAGAGGTTATTCCCAGAAATTTAATATCTACGTTTCATTTGCTTTGAAAATATCTTAAATATTTTAATCATAATAGTCAATCATTTTTGATAAATATTTTTAAAAACACTCTTACGTAAAAATTAATCTGAAGAAGGGGAGGAAAGGTTCTTGAAAATCTTCATGTCGCATCTTTGGAAGATGAGTTCAAATATCAAATTTAGTATTTAAACGGCCGTTCGTTTTGCGTTACACACGCACGCGGGCACGCGCCTTTTTCTATATTTTTTTAATTCAGGAAGTCTCGAAATATTTCTGGTGATATCGCTATCGAATTTGAGTTGAATACAATACCTACCCTATTTAACTATATGTAGTAGGAAAAATAACTGCTTTTTGTTAAGAAAAGTGAACAAATGGCATTTTAACCCTCACCAAATTAAGTAACGACAAATGTTTCTGGTGGGAATGTTTAAGAATGGTGGGGAATAACAGCAAAGTCAAGCGCTGTAGGTCGGGGTCAGGAGAGATTGTAGTGCACATTAATAGCGAGTTTTCTTTGCAGCGATGTAAATATTGTGGCCAAACCCTTGTGATACAGTCGGTCAAGCCATCAATGAAGGCTTTGAGCGCAGGAGATTCAAGAAAGCAAACCGTATGATACAGTCCACTAGACATTGGAAAAAAGCTCTCACTAGCTACTCTTCGAGAAAGTTCATGTGTCTGTAGCAACAGGAGACACTAAAATTACAGCAGAAAATAGTTACCAGATAGTTGATCGTGTATTAAGAGTAATTTGTAAGTTGCAAAGCGAGGCTTATAAACATCTTTTTTTAACCGTTTAATGAAGTATTATCTTTGTCACCTATTGATTTCAGTAGTTACCTAAATTAGTAAATATATTTACAGAAAAATATATGCTTAGAACTATAACACACTTCTAAATCGAAGTTACTGCCACTTACCCAATCGAAATGTAAGCAAGAAGCCATTTTGTGGCAGACCAGTTAAATTTAGAACCTTTATGTGTGTTTAAATTTGTTATTTTTAACGTGCTTTAACCTGGTAGATGATGCAGGACGATGAATAGTTGAAATAGTGCTCAAATCACAACGGTAGGCATCACACGTAGGTTTCTGTGACACACGCTCTCCGTGACGTCAGCTGTAGGTACTCAGCCGTACTCACAGTAATAGCTGCCTGAAGTTACAGATACAGATTTTTCGTAACAAATAAATCGCTAATAAAACAACGGCCCTCAGCTCTAACCAGTAGAGACAAATTAATGAAGGTAAAGGAGCAATTGTTATAAAATACTAAATACAAATATTAAATGCAAGACTAGTAAGTCTTGCGGAAATAAGAGTACACAATAAAATATTTTACGTGATCTAGTGTTTTCCGCGTCACGTATGGCTTTGTTTATTCAGTTGTAGCACACTTTCATTTTATTTAATTTCTTTCTTGCCAAATCACTGCATTTGTTTTCGGGCATTGTTCATACTCTTCAGCCTAATAAATGCGCGCATTCGAACAAAACACTACGGTCGATATTTAGACGTTAATTGATCAATTAGGGTCTTCATTACTTTTGGACATTTATTTAAGCTACTGCCGTGAAAGGCAAAGAAATCTTGCTCTAGACTGATGACGCTGTGAAGCCACTACTCAAGTTGGTTTAATTAGTCTTTCCCTTGAAAGCGACGAAAGCCATGACTTATCTGCAGGAAAGTAGCTGGTGTCTCCCATATAACGAATTTCGTCTGGTTTTGATTTTCCTAATCTATATGCTACATAGCCTGCCAACATTTCTAAAACTTGCTCAATTCGGGAATTTGTGCCTGTGTTACTGTTTCTTGTACATGTTCCAGTTGTTCAATAAGATGGTTAACACAGGAAAAGAACTCGCAATCCTCATATTCCTGCAGAACTCTTGTGTAAATTCTTTTCTTCTACCCCTACTTCTTCTGCCTCTTTATCGTCACTTTCAATATCAACGGTAATATCCCGAGCATAATTATCAGACTTAAAACCTTGGAACAATTGCGTTCAAGAAGCTAGGATTTTATTCTCTGATTCACGGTAGTTGGTAAGGGATGATCATGAAATTATCTAGACTCCTTGAGAAAAACAACTCAATTACATCTTGATTAGTTTTATATTCCCAAAAAAATATGCTGCTACTGAACGTAGGTGACTCACATTTAACCCTTTCAGACCCGAATTACTTTGCTACTTATGAAGTTCTTCCTCTAATTTGAAACCGGTTTAGATTAGGCGGTCTGGGACACCTTCAGCTTGCTGGCTCGGATAGCCATGATCGTTAAGGCAACACGTAGTGTACTGGCCATGCACTCAAAGCCTGAGGTCGTGAGTTCGAGTCTCGGCAACCGCAGTCAAATGTGCCTGTGGTAAAGGACGGGGAGGGCCCACGTAAAATAATCGGTGTGATGGCACGCGTGGATGATGACGGGGTATCGTTTGACATTTAATTTTGTACAATTCAGAACATGTTTTTACATAGGTTTAATTGGTGACGAACAGTATAACAAGAATATAGCAGAAAAAACCGTTAAAAGTATTACAAGTAGGCAAAAAATGCTTATGTCCATTATAATGGATACCGAGACTGAAAGGGTTAAACATTTCTGTATTTTAAAACGATTCCGCGAGCTATACTATCACTCATTTCAATCAGAGCAAGCAGCTAGCCGGCTAGTGACTTCTACACCAGCTGACGTCATCAGCACGGAAGTCTACTGCGCATACAGCTGGTGATACTACCGTATTACTCAACATACCGTGGCTCAATGAGCCCGGGTTCTTAAAAGTTAGTGATATTTGTCTTCTCAGGTAAGGGGAAAACCACAAAAGAAAAGAAAAAAATATTGGGATAACTCATCCTAATTGAGATTCGAACTCCGGACCTCTTGAAGGTGAGGCAGACATACTGCCCCTACACCATACACGCGGGTCCTCTACCATCGTTTAAATCAGGAAAACAGACTTATTCTCAACTAAAATCAAAATCAAACCTATCCAAGTTGTTCGGAAAGAAAACAAAAGAAGATTTGGTGCCATATAGGGAAAACAGTTACAAAAGACTGACATATTTGTATAAGACCCGTACAAAACTGCTTTGGTGCTGTATTTACAAAAGTTGATGGTTAATGTTAGCTTAATTTGGGCTATTTTTGTTATAGTAGAGTAGCGGGACAGATTCTAGCATACCGGCGACAATGATATGATCCTGGTAATTGAAAGCGTCACTAAACACAATTTAATTTGACACCTAAAGCAGCATACAATATTCACCACGAGGAAGAAGAAACTTGGGAAGATTTAGGAAAAGATCAAAGCAGCAACAATTTGGAGCTGAAACAGACCAATAAAAGGTTTAAATCATGATGAATAGAACGTAAAGTATTGGGTAATATTGGTTAAACAATTTATTTTCTTAGTGTAGTTGTGTAATAGAAGCAGAAACGTGACAACACTGCCATGTTAAACATCTGCCTGCTGTATTTGCAACTTTGCAGCTGCCTGCTACCTATGGACCCCTACCAAGTTGGATATTTCCAAGACGACTGACTCAAGCCTGCATTTCCTCAAACACATTAGTAACATACTCATGTATATGTTCTCTCCACGGAATAGCAACATTAAATATTACAAGTTGTAGCGGTTACAAGAGCACAATTTCATACACCTAGCAACCATAATTTATTACTTTACGTACCATCACTATTACCATTAAAAAAAAATCCCAGCGCAACAGCCCATGAAGGGCCAAGGCTTGCCGCCCAGTCGCTGCGTCCCCCACCTCTGCCCACTAAGGCGTCATTGTTGGGGTGCAGTACTGGAGGGCGGGACGTGGTCAGCGCCCCGAGCCCTCCCGGCCAGTTGCACGGCCTTCTCGACCTGGGGTCGCTACTTCTCCATTAAGTAGCTCCTCAATTGGTCTCCCAGGACTTAACGAGGCTGAGTGCACCTCGTGCCAGACCTCCCAGCGGGGTAAAAATCCCCATGCTGGTACCGGGCATCGAACCCGGGTTCTCCACACCAGAGAGAGGCGCGCTACCACTGCGCTAAGGAGGCGGTCTAAGCTAATAGTACCTAAGAAAATGTCAAAATGTGTAAACTACACAAAATTTAAAATGGTGTGGGGGTAGCGTGTCTCAGCACTAGAGAAAACGATCAACTATAAAGTTCAACCCCAAGAAGTAAAGCAGTCCCATATTTCATAGAATGTTTAAAATTTATCTTTGGACGAACTGGCACAATAGCAAAATATTTTGCAAAGTGAGAGAAATATAAAGTTGGTAAATCTGTTCAGAATTTGGGTATTTTAAACACATAAAAGTACGGTGCTAAAACACCTAACAAATTTGTAAAATTTAGGTAATATATAAACTGTACGATTCTTTTTCTCTCTCTCTCCCTCTCTGTTCGAGAGCAACTATTCTACAGAGCACAGATGGAGAGAACTGACTCAATGTGTCACTTCCCCTACATCCTAGTTTAACCCCTTCCACTGCCTACCAGGCTCATGTTGAGATTTCAGCGGTAACACATTTGAGGTCCACTGAATCCGAAGGAAGTCCGCGCGTGCGTGAACAGCATAACTTAAAATGTTTAATAATTTGGCGTTTTAGTTTAGGAACCTTTAAGAAAGCTCCCAAAACCCCAGACAACCATTTATAGTTCATAGAAAAGTTTACTTCTTCGAAAACGGCTATTTTGATTTAAAAACAATATTTCTATGACAAATCTTATATTTAATTTTATACGAGTAGTCTGAGAAGCCCTCTCCATTCAAAATGAATTTTTCTACTGTCATAACCAGTAAACCGAAAAATATACTACATAATTTTAGATTTCTCTAAAAATGTCATTTCATTTTGTGCGGCATTAATCATTTGCGAGATATTCGCTGGCATTGGCTTGAAGTTTTCAAATACTTCATGCTTTTCTGAAGTCGTTTTTCTTCCACGACGAAAAGAACAGAATCTCAAGTTAACAGTCACCCGACTTAAATATTTACCATCGCTTCAGCCTTCTGTATCTCTCAATATTAAACGTGTAATAAACTATTTCTGCAAGCTTCATGTCAGTTGAGAAGAAAACTGAAGTATGATTGCTGGAAGAGGGTAGAGAAAAGTCATATTTAACACGAATATTGTGTCTCTTCCACAGAGAAGGTTCGCGGGCGATATTTTCCTCTATGAAGTAACAACTTAATCACGCATGACAGTTTTGAATGTAGGGCATTTAAACAGCCGAAAAGGTTTGGCCAAGAAAGACAACGATCGCTCTGTATTTTTTCTCCCATAATGCTCTACTTAGCTTCTGGAATGAGTTCGCATTCCGCTTTGAGTCTTCTAAATACGAGTAAAATGTGTGTACACCATTTTTATACGATCTCTTCCCATGGAGGCAATGCGACTACCTCCTGGGTCTCTCAGGAGGTAAACTTAAATTTACTAAGTCCTTCAGAAACTAATTTATTAAGGAGAGGTTATACTTCGAAAATCAAACAATGAGCCTGGTGCTTTATTGCTTAAATAACAGTTTTGCCAACAGGGCAGCGTCTTAAGCAAATAGAGTACGGACGAAGACCTTGGAAGTGAATTTTAAACTTTTATAGGTTGTAAATTACCAATGTTACATGCATTTTAAAAAATCGCTGCCTTTTAGTGCGACATTGTCCCGTTATTTGGAATGATTCGATGGCTTGATCCCAACTTAGTATCAATTTATGTTGGCAACAAGTATATTTGCTACTGAGCTGTTCGCGTTAACACAGGTTAAGTTAACTATTTAAACATTTAACATTTAAAATATAGAAAACGTGAAAGCACATGCTTGCAGGTATTTCACAGAATCTTGGGATATGTTTGAAAAGGTTTGATGTCACATGACCTTTTTCTATAGATGACAATCTCGCATAATATATACGATAATATTCACTTGAGGTTATTCTTCTACACACTTGGTACATTGTTTGGTGGAAATAATTCTCAAATTAAGTAATTCGAAGTTGGTTTGCGCGCACGATAGGGAAAACAGAACTGTTTGATATTGTCAGACAACTTGTTATTAATGAACCTAGACAGAAAAAGGAGGAATTGCATATATTCAAACAATCTTTATAGATGCTGCATGACAGCTCAACCTCGGAAAATTGAAATAGGTAGATAACAACGAAAGTTTAGGAAACTTCTAATGCTACAAAAGGCTATTTCACACGTTTTATATTTCAACAAACTATACATTCTTGTGCACCTAGCTAGATTTTGTTCAGCTTAAATTGTTTGCCATTTAAAAAAAAGTTCAGAATGGAAAAAAAAAAATCAGAAAATTATATATTTATGGTTTATTGCTCAAGCAAAAATCTCTATAAAATAAGCGTAGAGTTTATATCACTATTAGTGGCATTCTGTAGAAAATAAAATTATGAACCTTTTCATCTAAAAATTCCTCTTTTTTTTTTAGGTACAAGCAATACAAAGCTTTTATTTCTGTAACGAATTTTGAGGTGAAATACAATACTTCTACCTCCAAAATTATACACTAGAGAAGGTAGAACTGGTTTAGATTCTTTTCGGGAGGAGGGGGGGGGGCGGCTTGAATAAAGTGAATTTGTACCATGCAGTTTACGAGTAGTATACGTCCAAAATTTATTTTAGCATTTAAAAGAGCTTGCATACAATTTCAATTACTTTGAAAAATAACTTCCATTTATATTTGGATTTGTTTGATAAAATATTTCATAAAAAAAGAATTGAGCATTAAACAAAATGTGCACATTTTTTTCGAAAATGTTAGCATTGTTTCCCAAAATGTGCAACCTGGAAGTATTTTAGTCTGAAAAATGCTGAAAAAATATGAGTTAGAGATTTTTAAGCGGAACGAAAAAGACGTGACAAACGAATGAATCCATGTTCTACAACTTTCAAACTTGAAGTTGTGCAGAAGTGCACGCATCCCGTGCAGTTGTTGTAAGGATTCGCACATGGCGATGCAGAAAGCAGAACTATGTGGGCGTGGTCCAGACCGCGCTGCGAAGTGTATGACATCATCTGTGACTCAGAGCGTGGGGTACTGGACGGACACAAGTCCTAACTTGTGAGCTGACAACATACTGCTGGAGTCAGTCCGTTTTGAGAACCATAAGGAATTTAACACTGGACTGCGTACAGGGAAGTCAACATTTTGTTAGGATTCTCCATGAAATGAAACAACGATTATATTCTATAAATTAATTGCACTTTTAAATAATCGACTGAAAAGTATATCGCATTATGCTAAGATAACCTAAAACATTAAATAACGAACATGTCTATGGCAAGATTTCTATCAATCTTTTTTACTTAACTCTGCTACGTATAGTAGATAGCGGAAGTATTGCATTCCATCCAGCGGAAGTATTGCATTCCATCCAAAAATTCGATGTCAAAATTTTGCAGGAAATGTGTTTTGGGACCCCCCCGAGTCAAAAATTAATGTTTTTTAAGAAAAAGGTCCGCGCGCACTTGAGTGTATGAGAAAGAGGGAGTGAGAAGGAGAGGGAGAGAGAGAGACAGAGATAGTAGGAGAGAACAGCGTAACTAAAAAACGAAAGTGGTTAAAAACCCAAACTTGGTATTTAAATTTGGCATCTTCCAAGGATGCAACACGAAAATTTAAGAAAATCGTTCTAACGCATACCTTTACATGGAATATATAAAAAAAATTTAAAATAAAAAAAATGGCATGTGATTTCGATTAAAATACCACATGTTTAAGATATTTTAATAACAAATGAAACATCTTGAATTTTCAGGTAATGTCTTCTTCAAAGGTCTCCCGAAGATCCGTGGTTAACATTCCGGCCATGGCATTGAGTTTTTTGTCTCATTCTACTCTTTCCAACCTGTCCGATACACGGCATTGTGAGGAAGAACAGTTAATTGTATTAAGAGATCTGATTATCGCTTAAGGCCTACTGTGTTCCCATATTCTCCTTGCACCTACAAGAAAATGATCAATAATTTCTTCAAGTGTGTCTCGATTAACAAACTAAGAATAAGCGTTTACAAGAATAGTTTATAGAAGAGTAGAGAAACTTAAGTGAGTGCAACACATCAAACTTTTAGTTGTGCAGTATTTGTTTCGTTTACTATCCTTGCACTCGTCTCCAGTATTTGGAAGAACTTGAACCGAGTTTATGGTGAACTAATTACGATAGACATTTCTGGCTACCGTTGGAAAAACAATGGAACAGGTTTGGTCTAGCGCCAGGGGAGCAGAGGCCTGCTATGTAATCATGATCACACATAACCTAACAAACACGCTTGGAAGTTTGTGATTCTTGCTTTTCATCCAGTTTTTTCATTGCATACGTTTGTTGATATGGACAAGCGTTTGAATGTTATATTTCTGTATATGTTGAAAGCTTTTAGTTAATTTGAAACAATTCCTAGATAAAAATACAGGGTGAACTACACCGCAATATTTTCAGAGGATATGGAGATGTGAAACAAGTGATTTGAGATGGGAGACTTATGTCCTATTTGTCCAAATTTCCAAGTTACCAGTACCAATTCGCCACTGGCTAATGTCAACCACAAACGAAGCTACGTTTTAGGGCTTACTTCTCTGGCGCAATGTTTATGACATTAGCATTCCAGTATAAGCTCATCGTTTTCGAGTTCGTTTTATACTTTTTTGCCCTTTCTTTCTTTCGAGTAAAGCATTTTAATATCGTTTTGGTCTAGACTTTAAATTGAGTTTCAATTAATGCATTTTTATTTCAACATATAAGCACAAATAATTAAAATTCTTGCCAACAAAAGGTTGAATCCTGCTTAATACATTCATATGCTGTTCCTCAAAATGGGGAATGGTTTAAAGGGTGAAGGAAGTAAATTTACATTGTCTTTATTTTACAAGAACTACTCGAAATGAATTTTCATGTCAAAGTTGGCAGCGGTGAAGGAACGGCTGTCGCGCTCGATTCAACATTTCTGGTGTGAGCGAATGAAGGAAGTGGTGTGAATACTCTTCTTCGTATGGAATAAAAAAGAAAAACATAGTAACTACATGACAGGAAACGAACCCATGACATTCGGCATTACAAATTAAGGCACAATAGCAGTTAAATAAGCATCTCTGGAGTAGGGTACATTATAATGCAAGAAGGCAGCTAAACTAATCGTTGTTCAGTGTCGCATTGTCATGTGATTGGTTCGAGATTTGAGATTAGTGGCATTAAATCTGAGAACGCTGACAACAAGCTGCTGAAAATCGATATTTCTATACTCAGGTAGCAGTTTTAAAAACACTCGAAACCAATTTTTCAGCCGACTTTGCTTTAACACCGACTTCTCAGCATCTAATACCAATATGTTTAACACCATATAACTGCGTTATGTTTAGTCGCGGACCATACATTGCCTATCTCAAATTATGTTGTATTTACAATCTCTCAAGTTATTTCGATGTAGTTCATTAACATCCTGTATATCGCGAGTGACATATCGAGGGTAATAAAGTTCTCTATTTAATATAATGAATGTGTGAATTTGCTACTGGCAGAGAAAGTCGCAGGAATGCATTTTCTAGTCATTGTAACCTCTTTACAATGAAATCAATCTGAATTCCCTACTATCACCACCAAGTATTACACGTGTGCACCTATACCTAGCAGCCGGAAGCGGAACTGCCGCAGAAAGAACGGCGCCAAAGTGATGCGTTCATTATTAGCTCTCGTTAGCGCACTTAAGTACCGGAAAGGGTCACCGCCAGCGTGTCCTGCATATTTAACACTCAACGCTAATATGAGAAACAACCTGAAGCATATCGCCGATGGCTAACACTCGCTTTTAACAGGCTATCTACCATGTTTAATGCTATCATTAGCGAAGGAATGATTAAGAACCAAACTACAGCAACCGTGCGAATACTTGGCGGGGGAGAAAAATCTCTACACTCTATAGCAGGGGTCGACAAATCTGCACCGGCTGATATGACGTAATACCACAGTAAGGTACAAAGCAATACTTTATCCCGAGTCACACTCCCTCCTAACAACTCGGGTTCAAAGGTACACAAGCAGCAGTGTAAACCGCATCGATACTAACGAAAGATTTTATGATCCCATAGCAATGAACCATGATTTCCAATCACAATTACAAAATAAGGCTGGTTTAGATTTATTTAGACAACTGGATATGGCAATATTTCGGTCTTCAATAATATGCTGTGCTATGTTTAGCAATATATATGTGTGAGAAATTTTTTTTGTCTGAAATGAAGTTTATAAAAGCTACAAAGCAGACCCCGATTGACAGATAAAACCCTACATGCTCTATTGGCGTCAGTATTTATTTATGAATTTACATTAAACATATGTAAAACTGTAAAGCTCTGGATAAAGAGCAAGAAACCGCAAGTACGCAAAACAGATCACGTTAAACCTGCAATTTACGCCAAATTATTTTTGTAGCATTAAACCTTTCCCCAGATTTTCGTTTTTGTTTCAACTTTCAAATGTTTTATACTTTCTGACGTCACCATTCATTTATTTCTCGTGGTTGTGCAAACAATGGAATTTCAGTTTCATAGCCCCTAGCTATCGCTTCAGCCTCTTGTATCGCCCTTATATACATAACGAAATGTACCTATAATTACTATTTCATACATAAAGGCGTTAAATTATGTATCTAACTTTTCACTTGGTCATTCTTTTTTGTGCAGATTACCACTTCATTCTTTTGTTTAGTCGAACAGCAGTAATAGAAATGAATATTTTGGGTTATTCTATTTTTTATAGAGTTTAACATTTTCTGGTGTAATATTTGCGATATAGCAGCATTTAATTCCATATTTTATTTGTAAAATAGTCAAATATATTTTAACACTGATTTCCCCAGATAAATTCCGACTCCGTTCCAAAATTTATCGATTACATCAGACTTCTTAGTGACATTAGTTGTCAAAATTTCTGAAAACATTTAGTTCGATTCACATTTAGTAAAAATAAGCTTTTGTAAGGAAATCCACGTGAATGTAACACTAATTTATTTTTTGCATATTATGCAGCATACTTTGAAATACGAGGCCAATGCTTTATCACTGACTGATGCAAAGGCTAGAAATAAAACTATTGCCCGCGCTTTAAAACAGTCGAGTGTTGTCAGCCTTCCAAATTTATTGCATACGTTATCGTAAAGAAACCATTTGCAGTCAATATCAAGTATGATTAATGGGAAGTAGTTGTAAAAAATATCTGATTTGTTGCACTCAGATGACTACTCTGGTGCTAACTACTCCAACAAACTCATCTTAATCGAGACAAATATTTGCAGTTTTCTTGTAGGTGCAAGAGAAATAGGAGAATACAGCAGGCTTTGAGCGATAGTCAAATCCTTTAAAGCTGGTCGGTATTTGAAGGCTTTGAAATCCCGTTCTCTTTATACGACCTAGAAATAAAGTGAATAACGACCTTGCATTTGAGAAAAGTTTAAACTATTGCAAAACTCGCAGAAATAAGGAATATCTCCGAAATGGTTCACACTACAGACAAATACATTTGGACATAACTTGTTTTAACGAGATCTGCATTTTTTTTTATATAGAAACGTTTGGTCTAAATCTTACGGTTTACCAGTTCTGTAAGCCATCATGAGTAAACAAGACTACATGGGCTATAACCATATACGTTTCATTTGCCATTGAAATATCTTAAACAAGACATTTTAATAAAAATCGTTAAGTCATTTTTAAGAAAATTTAATTTTTCCAACTAAATGGTAGTTCAGGGTGGAGGAATTTTCTGCAAAATCTTCGTGTCGCATCTTTGAATGATATCAAACTTAAATAGTAACTTTGGTTTTTAACTGACTGTTTTTTAATTATGCTACTCACAGAAACACATGCACCTTCCCCTATTTGTTTATTTATTTTTTTTTTTAATTCAGGGGCCCTCAACATTTCCGGTGAAATCTCGACATCGAAATTTTGGGTCGAATACAGTACATCCCCTACTTACTATACATAGCAGAGAAAGTGACGAACTTGAGTAATTTTTGGACTAGCTACGAAAATTAAATGGGCATAGACAATAGCGCCACTGTTTAGTATTTTTTCTTCCCCTCCCTTTGTTAGAATTAATGGAGTTGTGTGGCTTTAAGTTACGTATATTGCAGCGTCTCTAGGGGTTCATCTGGGTGAACGAGTTCCGCTAATAAAAAAGTGAGTGACGAAATGCGAAGTGTAAGATCATATGCTGGCTGTACCACAAGTGATGGCGGTCGCACTAGACGCTATAAAAGGCCGCGGCCCCTACGTACAAGAACATAAAACTGCTACATGTTGCCAAGTCTGGTATCCTGCTCCAGCAGAGAGGCGCTACCAAACGGAAATGCTAATCCATTGCTATTCTCAATGCTGCAGTAATAGCTAAAAACAACATACTAAATGTACGCAAAAACATTCACTTCACCTGTGGCGGAAATAATGTGCTAGCACGGACTAATATTTAGGATCGATCTAAATATATTTTTAGAATGCTCTTCCTATGTTATCCTTTGTCTTTATATCGATTTTAGAAATGGAAAACTGTCGACAAATTTTCGTGCAAATTGACTTGATGTGACATTCTGCGAGGATGCCGAACTTAAAATATCAGTATTGGTGTTCATGAAACTTTTCGTTGTTAGATATGCTGTGCGCATACCGATGAAACCTCGACATAGAATTCTTACTCTGTGTACAATACTTCCAACATATGGCTACTAGTGTGGTTTTCCGACCAAACTGGAAATAGATGGAGATGTTTAGAAATAAATCAGCACATATTTTAGGCATAAGTACTACAAACAAAATAAAGAATGGGTTGGATCCTGGTTGTACTCTTGTATTAAGGCAACATTTTTCGACTCATTTTCCATCCTTTTCGGATAATGTTTACACTGCACATAGATTTTATCTATGTAGTTTTAAGCGGTCCGTTTGGTTTGGGTTTTTTATAGTATCTTTTCTCGGAAAATGTTATCTCAAGCTTAAAATAACATTAACAAACTGCATAATCTACCTCCATGGTTTAATGGAGGCAGGAACTTAAGGAATTTGACTTAGAGCCGGTTCCCTGGAGTTTTCCGTTTATCTTGAAAGGGAGTAACTCCAAATACTTGGATCCCGATATATATTCTTTGAGGGCCGGTTAGTCAGTTGTTTCTATGGACTCAAAAACCGCGCATGGACGAAGGAAATATCGAAATGAGGCATGTTATCACCAGGTTGGCAGTCCACGGATATGCAAGAACAAGAACTATCACAAACCAAATATGGACTGTGAATGTATGCTATCACATCGAACTATGCACAAGGACAAAGTCAATCAGTGAATATGCAAACATGTAACTTCACTTGGCTATTTGGTTGCAGTTAATTCTATTATATTCCATGGACTTAATTCCACAAGGAGGTTAAACATTTTATACATTTTTTTCAGTTTGCAAAATACTTGCAATCTTTATTAGTTTAAGAGAGTTTACTCGCTATTGAAAATGAAATAGGCAAAAGGGTTTCTCTGAAGCTCAAGTTAACGCACACTGTATAAAAACAAAACGGTTTGACTGGTCGAGCCTTCCTGGTTTTACTGATTCCCTCAAAAGTGCACAGTCGTATTCCCTCCCAATTTTCTGTTCAAATGTAGTCCGATTCCATCCATAGCTTAACCGCACGATCTTGCATCAGATTTTACACAAACTTCGGACGGCCAAGCACAATAATGCAAATAACTAATCAATACCATTGGTGTGTTTAAAAATCATTTTCTCACACACACACACACACACACACACACGCACGCACGCACGCACGCACGCACGCACGCACCTCCGAACACCATTCTTCAATATTTTTGGAAGCTAAATGTACAGTTTTTTATCAGAATTATTAATTGCCCCCTTTCATTTATGACTTTTTCCACATTTGCCATTATCTGTACTAGTGATGCCAACTTTATGTGAAAGAGGGAGGGGGGAGGGGGAGGGGAGATTTGTCTCTGCCTACTTTTCGCCGAGCTATGATGCATCCATTGAACGCGAAAACAAACCTTAGAAAGGTCTTGCGCACAAAACGAAGGAGGTGGTGTGGAGTGACAAGGTGACGTCATCACATTCTCCAATACACTGGTACATACATAGAATTAATAGGCCAAGGACATACAAGGCAACCGAATCGATTAGTGCCTTTACTATCGATTTAGTAGGTATTATCAACAAAACTGAAGACCAAATCGTCTTAGGGAGGGAACCGTAATTTAATTCCAGGAAGTCCTTTTTGGTGTGGAGGGAATCGGGGGAAAAAGTTGACCTTAGGATGGAGTTGGTAGCCACTCGAGTTTTCAGCATTCTGGCTTCTCAACTCCAAGTGCAGATTCGATTCCCGGCAGGGGCGGGGCATTTTTCCTTTAACCAGAATCATTTCCTATCCTTCACAGAGTAGGAAGTGCGAATGTGAGTGTTTTATGTTAAAACTGATAAAACCAACATTAAAAAGAACACAGTTCAGCAAATAATAGCATCAGTTTTTCAATTCAGACCGCGTTTAACCAAAGTTGGATATATAAAATAATGTTTCGTTCTAATTCAATCTTTTATATATCTATAATTGCGACGTCGCGATATGAAATCACGTTAAAGCGATTGTAAACAGATAATGGGGCTACAAAACGCGTTCTACAAAAGAATCGAACCTGCACTTTGAGACATACCTACATACGACAGTGTTGAGATAAAATATACTACGTGAATGTAGTGTGTTTAAAGCCAGTAATGAGAGAAGGCCCCTGTCTGCGGCTTGCAGTGTGCAGCTGGTTTCGAACGTCCCCAGGTTGCATGCAGATCCTACGATACACATTTTTCCAACGAAGCTGTTTGTGCACACAAACCGGTGAAGCTAGCGTGCAAAGGCTGCTATTTAAAGGCGTATGCGCGCATCGTTCTTGCACTTCTTTCATTCTTTCTTTCAGGTGATTAAATAAAACCACGCGATCCTATGTCTTCATTCTGTCTGAGACACTTAATGAGGGCGTTGACCTGTTTAAAATTAACCCAAATGTTCAAATTTACTATAATGAAACATTAAAACGCTCCCACTAATAATACTATTCCAATTATAGTGGTAAGAGGAGAGCAAAAAAACTCCAAAGTGCTGCACAGTGTTTTGCCTTTCGGTATCCTCGGCGCTCGACGTAAAGAGTTTACTTACCAACTTTATGAAAGGAGATGCTGAAATTGGCCACCGTTCATATATTTTGGCACCTCTTTGGGAAACTATCCATCACTCGCCGCAATTCACGTTGAGAAATACTGGCAACTTCCTGAAGGATAAATCTTTCAGAGTGTATGGGTTTGTCTTGCACACTAAGCTACCCCAGAGTAGAAATAGCTTATTGGAGCTCTGAGAAACCTTTCTCCGCTAATGGCTCACTATACACCTCTTTTTTCGTCCTGAAGAGATACTTCATGAACAATATTAGATTATGAGTTATAGGGTCGTTTTTTTAGTCAACAGTTGACGTCCGTACATACATAAACGCAACCCCCCCCCCCCCCCCGCTTTTTAGAGAATTAAGACAGGTAACGTGATTTTGCCTTTCTTTTTTCCTCAATAAGACTGCGACAGTTCATAGGCTAATCGTTCGATGAGAATAAGTTTGTTTCAGAACATAATTATTAGTAGAGATTTGCCCCCCCTCGGTCCCCCAATCTAACCTCCCATAATTTCTATCTCTGGAGTAACTTAAAGTTTACAAGACAAATCCACACACCCCGGAAGAATTTACACAAAATATCCGCCAGCAAATTGCAGGCATTTCTCAACGTGAACTACGGCGAGTGATGTATAGTTTCCGAAAGAGTTGCCAAAAATGTATAGACGACGAAGGTGACCAGTTTCAGTATCTCCTTTCATAAAGTTGGTAAGTAAAGCCTTTAAAAGCACACACACGCACGCGCATACACTGAACAAAAATCTCTTGATTTATGATAGAATAGCCCTCAAACGTAAGCAGTTAGTACTGACATTTTGCAAGTCAATACCTATCACACGAGCAAGTGCACGAGTTAAACGTTTTTAGGAAACCACTTAATTTAAGATATCGGAGAAGCTTGCCGATGCAGGCAAGCAGTTGCCTCCTAGTACACAAATCGTTACATACACCAAGCCGATATCGGAGTACGGAATAGTAAGGAAATGTTTCACTGTTAAGGGTACATTGCAGTGGATACTTTCACGACAGGATAATTCCTGCTAATCATCCTGTATTTAACACCACAAAAGCTCTTGTCTTGCCTAGTAGGCAAGTTGGCCTTCTCTTATAAGCCAATTTTACTCCAAAGCTTTCATCTCTGCCCACATATTTTCAACAGAATTCAAATCTAGTGAACGAGGACAATCACTCATCTTTTGCCTTTGTGAAACCTGCAGACTTGTGCCCAATTCAAACATTCTATCGGAATATCTACTGTCATTGACTCAGGAGAATCTCCGTCTTAGAACGTGCAATCGCGCTGTGGAGTGGGGAGCGTCTTGGCACGATGTAAACAGAGTAAACACAGCATTCAAAATGACTGTCTACAAGGCAGTTGGAATGTAAGCAGTGCCAGTGTTGCTGCAATATTATATCGCGTGGTTCTTGAGTCTCCAATAAACGTAATTCATTAGTGATATTTTTGAAAGCATGATCATTGTTTTGTTTGATGCTGCAATGTAACGTATTAGATCTTTCGCGTAGTGTTTATTGTCCCCGGAAAGAAACAATAAGTTACTTTTGAAGCAGGGTGTAAAAAGTAAGAGCGAGAGGAATAAACAGCGCGATATCTCAACCAGAAGGTAATAGCTAAACTCCTGAGACAAATACAGTAGTCGTTACAGAAGGAACCACTGGCTATTTATTGTGCCATCAAGTTACCACAATACACTAGATTATCTCGTGACATGCAACCCCAACGATATAGACACGCGACCTTGGTGATCCATTTGTGCCATTATTTTGCGTTTAAATTTTTCTCTGGGGAAATCCCTTTGTGGATGAAAATCACCTCGTCTGTGAATATAATCCTATTCCATTTATGGCGACATTTTCCTCTGCAAATGCGAGGCGTCCTATAACAATCTCCAAGAGTGCTTCTTAGCCTGCCAAACGAGCAAAGAGATCTGTTGTAACCAAACTGCGCAAGGCTGTGCGGTTCAATTAAGGGAAACTACTAATTAACATATGCTGGAAGGGTTACCGGTCTGTAGATTAAGACAAACTGTCACAGTCATGAGCAACTACATTCAGAGCTCAAATGTGAGAAGAATATATCGAGCTACTGAGGCCATTACCATATTAAAGGTTATATAAGGGTTAAAAAGTATATCCACGATATAAGTCCTATATTTCTGAGGCTTACCAGTAATTAAGATGTCCTTTAGTCGCATTACGATTGTGGCGTAGAGCAAGGCCAATGGTGGGGCTACCACCTCGGCTTTGGTCAAGAAGGGTTTTGCTGTTGGGGTGCGCTTCCCTTAGATAGTCGTCTTCTCTTCGACTAATGCCGTCGGCGGGCGTCACAATACTATCAATTCAATCTTATAAAAAAAAAACGTATTACTTTATAAGGTTATAACACTTAAACTTTTCCTAATAAAGGACAGGGTATACAACAGATAGAATGAAAAAGCAGAGAAAATCTTGGCAAAAACAATTTACATTACACATGTGTACACGAATTGCAAGTTTCTGGGTGGTTAATAATAGTTCTGCAAGAACTATGAAACTATGTCAATAACTGAACAACTGTTTATTGACTGCACTTTTTATGAATATTATTTTCATTATTGAGTTTTGAGCTGAATGTATTCGTAGAACATGTTTAAATTCACATCTACCTCTACTTCAATTTCCAGAGTTGGGTATTTCCATCGTTGAGAAGAGCAGTAAGTTTCATTACTTATGTTAATTGAGGATACCTACATGCCACTGCAACTATTAAGGCAACCTACGTTCATAAAGTGCATAGCAGCACAGACTGTGACGTCACCTATGCAATGTACCCACTGCCAGCTTCCCAACATCTGAACATCACTTGTAGAAAAAGTGAATTTAGTAAAATGCAAGGTTATCACGATTATTTAACCAAGCCTTCGTAGCCTCCCCTTCTTTCCCTCTTTACCCCTCTCCAATGACATCAGCATTCATGCAACTGACTGGACAGTTATAACCAATGACACGTCGGCATCAAAGGAAAGTATCAATTTTTTCTGGTCGCCCAGAAAATCGTTACGAAACTGTTGCTCGATTCACACATGTGACCAGCTTATTGAAAGCTGTTAACAGTTCGAAAAATTTAAAAAACTGCAAATTCACAGAAATGTTAATTTTAAATCACCTAAGAAAGGCGGTTTATTGCATATGTATTAGAAAAAAAAAATCTTTCACTCCAAAGCACAAACTGTATTATGATATAACGCAGTAGATATAACGAACAGAGGGAGAATGCCACAACACAGATTACCAGAGATTTTGCTTCAATATTAACCAAAAGTCAGAAGAGTGAGACGTCCACTTGTTAGATGGAGAGATTCCATTTCTTGATGTGGAAACAGGTCAAAGGCCTAAATCCATGAAAACAGAAGAGGAACATGTTAAAGCTACAATGATCGATTTTAAATTCTTGTATAACTCTAGGGAGAATTTGTAGAAGGAATAACCGTTCTTATATTTTTCAGTGTAGTATTGCATTGTTTACTGCGTTTTAATGAGGGGTAAATTAGTGAATCTTTAAAAACACTAGGTTATATTTTAGTTTTAGTAATAAAACCCGTTATTCTTCGGGATTAATTTGTAATAACCGAGAGGAAAACTGGGGAAACATATTCTGTACCTCGTTTTAAATTTTACAAACTTTGGAAGTGCTGCTGGACCCATGTCTTTCCCTTATTTCTAGCACTTCGTACTCAATTTTCTGCTTATAGTCTGAGCAAGTTTCAAGGAAATAAAATACCACGAGACTTAATTAGTCGTTATCCATCCATCCCATCCATCCCATCCATCCCATCCATCCCATCCATCCCATCCATCCCATCCATCCCATCCATCCCATCCATCCCATCCATCCCATCCATCCCATCCATCCCATCCATCCCATCCATCCCATCCATCCCATCCATCCCATCCATCCGATCCATCCGATCCATCCGATCCACCCACCTACCTATATATATTCATTTGTATTCTTTCCACTTGAATATAGTAAGTAGTATTGCATTGCCTCCAAAAATTCCATACCGAGATTTCAACGGAAATGCCTACTCTAAGGCTCGCTCATTCAAGAAAAAAAAAAACTTTGAAGAGCTACAAGTCTGTTAACCGAAAACAAAGTTATTTATTCCCTCAAAAATGACAAATGATTTTGATTAAAACGATTCGAGTCGATCATTCCAGATTAAGTACTCCTTGGAAAAGCGGACTCAGAGCGAACCGAGTCTTGCATCCTACCCTTTTAGAAAGTGGCATCGGATCGACATTTTTTTTGCATGGAAATACCTACCGTATTCAAATCCACCAAAGTTGCTAACTTCTACTGTACTGCACGCTCATTGTTTTCTCAGCGAAATTGATGTTTTAAAGCACAAGAGCCACTTTTATTGCTTCTATAATCTCGTAGTGTATTCTTAAAAACATTACTAACCTCAAAACCTAAAATACGGAGAAGACATTTTTACAGGTTCACCAACGTAAACCAAGAGACCAACATAAGAGCTTGAATTATTTATGCTTGAGCCTTACATATTCATATCTCAATACTGATTTAATTCAACATGGAAACGTGGATCGTATTGAGAATTGGACTGGATTGAAATCGATTTCAATTTCTCATGGAAACGTAGTGACTGTTGCTTTGCTTTGGTTTTATACGTTAGAATTTAGATGATGCATTCAATCTCGTACTTCCACACTGTGGGGAGTATACAGAATAATATTGGCTGGGAATCAAACCCGACACCAGGAGTTTCATTTCTGGCGTTAAATATAAACTGCTGTAACGTAAACATACTTAATGTAACATATGTTTATACAGGAGTTCTGCTGTCATGAGACTATGAATGAGACACTGATTTGTTAAGCATTTAATTAAATGGTTATTAATCTGCAAGTGTACATCTAAGTTGAATAAAACACTTGTGTTTCAAAATTAATCCTATCTATTTGCGTCGTGTGTGTGAGTGTTGTTCCTAACCTAAAACTGTGTGGCCTCGCCGGCGATTCATTCTCTGACGGTTAATGTGGGCCTCGTTATGAAAAGTTGGGCATCCTGGGCTAGAAGATTTAATATTTTTAAGGGGAGTTGAAATGCCTTATCATGTCAATGTTTAAGTTTGACCAATTATCTCAGTAACTATTCTTTGAAACTCACATGGAGGAAATATGAGCGGGATGCCAATAGCTAAAGTAAAACTTTCCGATCAAAATAAAAAATAAGATCTTAACACTAATATTTACCAAGTTATTGAAGTTTTACCAAGTGAGTACCAAAATGTTCTAAAAAGCTACTGTGCAGGATTATTTTCATCAATATTTTTAAACTATTTGCAACATGGAAATGAAAAACATTCATGAAAACACCATTTCGACTCCCCTTTAAGAGCTTCCTTGCCAATCGATTTAAAGGTTTAAAATGCCAAAAACGTTTATGTTTCGAAACGTAAACCAAGAAGTAATTAAGTGAACAGCTGGAGCTAAATACACAAGACAACATTTAGAAAATGAGTAATAGCAGTCACTGATAATGTCGTGGAAGACTGCTAGTTATACCAAGTGGAGGCGTGTGTGTGGATGTGCGTTGGATCACACTGCGTCACTCCTATACTCGTCTACTGATTCACAGCCAAAAGAATTTCTCGCCGTTATAATGCACATCGCACCTTGCATACTAACGTTCCATTACTCTCGCTTGTCCACACACAGGTCTCCTTCACATAAGTTCATATTATGTAGCATAGACGCCCGCTCCCCCCCCCCCCCATCCCCCCGCCCAACAATTTTATTAAGGTGCGTGCCCAAACAAATTACTCGCCCCTATCGTAGAACCATACAACATTTTTAAAACCACTTTTATAGGCTTTACTTACCTTTATGAAAGGACATGCTCATCGTCGTTGTCCATACATTTTGGCACCTCTTTAGGAAACTATCCATCACCCGCCGTAATGTTTTCTGGCGAATATTTTGTATTAATCCTTCCAGGGTGTATGGGTTTGTCTTGTACACTGTTTTAAGTTGTCACAGAGATAGAAATTGTGGAGAGTAAGGTCGGAGGACCGAGGGGGGCCACAAATCTACTAATTACTCTGCCATGAAATACTTTCAATTGTTCTCATCGAAAGATTGACCATATAAGCTGTTACAATCTTGTTGAAAGAAGGCAAAACCACGCCCCCTATCTCAATTCTTACCAAAAAAAAAAAAAAGAGCAAAATTGTATTCACGTATATACGGGAGTCAACTGTTGACTTGAAAAAAATTAGCCCTACAACTCGGAACCTAACTTCATGAAGTACTCCATGACAAAAAAAAAAAGTGTGTATGGTCCGCCATTAGTGGAGAAAGGTTTCTCAGAGCTAGTAGTTTTAAAAATGAACGATTTCATCTGCGCCTTCCTGATAGCGGGAGACGGCAATAAGCGCCGAGGATTCTTTTTCATTCATTCTTTTTCCTACCAAAAATCCAAAAGAAATTCACTTTATCTGTAATTAATGCAATGCTATGTGAGAATAATTCACATATTAAAAAAGAAAGGCTTTTTGAAGTTCTATATTAATATGTCTATCCTGTAAGTTTCAGAAAGATTGGTGAAAAATGCATTTGAGAAATATTTTATGTATTGGAAAGTGTGGAAAATGTTTCTCTAATCACATTTAAAGATGCACATGCCTATTTTTACTTTCTCTACCACATGTAGTAGGTAGAAGTATTATATTCGACCCAAAAATTTGATATCGAAATTTCACCGGAAATATGTTTGCGGTACACTGATTCCAAAAAAGTCAGAAAAAGGTCCGTGTGTGTGTCTGAACAGCATTAACTCAAAAACGAAAAGTTGGTTAAAAACCCAAGTTGGCATTTAAGTTTAATATATTTCAAGGATGCGACACGAACGCTTTGAAAAAAATTCCTCCACCTTAAACTATCCTTTACATAGAACATTTTGAATTTCTCAAAAATGCTAAACGATTTCGATTAAAATGTACATTTAAGATATTTTTATGGCAAATGAAATGTTTATTTTGAATTTTCTGGCTTAACCGATGTAGTCCTGTTTTCTCTTGATTTTTGCGTAACTGGAAAACCGTAAGAGATGGACCAAATCTTAATGTACAAAAATGTAGATCTTATTACAAGTAAACTTATGTACAAATGCATTTTTTGTGGAGTGAATCATTTGGGAGATATTCCTGTGAGTTTTGCAATACACTAACTTATCTCAAGGTCGTTATTCATTTCTTTACCTTCTGGGCATGCAAAGAGAATGGAATTTCAAAGCCTTCACATAGCGACCACCTTTAAAAGATTTGACTGTCGCTCAAAACCTACTATATTTCCATACTCCACTTGCACTTACAAGAAAATTAACAGTAAATAATTGCTGCAAATGTTTATCTCGAGCAATATGAAGATAGAGAAATAAGAGTTTATAGAAACAGATCAAGAGTAGAGGAAGTCAGGCGCGCAACACATGTTTTCTATATTTCTAACCTTAATATGCAGTCACGTAATGTTGCATTATTAGCCATAATTGGCAAATAGCATGGCATAATGTGTTATTATAGACTTTAAGCCATTAAAATAAACACAATAAGTGAACTTTTGAGTCTTTAACCAGTCTCACAATAGTATTTGCCTCAAGCTTGCAAATTTTAGGTATTTTTAAGACTGAGTGTGTTTCCCATTTATATTAAAGCGATTCTATTGTATATTAATAATTGTGTTACCAGGTGGTGTAAGATGATCGGTGATCAAGGCCGTGCTCGTGAGGCAGTAAAGCGAGACGAAGTTCGACGCCAGTCCCCCAGCAGCTTGGTTTACATCCTCTTTGTTTGCTAGTTCTGTGCGATTCCTTTTGTTTCCTCTGTCGCCCATTAAACTCGCTATCGTAAAATTTTACCGCCCCATAAAACTGCAACTCGCAATCAAGCTCACGCTAAAATTTTAATTTTTGGAGTTCATTACATAATGGCAATGTCTATACAATCATTTTGAAGGTTTTAGATTTAAAAATCTGATGACTACTCTTGTAGTAACTATTCTTACTAACTCTTATTGTTACATCTTCACGTTAGTCGAGATAAGCATTCGCAGAGATTATCTTAATGCTGATTTCCTTGTAGGTGCAAAAGGAATATGATAATACAGTAGGGTTTAGCGATAGTCAAATATTTTGAACCTTTGAAACGCTATTCTCTCTGCGCGGCCTGAATAACTACCTTCAATTTCAGAAAAGTTGGAGTATTGCAAAACTCTCACAAATAAGGAATATCTCCGAAATGATTCACTCACAAAAAATTCATTTGGACATAACCTATGTTTTAACGAGATCTACATTTTCTGTATAGTAAAGTTTGCTGTATCTCTTACTGTTTATAAGTTATGCAAACGTCAAGAGCAAACAAGACTACATAGGTTATTTTATTATAACGACTGAAATGTCGTACCTACAGTGCAAGTAACAAAAGGTATAAACAAGTTTATTTTTAGTGCATGGCTAGAATGAAATTTATGGTGCATATTTTAAATATTTTGAAAGTATAAATGCATGCATATTTGGAACATTTTTATGCATACAGATTTAATGTCTATACACCATAACTTTTGACATTTGCTCCATCTGTGAGAAACGAAGGAAAATGTAATGTTAAATAAGGGAACGATATTTACTTTTATTGATGGTAAATACCAACAATTTTAACACATTAGAAAAAAATTTTAAAGCTGCGAAAATATTCAATGCTTCACTGATACTTCGAATGGTTTCCTTGCAAAATGACTATGTTAACAGTGTACTTGATGTAATGTTCGTAAACAGAGGGAACACGTGCCTTACTGCATATGCAACCAGCAAAGCACACGCGCCGAATGTGTAAAAGGTGCCACAGTTTGTAGAAGCTCGTTTGATAGGGTGTAGGTATAGTACACGAATAGCTTTAATTTTTACTTGATTACTGCTGCTACGCACACAAATTCAGATACGAGATTTCATAGAAAATCGTTAGTTTGAGTTTCCCTGTGCGCCACACGCAAAAAAATTATGTAAACGGCATATTCAAAAACAAATTACAGTACGAAATTTAGCTTATCTTTCCACTTCAACGGATGTTTTATTGGATTTTGCTTACAAGATATTTGCATGCCTGCCCCACCCTCTAAAAGTATCTTTAATTGTATAACCTTTACAATACCTTTAATCTGAATAAACTTTGCATAAGTGGCATTTCATAATAGATGCAAACTTACAAAACTTTAGGGCTCATCCAAATATCCAATATTTATCAACGTTTTCTGTAACATTAGCTCGTTTTATCTATTACGTTTTTCCTGGTTGAACTGCGCCATCTACATAGAAAACATCTTCTGCATGTCTTCATTTTGCCCGCATGGGTTCATTAAAAATAGCATTATACAAATGAGTTGTGGTATGCGAAGTGTTTTGTATCCATTTCGTGTTCGCAACCAAGTCCATATTACTCTACTTTAGATGCCTAACTAAAATTGCACCGTAACGTAGCCTGAATAGACGTATCAGTTTTACTTGATTATTAAAATGTAGGTATACTTCTGTGAAGTTATAATGAGCAGAAGTAGAAATGAGACATTGCTTTCATAATCTAGTGCTGTAGTTTCACATGCAAACGCTTATCACGGTAGCTATTTTCATAATACAAATTGAACTACCATACAAGAGTTTAAAGGTCTCATAGAATGAAGTAAAAATCAAGGAGCCAACCTTGAAGAGGTAGTTTGTGTCGAAGAAACACTTTGAAAATGTTGCTTTTGGAAAACGTAAGAGTAGGAATGAAGCGATTAGTACAAAATAGCATTTCTCTTCACAACTGTTAAATATTTTACTTTTAATCTACTACGAGTATATCCAGTAACCAAATCTCTTCTTAAGAAGCCGAGAATATGAAAGTAATAAGACACTCCCCTTACTTCTGGGCGCGGTTTTCAACCATCGCGCCCCTATCCCATCAAACTTACTTATTTCATTACATAAAAAGCATCGCCTGCTTCGTTAGGTGCCGAAAGATGGGGAAGCCATGCATCAGCCTGTCAGTGGAACAAAGGCATGGCGATAGTCCGCGCGCGTGCGCGTCTACAACGTGTAACTAAAAACATTTCTGATGTTACATTTTTATGACTCTGTACCCAATCTTCGACAAACTATTCTTAAAAGAACTTATTCTTCTATCTGCTTCACGTTAACAGAGATAAGCATTTATAGAAAAGTTCCATTACATATTTCCTTCTATGTGCAATGGAAAGGAGAATACAGCATGCTTAAGCGATAATCAATTATTTTAAGAGCTGGTCGCTATTTGACGGCTTAGATATTCCATTCTCTTTGCATAGCCAGAACTTAAAAACAAAAACCACATACATTGTGTGTTTTAGTGAGATATACATTTTTTATATATTAAGAATTTGCCTATCTCTTACGGTTTGCGAGTTCTTTAAAAGTCATCCAGAGTAAACAGGACTGCATAGGCTATAGCCAGAAAATTCAAAATATACATTTAATTTTTCATATAAATATCTTAAACGTATGACACTTATCAAAATCGTTAGAGCCATTTTCAAGAAAATCAAAATTTTCGAAAAATTTTCCATGTAAAGGGTAGTTTAGGGTGGGGCTGTTTTCTTCAAAATCTTCGTGTCGCATCCTTGAAAGACATTAAACTTAAATACCAACTTTGGTTTTTTATCGACTTTTCGTTTTTTCGTTTTTGAGTTATGCTGTCCACAGACTGACTCGGAGAGCGGGAGGGACGAAGATCCGCAGTTCGAGTCCCAGCCGTGGCACTGAATTTCTCAGTTCTGATTCAACTGTTCAAAGCGGACCAAATTGACCTTCAGCAAGTAGGAGAAACTAGTGTAAACATGGATATCTGGTACACAAGTATGGCATTCACTCCTGATAAATTTAACTCTTAACATTTTAACAGGAGAATCGTTGACAGAAGAAAATGTCCTTTAAAGTAATGGTCTGCGAGTTATTTTCAGAAATCTAGTGCTCGTATTGATGGCCCCCTGAATATCTTGAAACTAAGTACACGTTACGATTAACATTTTGAAGCCGTATATTGGTTCTTCGACCTCTGGTTTATTAGATCAACTATTTCTGTAACGAAAACGATCTACTTTGATTTTTCTGCTAATCTGTATAAACATAGAAAATCGCCAATTACATGTATTCTTTTACACACTAAATATGTATTTTATTACATTAAATGCGCTCATGACAACCTGTAAATCTTTTAATACCCTTATGCGAGTGTATTAAAAGTTTGGAGGGGGGACGATTGCCCATCAACGAAAGCTCCGAACGAAATATACACAAGTTACACACGTTCGCGGAGTCAATTCAGATGGCACCTTTTTCAACCGTTTTATATTTGCGGACGGTAGAAAAGAGATTTCTTTCGGCGCAAAAGGTGTGGCGATGAGAGCGTTCTCTCATTGAGGAGTGAGGAATGCTTTGAGGTATAGATTCACCATCGAGAGTTCAGCGAAGGCCAACAGGGTCTCCTGTCAACATTCACTTGTGTCATCAGCTACATCGGCAAACGCAAACCAGAAGGGCTTTCGTCGCTACGTCAGTGCCCAGGGACAAGCTGTTTAGGTTGGCCATACATTTTCAGGTTTCCATCCATACACATGAGGTATTAAAAAGTTAAAAGAAATCTAAGTAGAAACACGTGATCCGAAATCATGACAGTATCTTCAAGATGAGAATCCCGGAGCCTAGAGTCGAATACCTGTCGGGGAGCAGATGAACCTATAGACCGGACAGAGTGAAGACCTGGAAGCGGGTGGTCAGCTCAGCACTAGGTATGAGAGCGAGGAAGAGGATGATATGGAATGCAGGCGAAATCGAAGGATGGAGCATTTGGTGGAATGAGTGGCGGGGGAAACCGAAGAACCGCATTAGCCACGAGTACCATATGCGGTTTCCTGGGATCGAACCCGGGCCACCTACGTGGTAGGTGAAGGGTCTGACCGCTCGGCCAGGACACCGCCTTGACAAGAATATCTGAAGTGGTTAAAGCCACAAAAAGTTTTGATTTAAATTGCATCCTTGAACGAGATCCAATTTTTTATGCAGCAAGATTGTGTAGATCTGTTACGGTTTCCCAATTATACAAGTCATTCAGAATTAAGAGCATTTCACAGAAAATTCAAGACATTTTGTGAAATATCTTAAGCAGATGGTATTATCAATAAAAAGTTAAGCACCATACTTGAGTAAATAAAAAATAAAGCTTTTTGTTCACGTAAAGGGTAATATGGCGTGAGAGATTTTTTTAAAAATCTTTGTATAGCATCTTTGGAAGACAAATTTAAATATCAAGTTTGATATTGAATAGAATTTTCGTTTATCTGTTGTCAAAGCGCGTACATGCCCACGCACACAAAATCTTGCATAATATTCTTTTTATTCAGTGAACTTCAAAACGTGTTTCCAATGAAATCTTGGTATAGAATTTTTTGGTGAAATGCACTGCTTCCTCTATTTATTATAGTAGTGCAATAATATATTTTTGCAGGAATAGTTTTCGGAAGAGCTGTAACGATAATGACTAGATATTCATATCAAATCACGAGATTTTCTAAAGACGTTATGTAAAATGGGAATAAAACGCAGATATTTTTGTCTTCAGGCGTGCCCGGCGGCTGTTAAATGAATGTATACCGAGGCGCAGAGAGCAGAAAGGCTGTTTTCCATTGCTCTTTGCAATCAAAGTTTTTCGCAGCACATCTGCAGCCTGCTGCTATCTTGAGTGACCCAGAAGCCAAGGAATAATAAATCGTCTGCACTCCCACGCCAAACCCCATAGCGGCAGATACACTACACGACTACAGCGTACGATTCTATAAACATTGCCAATGTTTGTTTAATCGAAAGGTCGTAGACGTTAGAATAAGGCCCTAAGCAGGAAGCCAAGCGATTGCAGATGTAATACACGGGCACAAAGTATAGCTATGCTTGCCACGACTTTCTATAACCCTAAATTACATGCGGGAAGTCTTTCAAGCGCACCGCAGTTTTTCAAACTAGTTAACGGAATCAATAATATCCAAAATGAAGTTTACAAATAGGACATGTGTTGTACCAAATAAATATTAGATTAGCATATTTAAAATAGCAAGGCACGGCCAAATGGTATAAGCACCATGAGTAATTGTAGATGGGGTGAAATCTGAATTCCAAACCTGTGTTAAGAAGCCGACAATCCATAGAGAAAAATGCGGAATTCTTCCTCTATGTACGCAATGCAAGCAAAATGTTTGGAGTTTGCAAACTCTTCCGTTTATGTTGCATATGCGCTTACTTTTCATTTACTATGTTTCCATGCGGAATTGAACTCGATTTGAGTCCATTCCCATTTCCACGTTTCCAAGTTGAACTCGATCCGGAAATAACATCGATTTGGATATGCGGGTTCAAGCACAAATAATTCAAGCTTGTGATGGTCAGCTGATTTATGTTGGCGAACCTGTAAACATGCTTTTTGCGTATTTTAACAAGGTTCTGAGGCTAGTGAATGAGAATATACTGCGAGATTGCAGAAACAAAAGTTTTATTACACCACTTTCTCCAACAAAACAAAATGACTGCAGCGTGCACAAGTTTTACTCTATAAGTTATCATCTTGGTGGATTCAAATCGATTTGAATCGCTAGGCGTTTCCATGGAACACAATTTCGATCGGATCCCACTTCTAAGCGGATCGGATCCAGCGAGTTATTTCGATTTGCATCAGTTTCCATGCAGTATGAGAACTCAAATCGATTTCTATTCGCCATGGAAACGCAGTAAATCTAAATGGGTCTTGGCCCATTGCCTTCGTTTTCCACGTTCTTTTTAATGAAAATGGTTTGAGTGCAGATAACTTGAAACCAACTGCTTAAGAATACCTGTACTTGGTTATATGTAATACCATAAAATATATTTTCTTTTCAGAAAATATCTATGTTCATTTTTGAACCTACATAGAACAGTTTGTATTTAGATTAATCATACTTACATTATTTGCGGGGATCCAAATCACCTTTCAGTTTTGTTAAAGTTTATAAACCTTACGAAACACATTGATGCAAGTACATGCGGAAATTACCAATAATTGTCTATTAAAAGCCGTAGGATTTTATCAACACTCATATGAAAGTTCTATACAAAAGGGCACTTAATTTTCCTTCGCGGATCAGAGAGATTTAAAACTTTCATTTCGTAAACTCATAGAATCAATGGGATGTCAGACCTTTTACGAGTAAATATTGGTACCTTCAAATTAAATATTAGTAAAATAAAGATATTGTTTCAATATCGCGGTGTGTGCGTGTGTGTACGCGCGCGTGTTTGTGTTACATACATTACATAATATATAATACTCCATTAGCACGTAAAACAAATTTTCGAATATAATTCTTTGGAGTACCTATATCTAGATGAAAAACCAGCATATTACAGTCCCATTGAAATATTACGTAAATTCAACAGCCCTTTGTACTACGGCAGGTCTCTCGATATTTACGTATTGTTTTTAAATTTATTTATTGCTGCACGACATATTTCTAAAAGTTGCTACAAAAGCACAGATACACAAATGCCTATATGCAGTTGATAAATTGTAAATGTGCTGACTATATTATATTTTACTTTGTTCTGCTTATTTATTGGCACTTCTAATAATTACGAGTATAATAATCCCTAGGGTGTCTCCCCTCTACAGAGAGTACCCTTATCCTTCAGCATCCTTCAGCAGCAGCCAAGGCCACGTAGGAATGGAGGATGGGGTGGCGGGGGTCAGTGCGCCGACTACCCCGACCGTAAACCAACTTGACCTTTTGGGGACGCGAACTTTCCATCAGGATAGCTACTTAATTGGCATCGCGAGGGTGACTGCACCCCGGGCCAGATGTCCCAGAGGGGAAAAATCCCCACACTCGTACCGGGGATCAAACCGGGTCTCCCACCCCGGTGGCAACTACAGTATATTAACAATAAATAATCATACATTTATTGTGATGTTTCCCATTTTTAAAAAAACACGATACTCGAGCTTAACGCCCGTTGTATAATTAGCAAATACCCCCTCCCCCCTCTCTCCAAGAAAAAGCGAGCGTTTTGAAGAAAGAAGGAACAAACAAAAGATGGTTTGGCTTCATTTTTTTCTAATTTATATTTTTATTGGCTATCCTTGCTTTATAGGTAATATAAAATTACAGGTTGACGAAACTTTCCGTTTCCAAATTAAAAGCGGTACGAAATTTTTAGCCTTAACCGTGAATCTTTCCATAAAGCTTCTTGCCAACAACATAAACGAAAATTCTAAAATATTTCATCTTACCGAAGGACGTCTCAAAATAAGTGCAAGTTACAGGAGCAATATTTATGCTTTATTAAGTCTATTTCTTTAACATTGACTAGCAGAGAAGTTTACGCAGGCCTATTTGTTTAGTGTATCTATTTGTACAAGCCTTTTAAATCGAATTCAAAGAAAGGCGACATTGAGAAATTTGTACTAATAATACACATTCACTTATTCAACACAAATATTTCACCAAAATAAGGTAACTTCTATGCAGCGAGAATAAAAATACGCTAGGCAACTGTTTAAGTGTAGTTTTGTTAGTCGTAATGAAATTCTAACCTAACTTATGGCTCAGCCGTGAACTTAAAAGAAGCTCGTCACAATTTCCACACAAACAAAAGGTGGTCTTTGCATTCCCTTTCAAGAGACTTTCCATGTGTTTCAGCCTTTCAGGTTCTTGAATGTTAGATGGATTAAAGCATACAACTTTAATGTATGGCTAAATCTAACCTTAATCTATGGTTATTCTTTTGTCCTGGCACTTTTAGAGCAAACTTTAATTCATTAGAGAATTATTTTATTTCTAAACTGCTTCGGGAGCCAAATCTGCAATACCAAGTTTTGAAGCGTTTTGTCTTTACGGGTGATACGAGAGAGGGGGGGAGGGGGAGAGGGAGAGGGAGACAGGGAGAGGGAGAAAGAGAGGGAGGATGAGGGAAGGGAGAGAGGGAGAGACATAGGAAGAGAGAGGGAGGGATATAGAGAGAGGGAAAGATGGAAACAGATAGGGAGAGGGAGAGAGAGTCAGAGAGGGAGAGAGGTGGAGAGTGTCAGAGAGGGAGAGAGGTGGAGAGTGTCAGAGAGGGAGAGAGGTGGAGAGTGTCAGAGAGGGAGAGAGGTGGAGAGTGTCAGAGAGGGAGAGAGGTGGAGAGTGTCAGAGAGGGAGAGAGGTGGAGAGTGTCAGAGAGGGAGAGAGGTGGAGAGTGTCAGAGAGGGAGAGAGGTGGAGAGTGTCAGAGAGGGAGAGAGGTGGAGAGTGTCAGAGAGGGAGAGAGGTGGAGAGTGTCAGAGAGGGAGAGAGGTGGAGAGTGTCAGAGAGGGAGAGAGGAGAGAAAATTTGCTTGCAACAGAACAGTCCGCTAAGGAACCATATTACTTGTTTTAAATTTAGCACTTTGTACCTTTGATAGGGTGTTCTCACTTCTTAACATTTAAATATGCATTTACTTTTATTGAAATTAAATTCCCACAGCTTTGTATTAACTCATCTCAGAAAGAATTCATTTAGTTATACACCCTACTCAGCGCATATGGATAGATTATCTCAACCAGTCACTTTCCTCCGTGGGGGGTAGAAAATGTCAATGATATATAAATACATTTACAAACAGATATGAATTTTTCGTGGGAGACTAATTCCCGGGGGTTTCCCCCCGAGTCATCCCCTGAATTAATCACTCTCATCTGCATAGGCGCTAAAACTAGTATAAATGTTACATTATTTTATTCTATACACTATAACAGATGGTTTTAGATCAATCTTTAAGACATTTTAAAAAGTTCGGAGAAACACTTGAGATTATGGTCTTACATCCCGTAATCAAGAAGACATTTCGAGCGCGCACTCTCGTAAGGCACTTGGCAACTTTGACGACAGAACGCGAATTGCAGTAAAATGCGGCGTCAAAAGCCGGCACGTCTGAATTCCTAAAATACTCTTCTCTGTTTAACGCCGCTGATATGATTTATGAATTTAGGGTTAAAAGATACCAAATTTGCCTCTTAAAAGAAATACTTTAAATCTGAACTACTTCATGTCATTTATTATCACAATTAATATGCTAAATATCCAATTTTAAACGTATAAACTGACGACGTTGAAGACTTGAGGGTATATAAGACGAAAGTTGATAATTTTTTCTGCACGAATTATAGAAACTCTAAAAATTAAAACCCTTTTATCAATTTCATTAAAATATTTAGTGCAACATTTAGTAAGTTGCTTGAACTTCAAAAAACAATGTTCGGCACTTCCAGTTTTTATATGGAAAATGTTTTAAAATTGAGTAACTATAACTTACCTAATGAGCAGAACAATGAAAATGGGTACTATGGCCGTAAGGATAGCAGCGAGCTGGAGCCCGGAAAAAGTGAACAGTCCTTCGCTCTCCATGACTTCGAACGACTGTCTGCGACTGGATGCACTCCACCACTGTGTGGGTGTTCCATCCTGCGGACTGATACACTCGAAAAATAGTTCCGGCGGCGGAGAACAGGGGCATTCTTTCCGTACCTGTCATTTAGGGCACAAAATTATGGCTAAATATTACATTTTCCTTCAAATATACATCTTCCGAAGGTGCAAGGCGAAGATTTTCAGGAAATTCTGCCAACTGCCTCTTTAAAATTAATTGCCCTAAATTTTTCAAAAATTCGGTGGCTTGGCTAGGCTCTCAGAGACCCTAGTGCCCCTAATTGCAATTTTATGAATTTAGGAGTTTTAAATGTTATTTCTATAGGCAGTATACAAAATCAAATATAACCGAACACAAACAATTATGCATATGCAATACTTACAAATTTGAAGAACAATGGTAAAGTAATGCGATATTAGTTGTTTCATTCAACATTTTATTTGTCTAAAAATGTACTACTTCAAGTTCTTTTTCCGGATTGAATACTGTATGGAAACGCGGATTCAAACGAAGCTCAACCACTGAATCTGATCCGCATATTTAGTGGGATCGGATCTGAATCTTGTTCCATGGAAACACCTACGATTCAAACCGATATGAATCCGCCAAAGATGCTAACTTCTACTGCACTCGTAACCAGTAGCACACTCGTCATTTTGTTTTCTTAGCGAAAGTGGTCTAACAAAAAACAGCAAAGCCAATTTCATTATTTCTATAATCTTGCAATATATTTTCTCAAAAACATTCACATTTAAAATGTGCAGAAAACATATTTTTACACGTTCGCCAACATAAACTAAGTGACCAACATAAAAGCTAGAATTATTTGTGCTTGAGTCTTGCGTATCCAAATCGATATTTCCGGATTGAATTCAACATGGAAACGCGGAAACGGGAATGGACTCAAATTGAGTTCAATTCCGCATGGAGACGTAGTAAATAATATCAATAGACTCAGAAAAGGTGTTATTTCGGATTTAAGTTCCTACCACATTAAAATAATCGTATGCACTTCAAAGTAAAAATAACTTGGTGTTGCATGTATAATTTAATTACACTTTTTATAAAACAAGAAATATTACCTAACCACGTCACCAGTATGCATTATTATTGAAAAAGAACAATTTGAAGAAAGACAAAAGCTCAAGTTTAACGTTTGATGTCCAAACTTTCTTCATATAAGGAAAATAAATTGTTTATTGAACAGTAGAAGTACAAACTGTGAAAACTTTCTTTGTTGATCGCATAGGGGCACAAAACTAAGGACGATGTCGCCCTCTACGGTCTAGGACTAACGTGCTAGTCTATGGTTCCCGAGGTCGCCAATTCAAACCCGGCGGGGGGCGAAGAATCTTTTTTCGGGCGTAGATTTACGGCACGTAAACGAACCTCAAGCCTTATAAAGATGCCTCTGAGCAAAATTAATCGGTCTTTCACGTCCAATAGAAGGGACGCTGAGAAATATAGCAGCTAAAGAGTGTCCATAAATAAAGGCCAATTTCAGAAATCAACGGCTTTATGAACATTAAACATGCCTTTTCATGAAAACTGTAATAGGAATAGTTAATGCCTATAGGTATATATTTAGCGAGCAGATAGATATACATTCAGCGGTTACGTTGTCAGGAAATACTTCTGCAGTTTTTTCCGTTTGATCATCAGAAGAGGAAGCCAAAAATAAATGTTGAATAATCCTGTATGCTTTACTAGTAGTACGAAATGCATGCCTCTGAACCGACTAGAAAGTTGTGAGAATATACTATTAATCAACCCTTTCTCTTATGAGCTAATGACGTCATCTCGTCTCTCTATACCAGCTCCGACCCCTTCCAGCATCCAGGTAAATAAGCACTAGCTAGGTTTGTTTTTGAGTCCCATGAATGCATTATAACTCGGTGAAAATTAGGTGTAGGCAAATCCGCACTCCCCTTTCGCATAGGGCTGGCATTATTTGTTTGAATCATGGCATAAAAGAAGCTAGAGCCGGTGGAGGTATATGCATTATGGTTATTATCCGTCTGAAGTTGACAGCATTTCTCAACGTGAACTACGTGAACGACGGTGGCCAGTTTCAGCATCTCCTTTCGTGAAGTTAGTAAGTAAAACCTTTAAAAGCAGTTTCAAAAATATTGTATGGTTTCATCCTTGTCTTTCTATGATAGCGGCAGGCGACAACGAGCGCCGAGAACGCGGACAAGCAATTACTTTTCTCAAAACAAGCTGGCAACACTGCAGATTGTGTGGGCGTCATTTTCCCTAGCTCAGTACATAAACAGCGTAACGGTGCTTCCTGAGAACACAAACAAATAACCTGTCTTATCCTGTGTTACTGCGCGAGAGTAGGACAATCACAAGCGTTAGCCCCCAAAACATTATAACAAAAGCGAAAGTGCCAGACCCGTTTACTTTTTTGTTTGTAATGCTTCTATGAAACACATATTAGAAGGAATGTAACGACTTCTCTTCCATTATGTATAAGATAATAGCTTTCCCATTGCCAACCTGTAGATAAGAGTTTTCATGCAAATATCGACAACCCACAATTTGTTGCCTTTTTGTTACAATAAATTGTGGGTTTTTTTAAATTTAATTTGCACAAAAACCGTTGAATCTATTGCAATATGCCATAAATCAAGAACCTTCAATTAATAAGAATTCAACCAGGTGATGATAAATTTTTTTGATAAAAATATTTTTTTCTAGAAAACTATAAACTTTTCAACATTTTGGTATTAGTCTTTCTTGTTATTCACAACATGAGAAATTCGCTGTTAAAGTTTTACGGATCATTTCACTTCCATTCTGTATGTAGACCTATAATCACTCTTATACACAAATTTTTATTTTTCTATCTACTACATTTTAATCGACATAAGCATTTTCAGAGATTATTTTATTGCTAATTTTCTTATAGGTGCAAAGGGAATATGGGAACACGGTAGCGACAGTGAAATGTTTTAAGAAGTGCTTTCTATGCGATGCCTTTGAAATTACATTCTCTTTGCAAGGTCAAGAGATTAAAAAACGAACAACATATTCCTTTTTGAGAAAAGTATAACTATTGGTAAATTCAAACAAACAATAAAGAACATCTCGGAAATGGTTTACTCATAAGAAAAAGACGTATTTAACATAAATTGTGTGTTTTAACAAGATCTACAATTTTATTTAGTATGCTTTTGTATGTATCTTACTGTTTATTATTTGTGCAAAATCATTCAGAATGAAGAGGTCATCTGAGGACATTCCCAGAAAACTCGATACTGAGTGGTTGTGAGTCTACACTCCACAGGCTCTAGCTGATTCACCCTCGACTGTAGGACGGGGTGGGAAATAACAGCTGATTACGTCAGCGTCTCCAAAGAGACAAGGTTGGACATCGCTGGCACATAACACTTTCAGAACTAGAAAGATTGTCGGTGAAGAGTAAGATAATCAGAAATACATTCGGCCAATATTTCATATCCGTTCCCAGAATATCAAGGTATTTTTCTTCCCTTATTAGGTTACCATAGAAGAGTTAAGAAGATTCATCGTAAATATTTTCTACATTATTGTACAGTAACTTCATAGAAATTGCGATTATTAAATCACGTGACGCCAGGTAACCTAGCTAGTAGGTACACAGTTCAAAACGTCACCACAGTACGTGCAGCTTTTCACTTAATTTTTTTTTTTTTTTTTTTTTTTTCAATTTTTTAAGCCTCTCCTATAATTTATATGTACAATATCTGAAGTATGCAGTGATTTTTAAAACTTTTATGTATAAACTGCAGTTATTCAGAGTTCTTGCATCCAATGAGAGGAAATTAATGGACGGACTGACGAAAAACGGATGACAATAAATGGCTGGGAACGCACCTAAAAACAATAGTAACCTGAGAACCGATTACTTTCGATTCAATTATATCATTATCACAAGTGTGAACTCGCGTCACATTGGTTACGTGAGCAGTAAGGAGTAAGATAAACATGAATCACGTTCCACCGCTTTTAGCAACGCTGATGTAAACAGGAAAATTCTGATTATGTTTACTTGCCCATATTGTTTTCAATTTATTTACTGCTTATCTATAGTAACGTGCAAGTATAGTAACGTTATCTATAGTAACGTGTTTCACTCCAAAACATTTATACAGAGATCCCAACCGAAATGCAGTTTTAAAGTTCTTTGATTTTAAAAAAGAATTTCTTGAAAAAGGTCCGCCTATGAGAGAGAGAGAGAGAGAGAGGGGGGAGGGAGGGAAGTAAGGAGGAAGAGTCTGTGAACAGTAGAATTTAAAACTATAAGATCCAATGAGATAACCCGTTTCATAATTAAGTCAGGCAGCTTTAGAGAACACAAGCTAAAAGTGAGAAAATTTCCCTATTTCAAAGAAACTTTTATATGGTAACTACTTTGTTATTTTATTTCGCTCCAAAGGGACCTAATGATTTTTACTAAAATACATTCTGACATACTTGCTGACATGTCTAATAAAATTTGTCTTTTATTTTCAAAAAAATGTTGAATTCCACGTCATTCTCACTGAACTTAGTATTTAACCTCTAGCGCAAGAGCAATTGGTCCCCCCAGAACCTAACGAGGCTGAGTGCACCCGGTGCCAGACCTCCCAGAGGGGATAAAATCCCCATGCTGGTACCGGGAATTGAACTCGGGTCCTTCGCACCAGAGGCGATCGAATTTTGTATACCTAGGTGTTTATAAAACCACGTAGATCTTGTAAAATGCTCTTTTACTTAGCATAACCTTCTGCATTGTTTTTTGTCGTCGGTTTGGGTGGCTCAGTTGGTTAGGTGATGGCCTACTGGTCCCAATGTTGCGGGTCAAACCCGGCCAGACCGATGGTTTTTAATTCCGGGATTACTATAAACTTTACTTGACATGACTTTACGCGTCGGTATGCTTTATAGAAGCCCTATTAGGATGCACTTAACGTAATGGAAATTATTCTGATTGGTTATGCTTATATTCGGCAGACATGGCGGATATTCGAAGTAGTTCTCTTTTTCCAATCAGGGGTTATGTTTTCTAAAAATGAAAAGAAAGACAATACGCAAATGTGGAGTAAGGACCATTTTTAAACGGTGAATGAGGTTTAGGATGGCCATAACCTTCTTTAGGAGCAAATCAAAAGAAACAGAGAAAGAGGTTTGATTAAGCTTTTTTTCCCCGTTAAAATGCGGGACGCCTGAAATGGTTGTGATCAACTTATCACTACTTCCTGAAAATTATGTTAACATAACATTGGCAGAAGGAAACATGATATTGAACATCAGAACAAAGTATATTAAAACCCTAAATGAAGGGCAGTTAGAGATTCTTCATATTACCAGAATTTTGTTTGTATTTTTCACCTGACTGAGTTTTATTTTAGAAGTTGTTGCGTTAACAGCAGAAGAAGTTGCTTATGTTTATTTGATTTCTCATGCTAAACAATATGCAAGTTTCCACTATGTGTAATAGAAAATGTGGCATTACAGATCTTACAGTGAACTTCATAATTAAGCTTTGTCTCTTCGAGGAAAATATATGTTTCCTTTAAATTGGAAGAGGTACATTTCTGTTTAGGCATAATAGCTTAAGTTCACCCAAATAACCACAGAGGACATCAACTGCCAACTTCGTCTGTGTTCACTATTAGCATAGGGCGCTAAACAATAATAAGTGAGATAAGCGCCGACTCAGCATTTCTCACAGCTTTAAGAAAAACTACCAATGTTTTTATGTAAGTACCTTTAGCACCTGGTTGGTATCTGTAAATTGGCTGCCGGCCCAAGTTAGCAGGTATGTATCTCTTCAGAGTATATATGTACTATTGCTACTCTGTATACACATTTTATTACTCAGAAAATAAGTAATGTCTGGCAGCCATGGGATCTTGCTCTACAAGGGGAATATAGGAATACAGTAGGCTATATATGATAATCCAATCTTTTAAACCTGGGTGCTATGTTATGTCTTTGAAATTTTGTTTTTCTTACATGACCAAGAGATTTTAAAAAATGATTAACGACTTCCCATTTTAGAAAAGTAAAAAGTATTCAAAAGAAAATTTAGAAATAATATAAAAAAATAAAATATTGAAAGAAAATTTAGACAAAAAATAAGAAAAAGTCAAGATTTAAAAATTTGGGGAAGGGAAGGGAGGAAAAAAGAGATGTTGGTCTAGTTGTATTGGTCAGGCTGTTACCCAGTCTCCACTCCCGAGCGCTATCCCACTACTGCTCGACACGGGGACTTCTGGCTGCTGGGTTTCCCCCCTGGCCCGGTACGCCCCTCGTTAGCCAACCTGGCCACCCCCAGCTCCCCAGGGGTGCCCATATTGATGCCGAGCTTAGTGCGGACGCTCAGTCAACGTGAAGATACTGAGCACCAGGACTCCTGTCCTCAAACCATCCTCAACACCTGGCTTCCAGTCGCTGGATTACAGGAGTACGCCACCACTCCCAGCCATGAACAGTGGCTTTCAATCGGTATCTTCTGTGCACGCTCGCTGCACTGCGATGCAATTTATCTTCTATCTATCTCTTTTTAAACCACTGTGCTGTTATTGTAATTATATTTTGTCTATTTTTGTATAATTTTTGCATTTTACAACATCAATTTCCCCAGTTCTTAAATATTTAGAATTACTTCAGCACCTGCGTATTCTGGTTCAAGTAGAGCAAGCAACAGGTGACAAGATGTTTGAAGTAACTAGGGCCAAGTGCAGAGGCCGCTACCAACAGCCGCTGTTTGCGCCATCTGTTATCATAGTTACTAACTCATTCAAACTGGAATTCCAGCGGGAATAATAACATCAAAACGGTAACATTATGGTCCTTCTGGATAAAGGTCATGATGATAGATAAAATAAAATCTTGCATCAAGGCTAGAAGAAAGTGGCATGCGGTCTTTTCTTAGTAAATAAGTTCAATATTATTTATGATGATGACGATGGTTGTTATTATTATTATTATTATTATTATTATTATTATTATTATTATTATTATTATTATTATTATTATTATTATTATTATTATTATTATTATTATTATTATTATTATTATTATTATTATTATTATTATTATTATTATTATTATTATTATTATTATTATTATTATTATTATTATTATTATTATTATTATTATTATTATTATTATTATTATTATTATTATTATTATTATTATTATTATTATTATTATTATTATTATTATTATTATTATTATTATTATTATTATTATTATTATTATTATTATTATTATTATTATTATTATTATTATTATTATTATTATTATTATTATTATTATTATTATTATTATTATTATTATTATTATTATTATTATTATTATTATTATTATTATTATTATTATTATTATTATTATTATTATTATTATTATTATTATTATTATTATTATTATTATTATTATTATTATTATTATTATTATTATTATTATTATTATTATTATTATTATTATTATTATTATTATTATTATTATTATTATTATTATTATTATTATTATTATTATTATTATTATTATTATTATTATTATTATTATTATTATTATTATTATTATTATTATTATTATTATTATTATTATTATTATTATTATTATTATTATTATTATTATTATTATTATTATTATTATTATTATTATTACCACACAATGTAAATCAAAGCAATTTATTGCACTATTCAATGTTTTCCCTCTTCTTTTTGTGTATGAACTATAGCATTCACATAATATCAAGAATGAAACGGCTGTATATTAAACCAAGAAACGTGTGTCATTATTACTTCAGTCTATACAGATATGACTATAAACGAAACGTGTGTTATTTATTTTCGATATTGTATAAGTGAATTATCGTATTCTGAAGCCAAAACACGTTTTGCAATATTGTATATGTATATGCATGTGCAGGTATCATTTAACTGACTGTTAGCATACAGGTGGAAGGGAAGTTATTACATTAATTTAAACCAGTGGTAGATCTCTGTACTTGGAACACATCTTATATCTTACATTTTTGTTTCTGACCATTTCCTACTGATACAGTTTAGCTTTGTGGAAAATAAGCTAGCAACACTGTAGATTGCGTGGGTGTCACTTTCACTAGGTTAGCGTTTCACTACTGCTACCATACGTCTCGTGAACATTAACAATGCGAAACCGTGTCCTTCCATGTTTACTGTGCGAGTGTAGGCTAATCACAATCGTTATCTCCCTTAACATTACTCCACCCTGCAAGCGACTGACGTGTTTATATCCACGAACAAGTTAAATTCCCTGACCAACCCCAACGCAACGTTGTCGAGTTACTTCACGTCTCAAAAAGCTGCTCGGAGTATTCCTTCAATTCTTTTAAGTGAATATTTCGAAACCCTTTGTGATGTCCCATAATTACTGACGAATGTATGTCAGAAACAAATTACAAACTGTTATCTTCGTGCAATCTTGAGAAATTACGCATGCACTCTGGAACAAAAACCAATTATTTTTTCGAAATCGGCTGAGCAAAGAACAAACTGCCATTAGACTTTTTTGTTTCTAATGCTTCTAGGAAGCTTCCCTCCCATTCTGTATAATACCTGTAGTTGGTGAATATGTTAAATGCCATCTTAACTTTGTTACCTAACAGGGCGGGGGATTCTGGTGTCAAAGATGGAAATATCTCGAATATTAGTAAGCCTCTGAAAAACATAATATAGCGAATGTTTATAAACACAATGTTTCTACTAATGTTGTAACTCTCCATAGTTCAATAGGATGAATCTTTAAGAAGTTTGACCAGTTTTGCGTTATTATTGTTCTTCATGTATCTACATATAACAGTAGTATAATTCGGATAGTATAACTGGCATGAACAGCAGACACGAGTTTATATGTTATTACATTTTTCGTTTATGTCATAATTAGTATTAACACCCGAAAAAACACCCTTTTATTACCGTTTTTCATAACATATGACTAGGGGATTCGACACTGAGCCTATGCAACTACTACAAAAGTGAGCAGAAAAAGTAATGTGAGTGCACATTGAAGATTCTTTTAATATGATACCGAAATACTAATTATCTGAACAAAATCATTTAAATGTTATACTGCGTTTTCAAGTATGTGTTTCACAGCTCTAAAATTGTTATTTATGTCTGAACAGAGGGACATTTTTTTCTAAATGTTTCAAAAGTTTGTAAGTGTAAAGCTGGAAGGTAAACATTTTGTTAACATAGATACACATTTCCCTTCATTATTTTTACCGATACTATAAAGAAAGCATCCAATACAGATCCCAATAATACAAAATTGGAAATATATTGATGACTTTGAACAACGTTGTTATAAAACTCCTTTGCTCCTTCTGATATTTCAAAATGTTTCGTGTGTTTTAAGACATCCTTTTAGTTATCTGTTATGGCACTTTTTTTCAAAGCAGGTGCTACTTTTGGTAGTCACCTTAGCGCGGTGGTAGCGCTGCTGTTTACCAAGCGGGAAAAAGGGTAAAGGGTACAGACGCAGAAGGGACACCTCGCTCACTTCGACCTACACAGATCTATTGGGGCTACCCCCCCCCCCCCACCCCCAGGAGGCAGGGATGAAAACGAGGGAACCTAAGGTGCCACACAGGGTCGCACCTAGACAGGCCACAGAGATGCGCGAAAGTCCCTAACAAATGTTGAGATCTCTTCATCCCGGTAGCAGGCCCCGCCAAGCCTATCACACGGCGGTTCCGGTGTCACACTGAGCGCCCCCTCCCCCCCACGGAGAAAAAGGCCTCCAAACGTCACCTATTATAGCGCCGAGAACAGCAGTTACCATGCGCAATCATCCGCGCCATCTTCCCGGCACTGCCAACACTACACGCCCTGAAAGTATGCCTGAAAGATGATAAGGAAATTGAATGAAGGGAAATTATGGAAAAGAAACCGTAGTATGTAATTGTGTAACCCAGCATTCGCCTAACTGGCATGGGGAAAGCACGGAAAAACCCATGCCAGAGTGCGCAGCCACGAGAATCGAACCTGCGACCTCCCGAATGTGGGCCACAGACGTTACCACCTGAGCCATCCCGCTCGGTTACCAAAAGGGAAACCCGGGTTCGATTCCCGGTACTGGCGTGGAGATTTTCTCCCGCGGCTGGGAGATGTAGTCTGGGTGCACTCAGTCTCGTTAGGTAAGCTCCCTCGGGGGTCAAGTGAAGAACTACTTGATTAAGAAGGAGCGACCCTGGTTGTGAAGACCGCAACACCGGCCGGGAGGGACCGGGGCGCTGCCCATCTCGCCTGTGATGGGCAGAGTTGGGAGACGCAGAGGCCGGATTGTGGGAGTTGGCCCGGAGAGGGCTGTTCCTGGGTTTGTTTTTGCTCTATAGTAACTACTAATGTATCCCGGTCATTAGCTCCTATTTACATGATGATGAAAAGCTGTGATAGGACCGTAAGTGAGATCAGAATGCTCTGCATTCTTTCCTTCTTAAGGCATTCGGGTTCATTGATATATATTGTAACCCACTGAAACATGCAAGTGGTTGGTATTTTCTTATTCTTGCTGGGCTTCTTAGATGCTTTTGCACTTAAACTGAAGTTCTTACCAGCTAGGCACTCAGATACAGTTATGTCGTTTTCTGAATCGCTTGTGTGAACCTTCGTATTGGAGTTAAGACTACGGCCTACCGTTTCACCGTGATCTTGTTCCCTCAAAAGCAATGAGCAATAATCAGGAGTTATTGTTGCGTGAACCATTAATTCATATCGTTACTTCTGGTGGAAAGTGCTTGGCAATAATTGACTTCCATATGAAGTAATTTTGTCGCAGAAATAAAATGCAATAAGCGTTGACGGACTTTTGCTCTAACTGGCTGAGAGCAAACACTATAGAGCAAAAGCTAATCATTTCCAACACTCTACCCCTACAACCATCACAAATATCGGATTTGGACTACATAAGTTCAACAGGCCATACATGGCAGTAAGCTTAATATGGAACTAAAAAGATGTGCATTTTGAAAATTTGAACACTTATGTGTACATTTTTGTAAGAGCACTCCTCAATTGTCCCAAAGATAAAAACCACGGATATAACGCACGTGTTAAAAGCTACACATCAAAGGGAAGGCGTAGCAACTGCATTTGCTGCAATGTGCAGCGTGCATGCCATATGATGTTAAAAAACATTTCGGTTATAGTTTTTTCTGCACAGACTGAAGTAAGGTTTACTGTACAACCGTTTCATTCTTGATATTACGTGAAGGCTAGTTAAGACAAAAGAAGAAGAAGAAGAAGAAGAAGAGGAAGAAGAAGAGGAAGAAGAAGAGGAAGAAGAAGAGGAAGAAGAAGAAGATGATGATGATGATGATGACGATGACGGACAGCGATAGCGACACCGACAGCGACGACGACGACGATGATAATAATAATATAATAATATAATAATAATAATAATAATAATAATAATAATAATAATAATAATAATAATAATAATAATAATAATAATAATAATAATAATAATAATAATAATAATAATAATAATAATAATAATAATAATAATAATAATAATAATAATACAATAACAATCATAATCAATAATGATCATATCTTGAACTTATTTACTACGAAAAGACCGCATGCCACTTACTCTCTTCTAGCCTTGATGCAAGATTTTATTTTATCTATTACAGTGGCGGTTATTCAGGTGAAGCAGGTGAAGAGGTTTTCACCTGAAAATAGCAGTATTCTATTTTTGTTAATGTTGGCATTATTACTGTCATTCTAACAGTTTAGTCACAAATTTCAGCTGCTAGGAGCCGTAGCAGGGTCAGTGACCAACCCTTCTTTTGTTTGGAACTTACAGCCAGGCAGTCGGCAGGGAAAATTGGTGGGAGGGCATCCTCAGATCGGTTCCAAGGACAAGTGCAGATGTCAGGATTAGGAAAGAAACTGCTGCACTAAACAGCTTGGTTGCCATGGCAACATGACGTCACGAAACAACGTACTACGGGGAAATAACACGGGCATGCACATGTTTCAGGCAAGCAAGAAATATTTTCACTTGGGTAGAGGCACAGAACACGGTAGAGGGGATGGTTTCTGTTTACGCGCGCTTAGAAGATAGTATTCGTTTACCTCGAGGAAGAACTGGTGGTAAACTTAAAACGTTGTGTTTTACATAACTGTGAACGGTAGGTATAATTTACGAGTTTGCTAGACTCCAGTGCTTTTAATATTTAAATTACGGAATGTAACTGTTTTGTTATGAATCCAGTGAACGATATAGTTTGCAATTTGCTAGAAACCCCATTTTCCAGGTGGAAAGATGAAGACAAGAAGGATGTTTTAAACTTTGGGCGGCCCACTGATATCATTGATGTAGCCCTTAAAAGAGAGGATAAGAAAATAAGGAAGACTTATAACATTAAATTCAAAAGCTCTTGGCTCGATAACTATTTTTGGTTATGCAGTAGCCGTAGCTTGCAAGCGCTATTCTGTTCGCCTTGTTTACTTTTTAGCAACAAAAGTAACATGTGGGACAAAGAGAGATTCACAGATTTCATTAATATAACCCGTTCCCTTCACAAGCACAATGATTCGGCGGGACATTTAAAAAAAAATAGAAACACAATGGCTGACGCTCTTCAGGAAAACAGTAGACTTTTTCATGTGCGTTTCAATGGAAATATGACATTAAATAGGCTTTTCCTGTAGTTGATCATTAAACCAACATTGTATTTAGGTAAACAAGAGCTTGCATTCTGAGGTCATGGTGAGAGTGCGCTTTCGCTAAGTCGGGGAAATTTCAAGGAGCTCGTGTACTGAAACTCCATTTGAAATCCAAAACCACTATAATAAAATTAAAAGTATATTCAGCGGTGATTCTAAATCTATACAAAATGAGGTGATTGGATGTATTTTGGAATACTTACAAACCTGAAATTAATGTCTCAGATTTTTTTTTTCTGTTGAAGTTGACGACACTACAGATATTTGTCAACAGTCTCAGTGCTCTATCATTGTAAGGTACTTGAATACAGAGAGCACATTGGTTGAACGATTTTTCGGATTTCATGATGTGAGTGTTGACAGGTCCGCGGAAACATTGTTCCTTTTGCTGCATGGTGTTCTTAAAGAATTTAATTATGAACGTAAATTAGTTGCACAATGTTACGATGGAGCGAGTTTTATGTCAGGACATTTGAATGGACTTCAAAAAAGAATCAAGAACAATGCTCCTCAGGTAGCTTTTGTACATTGTTTGGGTCACCGTTTAAATTTGATTTTAAAACAAAACTATACATTTGCATCCGCCATGTTTATTTCTCTCACTTACTACGCGAACTGTCATATGTATTGGACGAAAATAAATCATAGTGTGACAGTTTCTTTTGTGTACAGCTCCATTGGATACAAAAAGTTCGGTAAAAAATGTTGGACCGTGATACACCGACTTTGCATTGTATTTTCAGCATGCTTAAGTGAACTTCTTCACCTATTTTGTAAGGCACGAGCCGCCACTGATCTATTATAATGGCCTTTATCCAGAAGGACCATAATGTTACTGTTTTAATGTTATTATTTCCGCTGGAATTCCAGTTTCTATGAGTTAGTAACTATGATAACAGATGGCGCAGACAGCGGCTGTTGGTAGCGGCCTCTGCACTTGGCCCTAGGTACTTCAAACATCTTGTCACCTGTTGCTTGCTCTACTTGAACCAGAATACGCAGGTGCTGAAGTAATTCTAAATATTTAAGAACTGGGGAAATTGATGTTGTAAAATGCAAAAATTATACAAAAATAGACAAAATATAATTACAATAACAGCACAGTGGTTTAAAAAGAGATAGATAGAAGATAAATTGCATCGCAGTGCAGCGAGCGTGCACAGAAGATACCGATTGAAAGCCACTGTTCATGGCTGGGAGTGGTGGCGTACTCCTGTAATCCAGCAACTGGAAGCCAGGTGTTGAGGATGGTTTGAGGACAGGAGTCCTGGTGCTCAGTATCTTCACGTTGACTGAGCGTCCGCACTAAGCTCGGCATCAATATGGGCACCCCTGGGGAGCTGGGGGTGGCCAGGTTGGCTAACGAGGGGCGTACCGGGCCAGGGGGGAAACCCAGCAGCCAGAAGTCCCCGTGTCGAGCAGTAGTGGGATAGCGCTCGGGAGTGGAGACTGGGTAACAGCCTGACCAATACAACTAGACCAACATCTCTTTTTTCCTCCCTTCCCTTCCCCAAATGTTTAAATATTCACAATATTCACTTTTTTGTCTGAATTTTCCAATACTTTTTACTTTTTTCAAATGGGAAATCGTTATTCATTTTTTAAATCTCTTGAAGAACAAAATTTCAACATAGCACCCAGCTTTAAAAAATTGGATTATCATACTGTATTCCTATATTTCCCTTGTAGAGCAAGATCCCACGGCTGCCAGACATGACTTATTTTCTGAGTAACAAAATGTGACATACAGAGTAGCATTAGTACATATATACTATTTATATTAGTACATACATACCTGCTAGCTTGGGCCGGAGGCCAATTTACACATACCTACCAGGTGCTAAAGGTACTTACATAAAAACAATGGTAACTTTTCTTAAAGCCTGGGCACTAATTTTTATAAGTTTTATTCAATATCATTAAAAATTAATAATCTATATTGCCAGACAGTTTTCATCAGATGCCCTAAAGCTCGCAAAAAAATTTCCTAAGTTTTCTTACATTCTGAGTCGTCATCGTCATCAAGTCTAAAAAGTCACGTTTTAACACAGAAAAAGATTGGCAATATTGATGCATGGTTAGAATGTTCACCACGAAAGTCAAAGACAACTTCAAAAGACAAAGTGTATAAATCTAATCCAAACATTACACAAGAACTACAAAATAGTATATGGGAAGACATAACCAACATATCCCTAGAAGAATGGCAACATATTTTTGAGAATCTGTTAAGACATTGCAATGCCAGCCTTCGAGCAAAAGGAGAACATTTCCAAAATTTTCTTTGAGAAGGTAAACAATGTATGGGACATTCAATATTGCAATTTGTGGAAAAATAATGGTTCATTCATTCTATGTGTTTAGATGCATCAAATGGTCCATGTGGTAAACTAAGTGTTCAGAGGTAAATGGCATGCAATCGGGACCCAAATGCCATTAAAAATATGCCATTCAGTATGACAGTACGTATGAACATCACACTTATGTGAGCTGTAAACAACTGAACTTGCATTACAATATTGCAAAAACTGATTGAGGGTTAATAGAATTTTTACCAATGATGACAAGACTCACACACAAAAAAGAAATTTTTTTCTCTGAAAAATATTATAGCCTGTGTCACGAAAACAAAGGAGAGTGTGTCATGCACTTTTCGGTCAAGAATCTCAATTAGGAGCATTCATGATTTGAAATTATGGAAATGTGTCTAATTTCCTAAATCACAATTGGTCTGCATGTGTCCAAAGTTATTTTGGAGTGTTACAAATGTTTCAGATTTTAACAAGATCATATGTCCAGTTCTTACATGTATTTGTTTTTCTTGGAAGCCACAAGTAAGTTATCTGTGTAAAAGGCTATCCTGGATGACATAAAAACTGACAAAACGTATTATTTCTTATAATTCTGTTCTTAGTATACATTTTGCTTTCAATTAAAGGCATATTTAGGTCTGGTCCAATGCCATGGAGAAATACAAGCAATGTGGAAGACATTCTTGTGATTCAAAGAAAAGTGATTGGAATGACAATGGGTTTGCATTCAAAACAAACGTGTAAGCAACTTTTTGTTCAAAGAGTTATTCAAACAATAATAAATTTATACAAATAGATACATAAATATTTGATTACATAAGACTTTCCTATACTATATACTATTCCTATATTTGAAATTATGAACTGATGTTAAAGTTTAAGTTGAACGTAAAGTATAGACAAAATATTAAATAATTTGGCCACTGGAACTTAGTGGGATGACACAAGTCAGCGTAGGAGACTCATGTCTGGTCAATTCTCATTGGACTGGCCAAGGAGACTGGCATTCAGAACTCTTTTGGTTTTCTCAAATTCATTAGTGAAGCTGGGATGGATTTCCTGCTACTATGAATTCCGGCTGCAAAATTCCTATCTCTCTTAGTAAATATTTATCAGGTCAATCAATTAAGAATAATTGATTATTCTAATACACACAAGCCATATGTGGGCAAAGTTTGAAACAGAATTAGAACTGAAAAATTCAATACCATAGCCAGGATTTGAACCATGGACCTTATGCTCTACACATGGCTACTCTAACCACTGAGATACCATGGCTTTTGTTTTATTATTATTTTAAAACAAGAAGAAGAGCGGGTCCCTAGGGTTCTATGCATCATGACCAGAATAGATATATTATGTTCTCTTCCTGTAAATAGCCAAGATCTTATCTCCTTTGCAAAGTTTACCAGTTTCTTGGCCTTTATTCCTTGAAATTCATGCAGTTGCATGGTTTCAAGATTAAACTGTTTAACTCTAAAGACTGTGAGCACAACACAGTCACCTAATAGATGAGAAACAGTCTCCTCCTCTTTCCTTTGGATCAACTGTTTACCAATTTTCTAGAGATGTCCATATAACAGTATTATTAGTACTACTGCCTGTTTGAGAGTAGTAATACTCATTTTTGAGTAGTTTGTCTTTCCTACTCTTTATTTATATCTTTAATAAGAACTTTTGAGTGCCTGCATCCCAGTAGGGATTCCTAGTGCTCTCTGTGTTTTCTTCTTGTCTACTCCTTAATTGCTCCCCTACATATTCATAGGACATTCCCAGTCTAGGTTCAGGACCTATAAGGGAATCTTTGCCCCTTTTTTAGCCAGATCAACTGCCCTTTGGTTGCCATTGTTTTCTCTATGCCCCAACACCCACATCAATTCCACTGAATTATGCAGTGCCAGTACCACCAGGGCTTCCAGGCACTCCCAGACAGCTTAGATCTGATTAATCTTCCTTCAAGAGCTTTAAAGGTTGCTTGATGTCAGGAAGTATAGTAATACATCTATCTTTAGAGTCCTTATTACTTTCTCATATACCAGCAAATATGGCATACATTTTTGCTTGGCAAACAGCTCATATTGACAGAGGCTGAAAAACAATTTCTTGCCAAATACCCCTGCTCCAGTTCCTTTGTTAATTTTAGATCCATTAGTAAAACAAGTTGGTCCTTAATAACAAACCCAGACTCTTGTCCCTGGGAAAAACAGTATGACCATGGCTACTCTAACCACGTAGCTACCATGACAACTTGCCATGGTAGCAAGTGCAACATTAAATTCCCTTAACTGATTTGTGTTTTCCCAGTAGACAAGAGAATCTCCAATTTGAGATTACATAACCCAATGATGACTTACAATTGAAATTAGTTTAAGTCCTGGGTTATTAATTAAATAACAACTGGTAACCATTTATAAGGTCAATCAATTAAGAATAATTGATTGTTCAAAACTATCCAGATTAGTGGAAGCAGTCAAAGGCAGCTAACTCATTAATCATTTTAAGCTATAACTCACAATTTTCAATTTGTGGATCTATTTCTATTTAAGATGCTGCATGACATGAACTGCTCTATACCTAGTAAAATTCATAATGTGTTACTCATTAAGGCTCTGTGTACAAATTATCATGTAATTTAATTGCTAACATCTATATTTGAAAACAGCAATATAAATTATAGTGAATACCTGAGATGATAAAACAAAATATATTTTTCCTTCCTGATCTCCGAATGTTTTTATAACTTTGGGCTTGCTGTTACTGAAGATACTACTTTTATTTGTTATTAAAATAATAAACATCTATATATATATAAAACTCAATTGTCATGCATTAGTCTTGCAAAAACTCGCAAATTGCTCAACCAATTTGAATAATTTATTTTTTTGTTTTGTTCGCCTCGATACTGGGATTGTTTTGGAAAGAAAGTACATTAGGAAAAACCCAAAAGAATAGTCGAAAAATAAAAAAAAATTGAATATGGGAATTCTGTATGGGAATTGCTAATTCAGATTACTTTCAATATATGGTGTTTGTGGTGGACCTATTGTTTGGCAGCCACATCTATTGCATTCAAAACCATTTCTTCATTAAAAAAAAGGTAGTGGATTTTGAGAATAGGTTTGGTTAAATTGAATTTAATTACACTTTGCAAACATTCATTTTTATCAGCCATTCTATTAAGGTAAATTGACTTGCAGGCTTAGAAATAAACAAAAACATTCATTCAATTTTGTTTTAGCAATACTTGAGGAATTAGGGCAAGCATAGACATAACCACAAAATGTGTTTTAGCAAAACTCAGGGAATTCATTTGAGGATTTCAATATTGTAAAGTTCTCAAGGTAAGTTCAACAAATTTGAATGACTGTGATAATAACTCTGTGTTGTTTTACAGTGTTCATTGCCATGTCAAGCAGAGGATGAGCTGACAGGTTGTCAAATCAGTCAAATGCACAGTGAGCTACTTCACGTATTGATCTCAATGAATTGGAGTTGGAAGGTTGATTAGGATTGATAATCACTTATGAAGAGTTACAATCAAATCAATTTTAGATGGTACAAAGTTCACTGGGTCATCTAGTCTGTTATAAAACCAATTTATAATTAACCAGATGAGATAGCTCTATACTTTTCAGTATTGCTCCTTATGCCTAAATTATTTATAACATGTTTTGGAAACTATTGCCTTGTCAACTTGCTTCACTGTATTGTTTATTTAGATGTTAATTTGTATTGCTATGCACCATTAATAATTATGCACTTAGGTTATGATTTCACTTGGTTATTAAATATTAAAGCTTGTGAAGAGGAAGGATGACACTGAGGGAAAAGAATTACCTCCTGGGAATATTGCAATATAGGGTAATAAAACTATGCTTACTACAGGGGTCTTTTTATTTTCATACATGTTCATTTAAAGTTTTACCACTCTTCTCATTTTACAATACTGATGATAGATTCTGAGCAAGAAAATATTTTCATAACTTAATGTACAATATACATTTTTTAAAAATAATTCTGGAATGTTTCAGCATTAAAAAGTTTTAAACATATTGCACTCTTTAGTTTCTTAAAAATATACAATCTTCTTAGAAAATAAAAGAATGTGAATATTCTGGAGAGTAGAAATTTTCTTTTTTATTAAGCAATTTGCAGATATGCTACTATAATTTAGGTAAATATCAAATTTTAGAATGATTGAGCCTAGACAATATTTAATGGATTTACTAAACCTTGAAATGTACTTTAATTTTGAATTTCCATAAAATTTACACTTTCAGTATACCAATTCCAAATTTCTTTAGATTCTCCATAGACTACAATGCAGCAGTTATGATGAATGCTGTTAGTGCTAAGCTATAACAGCTTGTAAGTACCCATGCTTTGCTGCACCTTATTCTTTCTGATACAATATTAATATTGGTTATGCTGCCTGAACCTTAAAAATATTTCCCAAAAAATATACACAGATATTTTATATAAAACATGGTCCACAGTAAATGAGATTCTACTTAGCCTGTCAAACAGCATTCCACAGAGACTAGTTTATTTAAAACTTACAATTGCAGAACATTAGTGCAAAGTTTCAAACACAAATAAAAGCGCCATTTGTCAGTTTTTCATAAAATATCCTAAAAATAGTCTTATAAAAATAGGAATGTAAAATAAACAAATACAGCAATAAATGCATTTTACCAGACAGCGAAATACTGACATAAATGTCATTAAAGAGTTTTTAAGTTGAGGAAATTGTTAGGGATGTTATATTAATACATTTTCAATGATCTTGTGAAATAGGGATCAAAGGAACATATGTATGACTGCTATAATAAACCAATATAGGCGTCTGACATTTATTTACTACTAGTTGGCAAAGATTACTTTGACATCACAATAGTAGGTATATTATTATCACTATCCATGTCAAATTCATATAATTATGACCACACTTGTGCATGTAAGAGTCAATTAACTTTAAGACAAGATGTTGTTGTTGTTATTAGCTAATGCTGGATTTCTGACAATGAAGTCAGATGTTCATTCTGTTACAAATTGTAGCAAGTATAAAAAAATTTCTTAAATTACTATGCCCAGGTTTCCAGAGCATTGAAAAGAGCAACCTTTGAAAAGTTTACCTGATACAGGTAAATGTACTGATGCTGGGTTCTGACCTGTTTGGCTTGGAGCAGTTGTGACTAAAGAGTGACACAATGTACTCTTATAGTGCAAAATACCAGTATAGATACTTTTCTGTGCTTTTGTGTTATGCCTAATAATGCACTTGTTATTTCAATATAACCTGTATTTTCCTTTTAAACCAACATAACCATCGTTGTTCTCTCCACATTGTCTTACAGATACTGTATTTACTCGAAAATAAAACCCCCTCAATTGTAAGGCTTGCCAAATTTTGCAAATGTATGCAAATGTTAGATATGTTAATTTCAGATATGCTGTAATTTCTATAACAACAGTTTTCCAGAATTTTTGTTGTTGCTGTACATACAGATGGTTGGCCAAGAAGAAGTTTTACCTTTCAATTGTTTGCAAAGAAAGGAGTAGGGAATTAGACATTGACATTCACCCATTAGTAGCTTCAACCATTCTACCAGCTTTCTTCTCACTGGTTAAACAAGATCTTTGGTTAAAACAGCAGCAACTTTATTGAAAGTGAGTTTCTCTTGTACCTGTCCACGTAAGCAGTAACATGAATTTATGAAAAAGTTTCACAATAGGTTTTAAGTTAGGTGTTTTGGAATTTGTGAAAAAAAATGGTACATGAGTACTGGGTTGAGAATATTTAGTACAACCAAACATGATTTATTACTGAAGAAATCAGAGAGATAAACTTAAAGCTGTGAAAAAAGGAACTCAATCTTTTTGTGGCCCTATGAAAGGATGTCATGCTGCAGAGGATGGAGTAGATGTAAGAGAATAGAAGAGTGTGTTGTGTAGTGACCTAAGAAATGATGCAAATGAAAGGACGCAAAGTAGCAAAGCAGCGTGCTAGTAAGAACAACAGTTAGTATTTAATAAAACATAGGCATTAAATTCATGGTTCAGTAATACATTTTTTATGTTCGTTTTCTGAAATACGCGTTTGTGAGACCCTCCCAATCTTTTGGCTATAATTCAGTTAAAAAAAGGTGGTCTTATTTTTGAGTAAGTATAGTATACAAGAAATGTCAGAAGAGGAAGCATAGAAGTTTTTGAAGACATATGGTGCTACCTACTTTTACATTTTCCTGTGGTGAAATATTTTATTTATGGTACAATAAATAATATTTTTTATTCCTCACATAAAAACTGATCTTTAGAGGTACACATTGCTCTTATTTGAGAATGGTTATGGCTTACAGGCCTTTAGATGATTTTTTATTATATTCTAGCTATACAGAGGGTCCCAGATTAACTTACACAGTGCTTCGGAAAGCACCAGTAATTAAAAGACAGGCTAAACGCTTTTTGTAGTGTTTTATACTATTACCACCTTCTATCACAAGTATAAACAAAAGTTATGCTACATTTCTTCCTGTCTTGTTTCAGAGAGTATTGAGACAATCTCTATTAATTGAAGACAAATCAATTTGGCAATACTAACATAGCTGGGACCACACAGGAAACACTCATTCTTAACCACTTATCACGTCCCTTCAAGCAAGTCGGTTCCTCACCACTGCTTCTTCATGTGACTTCTCCCACCATTACTCCCCGACTGATTCTGGGCTGGAGAGAGGGAATGTTTATTTAGCCAGGATTATTTCTCAGCCTCCCTACACCTTGGAAGTATGAATGGGAGTGTGAATGTAATGTAATACAAATCCAAAGATTAACACATCTTAAGCCATTGTGAAGCAATTATTGTTCCAAAGGTGAAAAAACCTGTCAACATGACCATAGAAGTTCAATAGTGACAAATGTTTCACTTTATTGATGCATGTTGTTGTGAATTTTTTCCTTTGAGATAAAGATAAATTAACATGCATATGATCCTTTCTCTGTTTCAATCATTTCAAAGAAGGGTTTGTTCACAGTGAGTGAATAAATGTAAACTAACATGCTTTCAAGTATCATGCATATTAAACTTTCTTTGTCCCTATTCTTTGCAATAAATAAGCAACAAAATGTGACATGGAGTTGTATTCAGTGAAAGATATCCCAGATGAAGGAAGCAGTGGTCATGGAACCAGCTTGCTTGCAGGGGAAGTGAAAGTTATATTAAATATAAGCCTTTAAAGTGCAGTCTCAGATAAGTTAGTATAACTGATTTAAGCTGCTGACTAGAAGCTTGCACATAATATCTATAATGCCTTAATTAAGCTAATCCAATACATTTTACATCCAAGCTTTGTTTACCTAAGACTAACATGGTAATAAAATCCATGATTGGACCCTTGCTCGGTTAACAATGTAATTAGTATACATTAAATGAAGCCAGATTAATAAGGGTAAGTATACTACAAGATATAATTGCAGTACTTATCTGTTAGCCTTTTTGTACACTTTAAGTCCAATGAAATATCCCCCATTTATGTTTAAATCATTGTAAATGTTCTTCCCACCTGACGTTTTTGGTACTGCATTTTATGTTGGCATAAAATCACCACAGTTCCTTATTTGGCTTTGGAGAAAGTACATTTCATTTCAATTACTTTCAGATTTTCCTTTAGGGAGCATTGTTATCCTTTAATTTAACTCTGCTGGCTTACAATAATACCTCTAAATTAAAAAATGAGTTTTATAATTGACAGTTTTTGAGCAGTGACCCATTAATTCCTCTGCATCTAGATTTTTCAGTCGATATCACAATTCTAACCTCAAATGATTAGGAAAATCACTTGTTGTATGTTACTGATGCATATTATAGACAAAGTGTATTGGTATGTGCTTAGAAGCCATACAGATCGTTCACTGCCTCCTCGAAAGCTGTTGTTTGCAGCTGTCTTTGACATTAACAAGAGTTAACTAACAATTTGCTGTAAAGGCTTGATGAAAGGCAAAAGTTTTAACATTCAGTTAAACCTTAATTAAAAGTTACTAAACATGGAGTTAGAGTATTTTTAACATTGGTTGGTATAACTGGCCCTTAATTATTTTTCAACAGCAAATTTGTGATTCAAATTGCCAGTGAGGCAATCTGCTCTGTAAACATGCAGAGGTCATGATGACTATATGGTCTGGTTGTACTGCAAATGAAATATTCTAAGCTACAATAATTCTGTGAACATTGGCAGCTGTAAAGATGCTGCAAGTTCTTCAAAATGTTTACATCTTACAATGATTTTACATGCTGTGTTTCTCAGACTGCTTGATATATCATATACAATATAATCTTTGCCAACCTGAACTGAAGGAACAAAAGACATAGTCTTGTGCTGTCATGGCAAGTCTTAGGTATGCCTATTTGCATATACTACAACCTCTTAGAGGCGATATGTAAATCTGACAATTATTTACTTCTTTAAAGGGAACATCAAATATCCTTGCTGTGATCTGTCACAAAGTTATATAAACCAAGAGAAGAAACAGAGCTAAGGAATGATCAATGAGCTAATAAATACATGTGATGACATTGAATATGATCATTGTATGAAGTGTTTGGCAGAAAATCTAAACAAATAAAAGCATACAGCTGCAAGATTAATTCCTTAAAAAAGTGAAATATTTTGACTTCATTGATAGTTACAAAATTGACCTGAAGCATCACTATGAGTTCCTTCTGAGTTTGTCCTTAGCATCTGCATCATTTATGAAAAAAAAATGCAAACATTTTCATTTAAAAAGAAGTACTTTGGCTATAAAGTTCAAGCACAGAAATGCTTTTTTTTGTGCAAATCACAGCATCTATTTGACAATAGGTTCTACGCCGCCTTTGAGGCAGTAATATCATGAAGACAGTAATCTCTCATGCATCATGATGGTAAAGGACGATGATAAATATGGTGATGGCGATGATGGTTGTGGAGATCTTTCTGCTCCTCCAATACAGTGGCAATTACCCTTTCCACATTTTCTGGCAGGTGATCAAGCAGCATTCGTGGCATTACAACAAGCCTTGAGAATTCCTCAGGAATGGCCCATCGCATGGCATATTGCTGACCTCCTGCACCAGATTTCCTGTTCAAAATACAAAATAATGGGTTTTTAAATTCCTATAAACTGTACCATACTGAATTCGTACAGAAATATTACAAGAATGAATGAAGATAGATTACCAAGAAAGATTTTGGAATGGAGTGCACCTGGAAGAAGAAGAAAAGGAAGACCTCAAAACTCATGGATGTGGGAAATAAGAACTGGAATGACAGCAAGAGGACTCTAAGAAATGGAATGGATGGATAGGGATGAGTGGAGAAAGTTTCTTTAGACACAGAAAGATGTGTAAACATTGAAACACTGTATATAAATTAAATAAACTTTACTGTCTAAAGAAACGACACCCTGAGTAACAAGCATAAGAATGAAAGGGGCTGGTACTTTTTATGGAAATCTGGGAATTTTTCAAGCTCTAAGCTTTCAAGCTTATATTTGTTTATTTCAAAAGAATTTCCTGTGTAACAAGCATGGAAAGAAGGGAGAGGTACTCTCCACAGAAACTTTGTAGTCTTCTTCATGACTTAAAATGTCCAGAAACTTTAATCTGACTGTTTCAGCTTATCTAAAGTAGAGTGTCATTTACTCTACTCATTTCAATTTGTTTACAATTCCTGTATACATGAAGCTTTGCCTTATCAGACTCAACAGTTGAAGACTGAAGGAGAATGATTCTGAATGTCTTGCAACTGTCAGGAATGTTCCAAAGTTTTACTTGTGCCTGACAGAGCCAGTATTTGCAGAGAAAAATGCAGTAGGCTTTGGATACTATAGTGCTCAGCCATGATAACATGGCCCAGATTTTTATTTGAATTTACTGAGATATTCCAGTCTCCCTTCACAGTTGAAGGTAAAAATATAAAGAAGGAAGTATATTTAAAGCTTCTAGAGAAAGTAAGACACTTTAGATTTCTTTTAAGAGCTGAAATTCTCATTCAAATACAACTTCTGTTTATGAATTCTATAAAAACACTTTGGTCTTTGGCACAGGAGAGCATCTGTGCTGAAAAAGATTGAACTCCTCAATGTTTGTGGAGAATTGAGTTCTCCATGGTTACTCTCAGTGTTTGAATTAGATTTTCTGACGAGGGGGAGAAACTTAAGTTTATATGAGCATCAGTACACTTTTTTCCAGGGGGGGAGGCACATGTTGGAAGTTTGCAATCAGATATTATTAATTCATAATTTTATTGCCGAAATTTATATTTGTTGCAGTTAACCGTATTGATTTGTGCTAAATAACAATTGTTCTAAATTAAAATAATAGTTCAATAGTCAGTAATTGTTCAACTTCAAAAGGGGGGCTGCGGCCCTCCCCCATGCCCCCTGTTCGCGACGCCCATGTAAGTTTGTGTTTTATTTATAGCAATTATGGTAGCAAAACCAGTGACAGATTGGTGTGTTATACACATAAAATGTAGCAGCAATATGCATTGTACTGTTTTTAAGAGCACCGTGATTTTGTATTTTGGAGCAGTACAGGTACATAACTCTCCCAAAACTGTTTGATGAAAGTCAGGAGCAATTTATTTTACATTTTTCAAATCTAGTTTTGTCTACACATCCGCCACATTATACTAATGTGTAATACACTTACACTCACTACTTTCACTAACACATGTCACTTCCAAAATTGCAGTTTTACCTGAGAAGCTATAATATTAATATTACTTGAAACTGAAGCCTGAGATTCGAACTGGAATACATCACTGTCATTGCTTTCTATAACTTTTCACTTTCTTTCACAAATTTATCCATGCTGACAAACAATAGAACAGTGAGTTGCAAGAAACTGAACTGAATACTGCAAGCTGCAATCTTCATTACTGGTGCAGAACTGCTGGAATTGTGACCCTGAATGCCAACCCAACTAATGAACCTCATAATTGTTTATTGTTTAGCTTACTTGTGATATACTTTTGCTTACTCACAGCTTGCACTCATACCATTATAGTCATCATCAAAATTGTTCCGCGTCTTCTTGTATTTTCAAAGAGCAGTAATAGTAAATACATAAAAAAGAAAAAATACTTCCCTGGCAGGAGAGAAACTCTTCTTTGATGAGCTGGGGAAATATTTAATCAGAGGGGGAAATCCCTCACATCCACACCATTAATTTAAAGCCTGTTTGCTCTGATGAGTGGGTATTGGTAAAGAAATGGAAATAATAACTTTTCATTAGGTGTTTATTCATGAGGTGAGAGAGAACCTTATTAAAAACTCATTGTAATAATGTTTAATGCCTATTCTTACTGCGTATGACACTACAGGTGGTGGATACATTTGATAAATGAAATGAAATAATAGTTGAGATAGAAGATGTTCCAGGATAAGTTTAGGGTACCTCCCAGCATTTGTCAGTACTATGAGAACTGAAGAAAACCTATAAGGAACGTCTTAGGGAGGATGCTCCTTAAGGGATTTGATCGTGAACTTCCCATTCATGAGTCCATGCCTTAATGATCTCGACCGACTATGTCAGTACTTCAAAAGCTATTAGATAATTAGTTATATCCATTAGTCAATAATTTTTATAATTTGGGTATTCTTGCAGCACATCTATTTGAGTGTCATTATTACAGTTCAACCATGCTACAGCATTTTATCTAATGACAGCATTAAAAAGAATGTGCACACAGCTACACCCTAGGGGTGTAAAGCTTTTACTGAAGATAGTTCAATTTGTCAGTTTATGATTGGGCTACAACAGTTAGAATTGACTTATTTTGACCCATCAACTCAAATAAGTTTAATGGGGCTAGAGCAGGGAGCGAAGTCCTGGGGGGGGGGGGGATGGGTAGGATTTCCCCCCACCAATGATTTTATACCCAGAATTTCCCCCTACTAAAATATCCAAACAAACAATGAAACATACACTACTAAAATGCTTTCCCCCCACCAACTTTTAATGATTTCGCACCCTGGGCTAGAAGGTAAAGTATGTATGGAGGGGATTCCACACTGAGCCTATGCAAGCTATTGTATATATATGTCAAACCCTGAGAGGAAGGAGTGCAATGAGAGTGCTTTATGGGCACGAAGGAACCTGGGCCAACATGAGGGTCCCCATGTGCTGGAGATTCTTCATCTTGACACCAGAGTTAGCCAAGTAGCCACCAGCTGCATGGGTTTCAACAGTGATCCCCTCCCAGCAGGCCTGGGAATGTAATTGTCCTTCCTAGCATTTGTCTGATGACCTATGAAAACTCCCAAAAAACCCTTGGGTCAGGAAGTGTGGCCACGGGAATCGAACCCATGACCTCCCAAATGCAAGTCTCACAAGTCATCACAGAGCTATCTTGCTCGGTTAATGGCGTATAAAGAAAGAAGATCCTATATAGCATGCAAAGAGCAAATAAGAAGATCACTAGCCATTAGAAGCACTTTTAAAGAATTCAACATGAAGAAGATTGTAAAAAATAATTTAAGCAGAAACAACAGATATAAGAAGGAAAATAATGCAACCCTCTTCAGCTTTTCATGTAAGAGATATCTTCATGTTAAGGCAGTTCAAGATACTCACCTTTGAGCATTACTTATGGATCCATATTTGCTAAGAGCGAAATCTGTAAAGTTTTCTAAATTATATTGCTGAAGCACCACCACCTGCTAGCCATAGAACAATATTTTATGAAAATTCTTTCATCATCTTGTTGTATAGAGATAAAATAAATTAAAAATTTATACTAAACTCACTTTTCTGCTTTTGTCTTTTTTCTCTTGGTTATGTGTAAGATACGGCCTGGAGAATAGAGCCTTGTGCGAGAGAATCGTCTAGCAGGCACGTCCCTTGACAGAATTGCAGTCTCCTGTAACAAAAGTTAATTTTTGTTTTTTTTTGTTACAGTTATCACACTGTTTTCATTTTTTTTAAGTTTAATCATGGCTCATCCAATAGGTTACCATAATAGATTAGTGCTGGGTTGCAAGAAAACTGACATATAAATAGCTATTCTCTTCTTTAGTTAATTACTGGGTAAACTAAAAAAGTCTTTAAACTTCTGGCAGTTGCAAGAACAACATTATACAGAAGGTTAAGGGGACCAGGTAGTGATTTGGGCTCAAAAAGTCAATTTTTTGTTTTTCATCTTTAAAAAATGTGGAAACCTTCCTCTTCAAAATGACAAATATATTGTAAGGGTACCAGTACATTTAAGGCTTTAAATTACTCCATTCAAATATGGCGGAGTGCTGGGCCACGCCGGGTAAAGAGGGCTTCAGAGATGACACACTTTAAATATTTGACATAGAAGCAATGTTGACAGTGAAGTTTCATTCATGTTGAAATAAGAAGAGTCACACTGATTTTTACAATTACTTCACTCACTTGTTTATTAAAAACTGGAACGTTTTCGAGAGATGTCTCTCTCATCTTCTGCAGATGGTGACTGAGATTTGAAGTTGGTTCCTACATCTACTAGGGTTGCATCTTGCTGCCGTCTATCGGTAGAGAGGCAAAGCTCCATCAGATGGTTTGTTGGCGGGATGTCAAAATTTATAATGTCGTCTGCGTTTTTGGTGATGTATATTTTTTCCCAGATGGAGAGTTCTAGTGGTGAAGAAACTGGTTTTAACAAATTTATGGCTTGACCGATGTTGTGGTTTTCTGACCAAAAATGGTGTGATACAGCAGATTTGTCTGTTTGTTTAAATTTAATGTTTCTCTGATGTTCCTTTAATCTAGTGATTAATTTTCTCTTAGTTTTGCCTATGTAGAATTTATTACAATCTTCACAATTAATTTGGTAAATTCCTGATTTTTGTGTGTCTGGGATTGTATTCCTGAGAGGTTTGTTTAGTAAATTGTTTAATTGTAAAAATCAGTGTGACTCTTCTTATTTCAACATGACACACTTTTCTTTAAATGTAGTTTTCTGTAACTTGACATTTGTCAAACTCAGGTGTATTTGTTTTCAAAACCACTGAAGCTATTGGAATGAAAATTTTACAGTAGCTCCAGAAGCATGTACTCTACAAACGTAACCCATTGTTATTGGAAAAATTCAAAACAGAAAATTTAAAAAAAATATTTGTGCAAAAAAGATTTACTTTTTTTTTTACAAAAGTTAAATATTTTTTCTTTTGAATATGGGAGATATTTAAGTAAATTTAGGTTACCAATTATGAATACACATTGCCTAGTGCACTACAAAAGTTTCAACACATATGCTTGAATATTGTAGAAGGAATTTGTACCGTTAGTACTATACATAGTGTCACCGCGCCCGCCGCATCTAATTGCCGACAACCGCAGTGTCACCCATCGCATTATTGTCGGCACTACCGCAAAGGAGCCGAAGGAAAGAGACAGAGAATGGCCGCATTGTTGGGGCGCTTGCCGAAAGAGAGAAAAGGATAGTTTCTTCTGGAGCCTTCTACTTTGTATCTCGCCGCAATAAGTGAACGTTCCTGAAGCTTCCAGAATAGTGCCTGGGAGATATAAATAGCGGTAAAGTGCGACAGAAGAGGCAGTCAGACGTATGTGAGCGTGGAGTAGTCGTGCCGACGGAGACGGACAGACGATGTGAAGCGTTGTGCCGACGGAGAAGAGTTACTTCTTTGTGTTACGAATTAGGAGTCGTGCTGTTGGAGAATCGGAAAAGACTTTCTTGCTGTTGCAACGAGTGTACAAAGTTACTGTTTACGGAAATAAAAGTGTTTCTTTATCTCGACTACATCTGTCTACTTTACTTCACACCCAACCAAAAGTCACAATATTATATTTTTTTCAAAAACATGTTATCAGTTTTTGCCTTATTACATGCCCATTTTAAATAATTGTTTTGATGTTCTCTATATCAATGTAATCACAATAAATCACTAAATATTCATCCCAAATTAAATTTTGATCTGAGCAGTAGAAGTTTAGTTATCCTCCACTGAAGTTATGTTTTGAAATACTGAAATCGTGTACAAATCACTACCTGGTCCCCTTAACTACTTTTATCTTTTAGAAGAGAAGATGCAATTCAACAGAGCCGGCGCAGTTGGGTACATAGTTATCTTAATCACATGTATGATGTCACTGCTATGTGTTCAGGACTGCACTTCTAATTTTGTTGATAATGTCGTTTTGAGTTTTCTGCAGGCAAAATGTAGAACAAAAGGAGTAGAAGTAAACTTTTCTCTTAAAGGAACAACATATTGTCAGCATTAATTTCAGAAAATAAGAATAGTTTAAAGTAAAGTCATGGACACAGTTACAAATTGAAGTAAGAAAGCTGGCAACGTGGAACTATGTCCTCAGAATGCAGACTGCTTGGACCTCAATAAAAAGCACAAAATTAACCTGTCCTATTTCTGAACATTTCACCAGGCCTTTGTATTTTCATGTAACTGTAGTTTATAGCACTGGTAACATTGGAGAAATTTCTAATCATAGAACCCTTGTCTGACAGTTCATAAATAATTGCCTTGACCTTGTATGCAACAGCTGATTTTGTGCCAACATGGACATATCCTATTTCGTGGAGTCAGTACTTCACTCTGCAATTCTGCCACGTGCAAGAGATCCATGAACATTTGTTTGAGAGTCTAAATTTAACTTTAAAATCTGTGTTGTCATATTCCTGAAAGGGAGTGAACATATATCTAAAATTGCTCTGTCTTGGTAGAAATACAGGTTAAGATTTTGTATTAAGCTAAAACACTTCATATCATGAACATATAGCATTACATTGTATAATTTGTAGTTATATACATAAGTGACAATAATTCACCCTTAGTATATGGAGTTACACTTACATATGTATTTAGCTATATGAATGATGTATATACTTGGAATAAAGCAGTAAAGCCATCTAAATTGAGTATCATGGTCGACACTCAACATTGCTTATTGCAAATATGTAGAATTATATTGGTGCATTCCTTTATTACAGAACTTGTAGTAATGCAAGTTTAAATGACAATAATACATCAGGATGTGGTAGTTACAGTTATATGTATATGCTTGAAAAACTGAAGTCACTTAAAAGGGACAGTGGGTGGCTCCAACAACTTGAATGAGGCAGCGTTATGTTCTTAAACCACTATTTATTAACTCAGGATAACTTTGCACCTATGTAGGATTTACTAAGATATCATGGCAGCTCTGACGGTGGAGTCACGTAAACAATATGATTAGCAAGTTGCGTAAACAAGGAGATAGCGAATAGAGGAAGCTCCTCCTTTTATTGCATTGGGTACGGTAGCTTGTTGAAATTCTAAATGAGCATCAGTACTAAAAATATTGATAAAAAGGTATTTTGTGAGGAAAGGGAGTTTCCACCACATATACAATCTTAAACGAAATGCACTCAGATCCAATATAACCTCTTTGTCAGACAAAGACTATTATGAAGAACAGAATAGAAATATAACACTTCCCTGCATAAAACTATAGCTCTATACACACATCAATCAACAATAATGCTTACAGCAATAGTTTTTATTTGCTTGTATCTGAGGAAGCCATAATATGCAAAAAATTAAGAGGAAACCATATGATGAAAACAATAATGGCAGCCATTTGTTAACTGTTTATAGATCCGAGATTCGATCTTTGTGATATTAGATTGAATAGTGTTGTAGATCAGTCTTGCAATTCATTTCAGAAACAAATGAACACTTTAGCACTAAAGAAATCTCTAAGTGCATTCTTGCAAACCAGCGTAAGTCACAAAAAAGAAGCATTTTTTGTTAAACTCCTGCCAGAAAGTCATAAACAGTAAGAACATAATTCATTTATATAACTACACTTCTAGACTTGAATACTAATAAGCAGGGATAGAAATTTCTAAGCATTCAAGCTAGGACAGAAGAAAATAAGGTTTAACTGTTCTGGATTATAGGCAACGACATCACAGATAAACCACCGTCATCTCTTGCAGTCTTCTGACATTTGCAGACACCACTCAGACTGGTTTTTATCTGTCAGTCAGTAACCTTTGGCTCCTGTTCTTTATGTTCTTTGTGATGATGATGGTTTGAGTGTAACTAATTTGAAGAACAACTCAAGGATTCCAATACCTGGTAATAAATTTTTTCATTGTTTTTTAATTTAGCAGCATTTAGCCAGACAGACTACTTACCAGAAACCATACCGAAGTAATTGTGACAAGGACACCTGGTAGTTTTTGGAAGGAGGTAACATTTTACTAGTAAGTGCAAATTCCATGCGTTCTGTTTATAGCTGGGCCATAGATAGCATATAAATAGTTTGCTTTCGCTGGTGACCAGTATTTTTCTGCAGCACACTGTGGTATATGATCCACTTAAGGTTACGTTTATCAGACATATTGTAATATTGTGTCAGTTGCTGCCTTCATTTCGAGTTGTAAAGACTCAGGCTTTCTGTTCTTTTTGCAACTTTGAGTAAAAGAGTATTCTAGATATAGTGTGTGAATTAACATTAAATTTTTCTAACGAGTGCACAAAATGCCTCCATTTCCTTTTATTCGAGTTCCAGCAAGAGGAACTATTAGATGTCTGGTTAATAAGTTTAGGAAATGGGATTGTTAAAAACTAAACCTAAGAAGTGCAAAGAAATGTTCTAACAGGAAAAAACTGAGGAAATTGGTGCATCATTCTAAGGTTCTCCAATGAAGAGCTAAGCACGTGTTGTACAGAAAGTGGGTATTTTGCAAACTTCTGTATATAGAGCTGCTAAACTTAGAAAACCAAAACCCTATTGAGTGACTATTTTCATGAATTACAACCTCATGGCAATGAGGATGCTAGGAATGTCTCAGTGCAGATGAACATCACTATTAATTATAGTGCATATTAACATCACTCATGAGTAAGTAAAGTTGGAGTTTTAGAACAAAAAAAAAACCCTATTGTACAGACAGTGTGCAGAGCATGCATAAGCAAAATCCATGGCCCTGCAATATAAGGAACATAATGTGTGATATATTTTGTTTAATATGTTATGTTTGAGTTGCATGTGTTAATGTTATGCTTTGAATATCACACCTGAAAATCACCTTTATTTTTATCAGACTGCAAACAAAAGATGGTAAGATTATTGTTGCATACTGAGGTATTTAATTGAAATGTCAGAAGAAATAGAGGCTAATGATGCTATTCAAACTAATTCCATATTAGACTGTCACCTTTTGACTACAGAGTGGGCATTCGTGCAGTTATTGAGGATTTTTGGGGCTTAATATTGATAACTCTATCTTATTACATACTCACGCATATGAAAGTGTGTTTGAACTTTCATGATTAATAGAATATACCAGTCACTATACAATACAGTGTAGTGACATTTGGCAGATATGATTTAAAAAAGTCATCCAATGCTTCTGATGCATCCTGTTTAAAAGTGCTCTTACACAATTTTATGTTATGCTGTATGAATCAAGTACTTACACTCCAAGTTGTTGGTTCAGGATTCTGAAATAAAAGAGGAAGTTGTCCAGGGCTGGTTGGTAACGTGCAGTCTGTTTTCCATGTAGTCTCCAAATCTTCTGCAGGAACTCCAAACACGGCATAGCCCAGTCCATTCAGCATGATGCGATACTGCAAATGTAAATAATTAAAGCAGATTACAAATAATTCTCTTAATGTTTCTACAATGCACTTATTTGCTGAGTTTGTTTTCTTAAGCTGTAAAAACAACTTACAGAAAGCACAATGCTTTAAAATAAGAAAGCTCTAGCTACATGTAACAGCTGCAACATACATATATCTCAGTGTAGACCATATTCTAGCACATCGTCCTACATGCACCAAATAGACACTACAGACTGGTATCAGTCACTTGATGAGTGTTCTCAACAATAAATATACTATGAAAAAGACAATATATTTTACCAAATGAAAAATTTATAAACTAATTTGAAATTTTGAAAGTTAATTCCACATTACACTACTCTTATTTCCTATGTGGTGTAAACTTATGTATGGTTGCAATATGAACATAATTGTTAAAGTAACCCTAATCATACAACTATAAATCTGATGTGTTGCATTCACATGATTTTCTCTACTCTTATAAACTCTTATTCCTCTATCTTCTTATGTTAGTCGAGATAAACATTTGCAGAAATTCTCTTATTGCATATTTGCTTGTAAGTGCAAGGGAAATATGGAAATACAGTAGGCTTTGATGATAGTAAAATCTTTTAAAGCTGGTTGCTAAATGAAAGCTTTGAAATTCTGTTCTCCTTGCACGGCCAAGAGCTAAAAAGTGAATAACAACTTTCCATTTGAGAAAGGCTTAAGTATTGCAAAACTCACACAAATAACAAGGAATATCTCTGAAATGGTTCACTCTACAAAGAAATGCATTTGGACATAACTTGTGTGTTTGAACGAGATATACAGCTTTTGTATAGTAAGAATTGGTCTATCTCTAACGGTTTCCAGCTATGCAAAAGTTATTATGAGTAAACAGGACTACATAGGCTATAGCTAGAGAATTCAATATATAATAGAAACACATACATATAGAATAGTTTAGGGTGGAGGAATGTTCTTCAAAATCTTTGTGTCATCCTTGAAAGATATTAAACTTAAATATTAACTTGGCTTTTAACAGAATTTTCATCTGAGTTATGCTGCTCATAGAAGAAGAAGAAGAAGAAAAAAAAAACCAAATACACACACACATGCACACACCCACACACACACAATGTTCTCCTAAGCCACGTCCTTGTAATAATAATTATACACAAATGTTACATTTACCCAAAAGTTATATTCTCTTCTCATTCTTATTCTTACATCACTGACTTGCTGTTAAAGATTTGAAACAAAATTTGACACAGCAAAAACATGACAACAGAATGTGCTTCACTTACTTTTGGAAGGCGTGAGGCTTCTAGAACTTGTAGCATTGAAGTCCTTAGATCCTCAGCACTGTCTACAGATAGCCGCATCACAAAATCATCTCCAACTCCTATTGTGAAGACAAAGTCTTCTGTATATCTAGCTGCATCTCTGCTTAAACATGCAGCTGTAAAGATGCCAGAAACAACAATTAGGACAATGCATCTATGAAAATACAAAAATCTACACTTTCCTTCTGATTACTTTGACTTTTTTTACAATATGCTCAGAACATTATACATTACACAAGACATTATACATAATTCCATGGCACAACAGCCCATCTGGGCCAAGGCCTACCACCTGACCACTGTGTCCCCCACCTTTGCCAACCACAGGCATCATGAGCGGGGTGCAGTACTGGTGGAGGGACATCGTCAGTGCCCTGGTCCCTCCCAGCTGGTTATGTGGTCTTCTCGACCAGGGGTCGCTACTTTTCAAGCAAGCAGCTCCTTCATTGGTCCCTCAGGGACCTAACGAGGCTGAGTGCACCCCGCATGCCGGTACCGGAAATTGAACCCAGATCTCTCACTTGGTAAGTAGCAGTGCTACCACCGTGCTAAGGAGACAACCCACATAAAACATATGGTGAACATAATATTTTAATGAGCTATATAAACGATTGTTAAGATAAGAATTTTTTATTCATAATTAAATTAAACTCTTCTTGGAATCTACAGTTTATTGTATCACTCCTAAATTTTAATGTGAACTTAGCATGCAAACATACAAGTGTGTAGACATTTATAAATTTAATTAGGTTAAGACAAATGTATAAATATTACTGAATTTTTAAATTTTTGTTAAGTTGAGTGCTATAGAAAATAATTTTAATTTAATTTTTTAATCTTTTTTAAAAAGTGCACTAAAATTCTTAAATCTGTAATTCCTGAAACTCTCTTGAAAATTTCAAGCTCATAAGTTAAAACTCCAAGCAGCAATTGGAACAGTGAAGAAAAGCTGAAAAAGTTGATGTTAGCTAATGCTGAATTTCTGACAATGAAGTCATTAATCCTCTTGCTCTTCAATACTTTTTAATGATGATATTGAATATTGAATTAAGAAAAATGGAGTTTAAAGCTTAATGCTCTACTTTACATAAAAGGGACAGGACCAATAAATTAAAACGGATTTAGAATTGCTTATATTAAAAAACTAAATGTGTAGTAGGAAAGTATAAATTACGACAATAATAAAAATGCAAAAAACATAAAGCTTGAACATTTTTACATTTTTTACCAAATTTCATTGATGCATTGCCTTTATCTTAGAACACTTGATTTTACTTCTGCCTTTTGGCACTTTTTCTCCTTCACCAACCATTTAAACCTTATACATATTCTGAAATAGTATGGAAAGAGCACTATAAATAATTATTGTTATGTGTGTCAAAATTAAGGCCATCTCACACAAATATGTTATTCTTGTACGCTGCCTCCAAAAAACCATTACCTCTCTAAAACATATAATACTATGAAGCTTGTTTGAGGTCATGACACCAAACATGAAGGATACTTCACTGTTATTAGTGCTTCTACTTTTAAAATTCAATATGAAGCTTTTCAGATACAATGCATGATTACAACATTCCCTAATTTCTAACTTAAAAGCTAATATTTGTTTGTAATTTTTCAGATAAAGATAATAATTGCCTTACTATTTCTTTATTTTAATCTACTAAAAATCTTTCAACAATATATTATAAGAAAATGAGATGTATTTTATAATTTCTGTCATGCAACACTTAAATTGGTGTACTTTCAAACTGGATCAAAGAAAATGAAAATGTATAAAAAAATCTGATGTGTTGCACTCACATGACTTTCTCTACTTTTGTACTAACCATTCTTACAAACTCTTATTCCTATATTTTCTTTGTGTTAGTTAAAATAAACATTTGTACTAATTATCTTATTGCTTATTTCCTTGTAGGTGCACGGGGAATATTGGAATACAGTAGGCTTTGTGCGATAGTCAAATCTTTTAAAGCTTTGAGATTCTGTTCTCTTTGCACACGTAACATATAAAAAAATGAACAACGATGATCCATTTCACGAAAGTTTTCCAAAACTCACACACATAACAACGAATATCTCCGAAATGGTTCACCCTACAAGAAAATTTATTGAGACATAAATTGTGTATTTTAGCAAGATCTACATTTTTTGTATAGTATGATTTAGTCTATCTCTAACGGTTTACCGGTTATGCAAAAGTCGTCCAGAGTAAATACGACTACAGGGGCTATAACCAGAAAATTCAAGATACGCATTTATTTGTCATCAAAATATCTGAAACATGACATTTTAATAAAAATCGTTTGAGCCATTTTCAAGAAAATTATAAAATTTTCCATGTAAAGGGTAGTTTAGGGTGGGGCTATTTTCTTCAAAATCTTTGTGTCACATCCTTGAAAGACATTAAACTTAAATACCAACTTTGGTTTTTAACCGACTTTTCGTTTTTGAGTTATGGTGTCCACAGACTGACAGACTGACACACAGACACACACACGGACCTTTCCCTAAAAATGCTTTTTTTGGATTCAGGGGGCCTCAAAACATCTATTTCCGGTGAAATCTCGACATTGAAGTTTTGGGTGGAATACAATACTTCCCCTACTTACCAGTAGAGAAAGTAATATGGAAGGTAATACAAGCTCATAAATATCATAAAATACAGGGTTTTCACAAAAGAACTCCATAGTTTTGAGGTTCAATATTTGTATTAAATAACAATCTGAGTTTAATGTGTTATACATGACTTTAAAGGTAATATTCTCAAGTGCTTATTGCCATTTAGTACATTTCAATATGGGCCCCAATAGTGGCATGGGTCACACCCAAATGATATGCTACCGTACAAAATGCTCACTCAGTGTGAAGTCATGCTCACTGGGAACTAAACAGTAGCTGTAGCGACAGATACACTGCAATAATTCTGCAAGTCATTTGTAAATAAAAAACTTCTTTTTAAGTCATGATAGGTGACAATCACATAACTTTCTATACCCAGTACCTCCAAGAAGCCCATATTTAACACACAGCATTGATGTCTGCTTCGATATTACAAGGTCAGCCCTCTGCAGCACTGCCAACTGTTGCGATTGACACACTTGCAACTACTTCTGTGGACATTTTTTAGAACCTTGTGTATTCAGAGAAAATTTGAGATCTAACCCATCTCAGACAATGGATAATGGACATGCTGGGCAGGACCTCAGGAGAGGTGGAATATCATTTGAATGTGACCCATGCCACTAATGGGGCTCACATTGAGATGCACTATATGGCAATATACACTTGAGAATATTACCTTTAAATTCATGTATAACACATTAAACTCAGATTGTGATTGAATACAAATACTGAACTTCAAAACCCCAGAGTTGTTTTGTGGAAACACTGTATAGTTTTGTATCATAAAGGATGTATTAAAATGGTTTTGTTTTTCTCTTTTGGCAAGAGATTGGGGCATTATTTTGACAAGATTTCAGTTTCCTTTCTGCTTATGATCTATTTGACTGATAGATGTAGATGTGTTGTCTTCTCTTGTGGGGGTCTTGGTGGTGGTCATATGAAACTATTAAGCTGGTCCATTGGCAAAAAATCAAAATCTTCTGATAAAAATGAGAAGTCACATGTCTTTCTGTGATTTTGCAGTGCAGAGGTAGAAACTCTGAAGTGAACCAGTGCTTCGCGCCTGCTGCAATTTTTCTTGTCTATTGAAAATGTTAGATTACCAAGAACAAAGAAAAATTGCTTTTTTGGTTTCTGGTAAAGACTGTGTCTTGTTGGCTTTTTAAGAAATTAAAAATTATGCTTACGTTTCACTGCAAAACTGTGTTTGGTTTCTTCAATGGGCGACTGCAAATCATCCATCCAATTAATCACTGCCTGCTCTGACTGGCCTCATTCCATCCTACTCGTAATCCTATTGGTTCCTTCTCCTCCAATAGGAACTTGACCTGCTAATAGGATCTTCCATATTTTGTTGAGTGGTTTGCCTGTGTCACTGTTCAGACTGCTCTTTTCTTTAAATATTTCTATGCTTTCTCTCATTATTCGTTGAGAGAAATTGTCACAGAATGCTAAAATTTTTAAATCGTCACAGTCAATGTGGTGGACGGTGTTTTCTGCATGTTCTGCAATGACAGATTTTTCTGGTCGAGAGAATTTCATGCATCATATATGTTCCTTTTTTCTTGTATTGATAGATCTGTCTGTTTGACCTATGTACGATTCACCACAATCACAGGTAATTTTATAAATACCCAGATTATTTTGCAAAGGGTTCTTATCTTTGATTGGTCTTATAAAGGAATGCAGCTTTTTCATTGATGTGCACCTTGTTTGAATTTTATGGTGTTGCAAAGTTTTTGTAATTCTTTCCATAGTTCCTTGTACGTAAGGTATGTAAGCTTTCTTTGGATCAGTCTTTTTGGGATTTTGGTATTTTTGTATTGCCTTAATATCTTGGCTCAGATAGCCATTAGTCTTTAGTACATTTTGGAGATGTTTTAGTTCTGAGTCCAGATTTTCTTTGTCACACACATGTAGAGCACATTTATGGAGTGTGTTTATCATGGCTCTTTTTATAGCTGGAGGGTGATGTGAAGAGGCTTCTATGTATCTATCTGTATGAGTTGGTTTGTGATACATGGAACATCAAAGTGTTTTCACGGCTATATCCCATTCCACCAGCAAATCTAAAAATGATAGTTTTCTATCCTTCTCTAATTCCATAGTAAGTTTGATGTTGTTGTGCAGACTATTGAGGTGGTCTAAAAATTATGGGATGGTGTTTTCTACATGAGGCCAGATGAAAAAAGTATGTGTACATACCTCAACCACATTACAGGTTTCAGGAAACATGCTTTAATAGCCAACGATTCAAATTCCTCCATGAAGAGATTTGCCACAACGGGGGAAAGGGGACACCCATTGATCCCCCTTCTACTTGTCAAATAATTCTTCTCCATAGCTGAAAAAAGTGGAAGAAAGACAGTGGCCCACCATATCTGTCCAATCTTCAGGTAGTCCATTTGCTTCAATTTTTTATTTGATGATGACAAGTGCATTTTCTATGGGGATCCCACTAAAGAGAAAAGTGACGTTGAAGTTAACCAATAAGTGATGAGGTTCCAATTAGACTGTCTCAATATCTGTACCAGATGACTTGAATCTCTACCAAAAGCTGAGATCTTACCAACCAGCTTTTGAAGTTCCTTCGCCAGTGCATGTGTAGGTGACTTGATCGCACTCACTATGGGTCTCAGTGGAGCATTTGCCTTGTAGATCTTTGGTAGCCCCATATATTGTATATTATGCGTGAGTCATGAGGTATTAGCATTTTCTGTCATTCCTTAGGTAAATATGACTTCTTGATCAATAAAGTGGCAGTTCTCTCTATGCTGGAAATGGGATTGTTTCATTTTCCTGTACAAGGGTTCTTCTAATACACAATCATTTAACAAAGAACGAACATCAAATTTTGCTTCAAATTCAGTAAAACTGCAACAAAAGCCTATGAAATGTTTAGAGCAGCTTATGGGGAGGAAGTAATGAGGAAAACAAAAACATTTAAGTGGTTTATGAAATTTAAAAATGGTATGACATCAGTTAAGGATTCAGATCATTGGAGCCAACTCTCTTCCAACAAAACGGACGAAAATAACAATCAGGTGAGGGACATGGTATTAAATGATAAGTGTTTTACAACAAAAGAGACATTTCTAATTGATTAGGAAGATCTTTTGGAAGTGTTGAAAGCATTTTGAAAGACATTTGGATATGAGAAGAATTGCTGAAAACAAGTGAACATAGACCATATCATCTCTACTTACCTGGAGTACTGAATGCATACACCTTCACACTTGGATATTTTGACCTAAGCATGCAAGCAATCAGAGTTGCTACAGATGCTCCCAGACTATGCCCTGTGAAACGTAAATGGATTTAATTACTAGTTTTGTAATATTCTGTACAAATTCTTATTTTGTTTTACATGCAAAGCAAACAAATTAGTTTTGTTAGCATTTTAAGAGTAGTAGTGTTATAAAGTTGTAATCTAGTGGTTTGTACTGTCATGCTCCAGCTCAAATAATTATTTTTCTTTCCAGAGTAAAATAAGCTTTCAGAAAGAAGAGGTACTTGATATAAAATTAGAAAGTGAACATATACATATTTCAGTTATTCAAAAATGTGTTTTGGACATGAGCAAACAATACTAAAACATGAAATTTTTTGACAAGTTGCAGTGAAAGCTTTAAAAGGAAGCAAATTGAATTTTCAACAGCTATTTTATTTCTATCTTCAATTGTCTGATTGAAATTAATGAAAGTTTGTGATTTCAACAAAAAGAAAATGTGCCTAAATTTACTAAAATTGAAACTTGCATTTATGATTAAACTTTACCTGTAAGGACCAATTTGTAGTGAGGATACATTGTAAATGCTTTCTCTAGTATTCCAAGTTCCTCCAGGTCTCTTTTTATGTACTCAGCAATCACTATCATAGAACAAGGAGCCTGAAAATAGAAAACGGACTTGCAATTATATGCATAGTGTTAAAAGCTAAGTGTTGGAAATAGTTAAGAAACATTTCATAAAATATAATACTGCAGACATTTTGGGAAATAATCTTAAAAAATCCCAAACTTTCTGGAGGTTGTATATTAGGGTTATTACTTTCTTATTGATCACAACTAGACATTAAATGAGTTAACAAATTTTCGTTAAAATATAACATACAAACTTTCAATTGCTTACATGCAGTAATTAGGCACCTAAAATTGTAAATTTTTGTGGGGTCTCTTTTAGTACCCCTTATTTCAGCCAAAAGTAAAATGTGTAAACAAATTTTATACAATTCATGTGTTTTCTTATATGTAGTGAACTGCAGTTTTTTTCATGCCTAGAGAAGAACGATGGACAAAGTTTATTATTAGGGTTCCACAGTAACAAACACACCTAAGAAAGTCAATCAATTACTTATTTGATATAAATTAAAGCTGAGCTTACAACAATACTACCTTGTATTATAAATATTTTATAGATTTTATTCTGCATCAAACAAGGCATTGGTGTGGTATATTATGATTTATAACTTATACGTTGACTTTACCAGGGGATTGAATTGGATTGGATTGGACTGTGTTCAGTGAGTTCACTTAGTAGCCATAAAGGCCTGTGAACCTTGAACAAGTTAAGGAATTGTGCAGTTTAGTTGCATATATATAATTTTGTAAAGGATAATTTTGTAATTATGTATAGAAACAAAATGAAATACTTCCCTATAGTTATAAGACTAACATAATATGATATACAAATACAATTCAGATGTAAATAAATTACAATACTTGATTATTTTGAACTTTTACTAGGCTTATTCAAGATGCTCTCGGGCTTCGAGCCAGGTGTAGTGATGGAAAGACATCGACGTTTCGGGAGTGTACATCTCTCCCATCTTCAGGATGAATGACTAGCAATTTTTTTTTATAAGGATGGCCCCAACCCGCCGTCCTCGGTGGCGATCATCCAGAGGAGCTACATCGCCTCCCCATGCACAAGCAGGGGGACAGGGTGCTGGAGTAGTGTGAGTATGTTGTCGGGTTCCGCGTAGCACCCCGGCAGTGTGGCGTATGTATTAGCATGCAATACATGCATCGTGTATATGTTGTGCCGGGTGATACTCATACCGAGGTCTGAGTAGCACCATCAGGAATTAAGTTGTTAGTAGGACTAACAGACTGACAGTGTAACGTTTGTATAGGGGATACTTGACAGACTGGACATTGTGAGATGGCTACCGAAGCCATGAGACAGACAGACAGACACTGAAGAATATAGACAATAATAGATTGTATTACGCGATTCGGTGGTTGGGCGGGTGTGTGGTGAAGTTATACATGCCATGCAATGTAGTAAGCTAGTATTCATGCAAGCTGTGTAAGCAGTAGTGTATGGTGAAGCAATTTCCAACTCATGTCCGGGTCCATAGCCAGGTCAGATTCCTTACAGGTGGGGGGGCCCTCATCCCCCCCGGGTCCGAGTGAAGGGACCAGTACTGTCAGCCAGTACGTACCGAGTAGAAAACACCCAGTCTAGTGTGGAGGTGGTTCACACTCTTGCTAGTCATTCATCCTGAAGATGGGAGAGATGTACACTCCCGAAACGTCGATGTCTTTTCATCACTACACCTGGCTTGAAGCCCGAGAGCATCTTGAATATGTTCGTCGCCAGGAAAGCTTCAAATCATATTTCACTAGGCTTTTACAGCCTGTATGTCTCATCATTATGTTATAAATGATTTATCAATGCACACCATATATTGCCTGTTCTTCAGTAAACATATGTTTAAATAGCTTCCTAACAGGTATTAAATGTAATTGGCAATGATTTTTCATTAAAAAAGCTAGGTACCACTTACAGAGCCACATATGTGTTATCTAGATAATTTGTCAGATGAAATTGTGCAGATAAAATGCTTTTTTTTTGTAAGTGCTCTTTTGCAGCAATTTTAAAAGCATTGAACTTGTAAACTTTTCAACAAGCTTTGCACTGGGATGTTGGATCGTATCCTTTTTCTTAATTGTTGCATTTACACCCCATCTTTAACTACAAAGGTCATATCAGCGGCCTCTCCTGTGGAACATATTGCCTGTCGGCAATAGTGGTACTAGTTTAACACTGGGTTTTGTGTCTTTAGGTTTTTTTTTTTTTTTAAACATTGAACTAGCACACACATTCACACGCTCATTCATACTTCCAGACTCTGGGGAGGAAAAGGAATAATTTTAGCTAAGAAAAAATTTCTATCCCCTTGCCAGAAATTGAACCTGGGACCCCTTGCACAGCAGGCATAAATGTGTGTGGCTTGATTACATACAAAGAATTTTAAAATTGAGGATACATACATACAAGGTAGGGTTAATATCTTGAGCTTTCTAAAATAATCTTTGGGAGAGTGTCTGCTATGGGTGTTGGAAATGATTCTTATAATCTTCCTTTGCATAAGGAAAAAAAACTAACTCTACGGTACAACAGCCCTATCCGGGCCAAGGCCTACCACTTAGCCACAGCATTCCTCACCTCTGTCCACCACAAGCATCATGAGTGGGGTATGCATAAGGAATATTTGTTTATTTTGTATTGAGTTGCCCCAAAATAAAAATTCCATATTCTATGATACTATGATACTACATACATTTCTTTTAAGCTTTCCTGACAGCTTTTGCCTACATATAATAGTAATCATTGAAAGTTGGCAGAACAAAACACAGAAGTTTTATTTTAATTCAGTTTTTAGAAAAACTTGAAAGTGAAAGTAAGTAACACTTAAATTATTATTATAGTAAACCCTTCAAGCCTACTTGCAGTGGTTTTACTATTTAATTTAAAGTATTATGGTATTCTGTATTTTCATTAATGTATATTCCTATAATGTGCTCATTATCTCTTTCTGATTGTGCTGTTGATATTTACAATAACAATTTTAGATAAAAAAAATTGTATCATTTTAAATACCATTGTGTTTGGAGGTAGGCCATCATATTCAAATTTCTCTGCATGAGCATTCATATCAGTGAAGACATCCCTCATAGAAATGGATCCTCGTACCACAATTACTATATTGCCAGTCTTATGATCCGCAACTACATAGAAAGGAACCTATAACATGAGAAATCATTTAGTTGAATAAACTTAACAAGTTTCATTAACAAAAAATTAAACCTCATATTTATTTATAAACACAGTTTGAAAGCTTAATTTGTTGATTCAGTTTATCTTAGATCTTTTGTTTTGAATATCTTTTGATTCCATATGGTAGTAATGTGGTTATTGTTTTAATTACCATGTTTTTCAAATATTCTTATTGCATTAAAAACACTTAATTACTTAAAATGAGAGTAAAAGCAAATAAATACAATAGAAAAAGCATAAAAGATACACCTTACCTCACGGATGTGGTTGCGAAATGATGCATATAGAATGTCTTCCTCGGAGAGCATAGAGAGATACTTAACTCCTGCTAAGTTGCACAAACAGCAGTTGTCATCTGCTAGCCGCCTAGATTTGGATCTAAAACACCAAGAATGAAATTGGCTACAATTGTATATGATGACCATTCTATTAACAGATAGAGTGAGCATTATTTAGTTACCAAAAGTTTTATATCACCTGAAAACAATGAAAATGAAAAACTAAACTATCAAAATAAAGATAGAACCAGTGTGAAAAACTGAATGCCTGGACCAGATTTGAACCACGGATCTTCTGGTCTTTGTCAGGTTGCGCTAAGCACCAAACTATCATGATAACACACCAGCACAATATTAAATTCTCCAACTGAGTTGCATTTTTTCCAGTAAACCACAATTTTTACAAGTATGTATGTATTTTGCAAGTTCTCTCAACATTTAAATAATGTTTGCATCTAAAGTATGATTTGTGGAACACTTATATGATGTTAAACATCTGGAATGGTAAAGTAGTTTATTATTGTCTGCATCTTACTCATTGCTAGGCCCTTCTTAAAGAAATCCTGTATGACCGATCACCATAACTACATTGATTGAATTTAATAATAAGGCACATATTTAGTAGCTATTTTTCATTTTATAGAAGTTACAGATGTGCGAATACCAAGATCAATAGCTTGGAAAAAGCTATTTCAATCTTTTTTTGATTCCTGGCTGGGAGGGTGGGAATCTTTCTTTCCCTAGGATTATTCCCCATCCTTGCTACAGTCAGTCAGTATGAATGGGAATGTGAATGTGTGTGTGAATTTAATGTAATAAATTAAAACAAAAATCAAAGTAATAGAAACCCAAAGTATAAAACTGCCATTTTGTACTTTTGAGCAATTATTCCAAGAGGTTAAAAGCCGCCAATATGATCTTTGATGTTAAAGGTGACATATAAATGGAACATTAAAAAAAGTGTTTTTACAGTAAAATAGTCCAATATTTTGTTTCCTTCAAGAATGACATGGAAATACCTGAGACATCCACAGCATGTAATCCTTGGGAGCACCTTGCACAATCCAGTGAATGGATGAAGGTACATTACAAATGGCCATGAGTACGCAGCAATACTTAATTTCATATAATGATGAGCGAGTTCCAATGACATCCAAGATGGAGCATCTGCCATCACTTCATGTACATCTGCAAGAAGATCAGTGTTTTCTAATTAACATTACTTGCTCCTTTTCAATTAAGAGTGCATTATTTATATGTAAGTATACACATAAACTTATCAATGATCATTATGCTGCTCAAACATTTAAACTCACAGAAATGCAATAATCTAGGAAACCACTGGCAAATAAATCAGGTTAATCTTTGAGAAACAGTTACTTACATTCATTCTTGCCCATGTTATAAACTAATTAAGCTAAGAACACATTTAAAATAAAAGAAGGATAATCCTGACAGTTGTCGAGGAGTGAAAAGCTTTCTTCTTAACCCCAAAATAAAAAAAGCCACCCTAAAACAACATTTCCAGTAAATTTATATCTGCGATTAAACCCTATTGGGTGTGGGTGTGCAGCAAAATCTACTCAGGCTGAATGTCAGCCTCCCAGCAGCCTGCATGGATGGATGGCAAATTTGGTGTAAAATCATCTCTAATGTAGGCAGCTGGTTATTTAAGTTCTGTAACAACTATAAAGGTGGACAGCACAATAATGGCACTATCTCATATCATTTATTAACTGTGATTTAATGAACACAAAGATTGGAAGCTACACATTCTTTGAAACGGCACGGCCAATCATCTCTTATCAGCACGTAGAGATCTCTGTGTCCAAATTCTGCACTGTTCGCTTCAAATCTCGTTTTATGGCTTCCAGATTTCTGTCTTATCGAGAAAGTTTTGCTCTCGATGATGTCCCATAGTTGGTAATCAGCGAATTCGGATCTGCATTTCCCAATGGCCAATCTTGGTGTGCTATATACTCAAGAACATTGTCCTTAAGCCACTTTGCGCGTGCTTAGCCTTATGAGTTGGTGCAGTTTTGTTGAAAAGCCCAGTGTTATATATCAGAAGACTCCGCACCAGCTCATAAGCCAAAACACATGAAACACTGACCTATGAATAATGTTACTGAGTTTATAGCGCACCAAGATTGACCGTCGGGAAGTCCAGACGTTCGTCTGGGTGGTTCAGCTGGTTAGATGCTAGCCTACTGATCCCAAGGTCGCGGGTTCAAATACGGCTCAGACCGATGATTTTTAAGTGTGTTTAAAAACGATAGTTCCATGTCAGTAGATTTACTGGCATGTAAAATAACTCCTGAGGGACGAAATTCCGGCACACCGGCGACGCTGATGTGATCATGGCAATTGACAGCGTAGTTAAACAAAAGAAAAAAGTAAGTTCAGATCTGAATCCGCTGGAGTACCAGCTATGGAACATCGACGAGAGCAAAGTTTGCTGGACACGACAGAGAAATCTAGAGGTCCTAAAACGAAATCTGAAGTGAAGAGTTCACAATTTGGACATAAATGTCATACGTGCTGGTGTAAATGATTGGCCGCGCCGTTGGAAGCCAGTATGGCCTCCAAAGGACATTTTGAGTATCTGTTATTTGTACTCACTATAATTCGGGAGTCGGCAAATTAGTCATCGCGATTACAGGGATGATGACGTCACGGAACGCAACCTGGCATGCACATATGTAATGTAGGGTTCAAACAAGGGGATTTCGGAAGCCGCAGTGGCGGGGTAAAGATTTCTCAAACGCACGTTTGATTTTATATACAAATATAAATGCACACAGAATGAGAAGGTTTTAACACTAATTTGTCATCTTATTTTTCACTTTATTTAGTGTGTGTGTGTGTGTGTGTGTGTGTGTGTGTGTGTGTGCGCGCGTGTGTGCATGCGTGTGTGCGTGTGTGTGTGTAATTCACAAGTACATAGTGATGTCAACAGAGTATGCAGGGTTTTATGCGTCAATCACGATCTGCTTTTAGATTTTATAATCTCCATTTTAGACAACAAAATTTGCACACACTGAGACGGAAATGTTACCATATCCAGTTGTCTAAATAAATCTAAATCGGCCTTCTTTTGTAATTGTGATTTCAAAATTTGTTTGTGTCTAAATTCACAACCTCAATTCTTACTGTAAGAATGTCCATGTGAAAAGATTTGCGAAAAGTTGAAAATCATGGTTCATTGCTTTGAGATCATAAAATCTTTTGTGTCAGAACTCTTCTTTAAGTTTACTAGCATACCAACATAAATATGTAAGTTTGCATTTTCGTGGTTTCGAAACAGCCATGTCATACTGACGCGTGTACACCGCTGCTTGTGTACCTTTGAACGTGTGTTGTTTGAAGGGGGAGGATGAAACAGCGCGAAGTATTGCTTTGTCCCTTACTGTGATATTACGCCATATCATCAGGCGGTGCAGATTTGCCGACCCCTCCACTATATTACAGTTAATGAATGGCATGGAAATGTTTGGAGTGTTATTCTTTGTTGTGCTACCCACATTTATAGTTGTGACAGGACTTATATCATTATATATTACCGAAGGGAAAACTCTATGCAAATATATCTATTAAAATTGTTCATGATTAATTTGAATTCTTCTCAAGAAATGCGCTGCAAAATTAAACTACTCTCCATATCGACATATATAATATTTGATGTATTCCTTGGATTATAAAAACTAAAATTCACTTTGCTTCAGATCCATATTCCCTAGTTATGAGCTAATTCCTATAGTTTGATTTAATATAGGTGGAGATGAACATCACATTTTTCTGCTAGACCTGTTAACTTCTTACGGATGTGATGTCGACAGTGAAGATGCACTGATCTTTATCATTATCAACTCTCATTAGAGCATCGCAACAAGACAGAACACTTCCTGTCGCAAATAACTGATCTTCGTCCACTAATGGCTTGTTTCTCCCCGAAACGAAACGCCTATTCCCATCAAATTTCTTAAATACAGCTCTTCCCTTATCTTTAACATTAAATATCACTGTGGCTTCCTAATTTTTAACTGACGCAACCTAGATCACAATCGGAAAACCGTCACAGACGTCACCAGTGATTTCGCAACTCTCTCTCTCTCTCTCGCTCTAGGTGATAGTAAATTGCACTCACAGAAATCTCATGTGTGCACTCACAAGACTTTCTCTACTCACTCTTGTGCACATTCTTAAAAAGGCTTGTTCTACTATCTACTTGATGTTAATCAAGATAAACATTTGTTAAAACTGTTAATTACACATTTCCTTGTAGGTACAATGGGAATAGGAAAATATAGCAGGCTTAAGCGATAGTCAAAACTTTAAACAACTGGTCGCTATGTGATAGCTTTGAAATTGCGCTCTGTTTGCATGTCCCGCACATAGAAAGAGAGAAAGAGAGAAAGAGAAAGAAAGAGAAAGAAAGAAAGAGAAAGAAAGAGAAAGAAAGCGAAAGAAAGAGAAAGAAAGAGAAAGAAAGAAAGAAAGAGAAAGAAAGAAAGAAAGAAAGAAAGAAAGAAAGAAAGAAAGAAAGAAAGAAAGAAAGAAAGAGAAAGAAAGAAAGGAACGATTTCTCATTTGACAAAGATATAAGTAATGGAAACTCAAACAAGTAACACGGAAGACTTCGGAAATAGTTCACTCTACACAAAAGATGCATTTGACATAAATTACTCCTTTTAACAAGATCTACATATTTTATGCAGTAAGATTTTATCTATCTTTTATGGTTAACCAGTTACCCAGAAATCATCCAGAATGAAAAGGACTTCTCAGGATATTTCCGAAAATTCTAGATATACTGGTATTTAATTTGGTATGAAAATATCTTAAAACACAGTATTTAAATCAAAATCGTAGTCATTGTTGAGAAAATAAAAGTTTTCGAAAAATATTGCATGTAAAGTGTAATCCGGGTAGGAGATTTTCTTGAAAATCTTTGTGTTACATCCTCTGAAGATGCTGAACTTGAACACCAAGACACATACACGCTAGCACGCACGAGCACACACACGGATCTATTTCTGAAAATGCCTTTTTTTTGGGTACAGAACGTCAAAACAAGTGCTTTCGGTGAATTCTCGTATCGAATATTTGTGTGGAATACAAGAGACATTAGCAGTGTTTAATGGCAGCGAGAGAGAATGGACAGAATGGGTTAGTTGGTTAGTTTTAAGTGTTGAAGTACTTTCCGAGTTGAATGTTGAGAAAAGGTTTGTGAGTGTATCGCCGAAGACAGTTGTTTGTGAGACAGAGAGAATAGAAAGACAGTTAAGTGTTTCAAGGTTACGAGAAGACAGATCAGCTTTAAGTTGCAAGGTCACGACGAATTGTAAATGATATCAACATAAAGCAGATGATTATTTTTTTAATCCAGTTTAAAAGAAATAAAGTGACATTAAACGTTGAAGTGTCATTTGTTACAATATACACATATGTTCACAACATTTTAGAAATAGTTCATTCAGTGACAGAATGGCCTTCTTAACTCCATACACCTGCTTAAAAATCATTCACTAAGTACACACTCTGTGTTGCGTAGTGCAATATGATTAATTTTCTAACCTGCAGTGTCTGCTACACCTAGAAATAATTTTTGAGTTACCTAACACTGTTTTCCCTGTGCTTTTGATATTTGTTATAGCCCACACACTTGCATGTCAACAACATGTTGTTGGACTGATTTTCATTTCTGACCCAATCATACACATTCCTGCATATCCGGATTAATTAAATCTCTAATTAGATTTCATAATTGGAAATCCACTGGTCTTTCAGTAGTTTTTCTTTTCGTTGTCATATCACACCAGTTTTGTATAGACTAAAATTAGAAAATTGAATTTGAGTGACATTGGATTAAAAAAGTGATTAAACTCTCCAATGGATATTCTATAGTTTGAAACATAGTTGGTGTTTGGAAAGAAGAGAGAAAGAGAGAGAGAGAGAGAGAGAGAGAGAGAGAGAGAGAGAGAGAGAGAGAGAGAGAGAGTGAGTGAGTTTAACACGCCTTTTAAAACCTCAGGTCTACAAAGACGAAGTGAGTGTGATTAATGACGAGGGTTCGATATTCGAATTTGCACGCAGAAACTTTAACCCAACTTGCAGAATCGATTATTTTCAACTTTTAAGGGAATCGACGATATCTAAGCGCCCATTTTAAATAACCGTCATTAAGATCCACTGAGCTGAATGGCATGCGGTAATGTGTACGGGTCACATTCGGTAGGCTCCGGGTTCAAATCCCAAGACCGAACAATTTGACTGGGGTTTTGTCGTAGTTTCCCTCAGTCACCAAGGTAAGTACCGTATTGTATAATCAACATACGACGACCCAAAATTCCACCTTAAGTCTGAGACAATATTACAAATGAATTGATATTAACATGCAATTTCAAGCTACTTCTTTTGACCGTAGGAAAATACTTTCTTTTTGGTAAAAATAGTAGTCAGTTATTGCTTTAAGAAGCTTAAAATCTAGGATACAAACTTACCATTAGATGCATTTTTGTGCGTATCCATTTAATTAGTTTATCAGATGTTTAGTATAGTATGCCCAAAACTTCTTACAAGTTAAGTTCTGGATCTTCAACAGTTTCTGAGAAAGTGGTCCAAATACACCAAAAAAAATCAAAAGTGAAATGCGTACCACTTTAATTTGGGATCATATATTAAATGAACTATTTTAATGTGAAATGTGTCATGAGTTAAGCATGTTATACAGAGCAATCCATAAAAAATTGAACACTTGTGAAGGCATCATTTCCCGCTGGAAAGCAATAAACAATTAAAATTGAGTTTTATTATTTAAGTTGCAATGGGAGAATCTATTTTTTTCTTAAACTTAAACCCCCGGAAAAAATTATCTGCGTAACTCACCCTAATCAAGGTTTGAACTCGGGACCTCTTGGATGTGAGGCAGACACAATATCCCACACCACAAAGGTGGGTAATATTGGTATTAAGTCCTCATACAATCCATTGTTACCTTATGCCTATTATTGTCTATTCGTTTTCTGTCTTTTGTTTGGCAGTCATAAACGAACTTGCATTTGTCAACTCGGCAGCGGTTTTTCTTATCTTGGCAAGACTCCATGAACCCCGGGATCATTTGAGCATCATTTCTCACACTTTTATTCATTCGTCATCCGATATGTGCTACCAGTTAAAGGACGTTAAACTTAAAATATCGATTCTACCACAGCCGCTGAGATAAAATTCAATTTAAATGTTTTATTCCTTTCCAAAGGGAAATTATGATTATTCAAAAATGTTCATTTTTTATGGACTCCCCTGTATCATTTTGCACAGAAAGTACTTGGAATTTTACAAGATAAACAATTTATATTCTGATCTCCAAGACCTCTGAACATCCTTTAAGGTGGTCACAACCACCCGGTAACGGTGACTAGAACGACAACGGGGAGCAAGGCAGCACTCAATATTTTGGTTCACAACTCCCGGCAACGAGAACAGCAATATGTACTTTGGATGAGCTTATCGATAGAAAGTGGAGGTCGATATTGCGCTTTGGAAATTCACTTCTTTATATTTTTTCCAGCTTGCGACTAGAGAGAGCTCTAGCGACGGTTTCATTGCATGACTGCCTTGAATAAGTTCTACAGCGAAAAGTCTAATACGCTTAATATTAATCTATGACATTGTGTGCCCGGTAATGGGAAGAGAATCTTCTTTCCCGTGCCACGGCCCCGGGAAGGCTTCCCGTCGGTTGTGAGCACTTCCATTTGAATACATGTAGGTATTTCAACTTTCTCGTTCTGGTTATCGTTGGCGTTGCCGGTGGTTATGAACCAGCCTTTAGCCAGGCGGTTCATATGGACGCAATTTTGGGTCCCACTTGCCAAATGGTCATAAATCCTACATAAATGAGAAGACAAGGAGAATAGCACTGGTGGTAATGTAAAATATAAAATCATCTTTCGGATTACATCGACACTTCCAAAATACAATGGCTGTGCTTTTTACAGGCACTTGTTTCTTGCTACGGTACTGTAACATAACAATAGGGAATTAGTAATACAGAATAGGTCTTCCTTACTGTGTTTAAGGGATATGAAGAATTATATTGTCTCGCACACTGTATTTAAGCAGTTAAGGCAATTTCTACGCTTCTGTTGCCTCAAATCATGACCTTCATAGACAACACTTCTCCGTCTCTAATGATAAGAACATCTGTTGTTACGTCAGCTGTAAACAATGGCGCAGCACAGCGGCCCGGTGTATCTGAATAGGACAATTATTTGTGCTAAATACAATAATACGTTTGTGCTCATACAACACAACGAACAAAAGGTACTTTGTATACCATAATTATCATAGACTGTCTAAATGAACCAACATTTATGACATTCCAGTTATCACACTGTTAAATAAACGTCCTGTTGAACTAAAACCCACAATTTTGCACTAAAAATTGTACTATTCCTCTTTAAATTCTTGGGCCATTTTAGAATCGTTTGTACTTATAGCAGACACCTCGTAATTGAAGAATTATATTATTATTATTATTATTATTATTATTATTATTATTATTATTATTATTATTATTATTATTATTATTATTATTATTATTATTATTATTATTATTATTATTATTATTATTATTATTATTATTATTATTATTATTATTATTATTATTATTATTATTATTATTATTATTTATAATTAATTAATTACGACCTAAGACTCAAATATTTGAGGTGTGATGAAAAAGTTTCGGAATGGCGTCACAATAACTTTGCCACTGAGCTGTCTAATTTTTACCTAAACATTATATGCAACAGTCTGTTCTGAAAGAAATGAGAAGTCACGTGACTTTTTGCGGCCTTGCACTGTAGAGGTGGAAATTCCGAAGTGAATCAGTGTTTTGCATCTGCTGCAACTTTTCTGTCTCTTGAAAATAATAAGATTACGAAGAACAAAGAACAAATATCACAATTTGGTGCAAACTCGGTAAAACTGCAACAGAGAACAGCTTATAGAAAGGAAGTAAAAAGCATTTAAGTGGTATGACATCAGTTAAGAAACTAAGATGGTTCGAACCGACTCTCTTCCAGCAAAACTGAGGAAAATACCAATCACGTGAGGGACATGGTATTAAATGATATACGTTTTACAATAAGAGAGACATTTCTGATTGATTAAGACGCTTCTTTGGAAGTGTTGCAAACATTTTGAAAGACGAATTGGACATGAGAAGAATTGCCACAAACTTTGTACCCTGCCTCTTTTCGTGGCCACGAACAAAGCCGATGAACATTGTTTCCCATCCCGCCTTTTTTCCAAATTTAGCTCCAGTGGACATTTTTCTTTTCCCGCGAATTAAAATGTGGTTTAGAGGACGCCGTTTTAAGGACAATGACGTTATCCAACGCGAATCGCAGTAGGCTCCGAACGTGTTTAAATAACATGCCTTCCGACAAATATATGAACTTCCAAGGAGACTGCTTCGAGAGTTAGAGTGCAGAATAAATAAATCAAAATGTGGTGTTGTTTTTGACCTTATTCTGGAAACCTTTAGATCATATCTCGTAGAGCACCTGATATTCAAAACCAAATTTACCAGTAAAATTCGTGCGGCGTTATTCATTTACACCCTGTATAGGAAGGGAAATCATTACATTCCTTCTAATATTTGTTTATAGAAGGGTTACAAACAAAAACGTCTAATGACATTTTGTTCTTTGATCAGTCGATTCCGAAAAAATAAATGGTTTTTGATCCAAATTGGATGCGTAATTCCACAGGAACGTACGAAGATAACAGTTTGTTACTTGTTAGATGCGCAAAGTAACTTATTTCTGACATAACTTCGGTAGTAATTATGGGACATCGAAATAATTAATCACTTAAAAGACGTGAAGCAGCTTTATCACATGTGCAGTAAGTCAACAATGTTGGGTTGAGGATGGTCAGGGATTTGAGCTGGTTTGTGGATGTAAACAGCTCTGGCATTTTCCCTTTCGCTTAATGTTTTGGGAGCTAACGCTTGTGATTGGCCTATACTCGCGCAGTAAACACGGAAGGCAGGGTATTTGTTTGTGTTCTCAAGAAGCACCGTTATTGTGTTTATGTCCTGAGCTAGGGAAAGTGACAGTCACACAATCTGCAGTGTTGCCAGCTTGTTTTCGACAGAACTAAAATATCTCTGTAGGAAATGGTCAGAGACAAAAACCGTAAAATACAAATGTGTTCCAAATACCGAGATCTATCACTGGTTTAACTTAATGTAATGACTTCCCTTCCACCCGGTATATATGGCCAACGTAACAATAAAACCAATGATTTTGCAGCTGAAGCCGTAGATTTCCGTATGTAGTATGGAATAGCAAGTACATGATTAAAATGTGGGGCACCACTGACAATTATATGCATCGTAGAATATTATAAACATTTTATAAATGTTTTAAACTTAGACATGTGGTGGTCGTATGAAGCTTGAGTATAATGGCAATTACCTTCTCGTAGCATTATATAGTGTGTTTCAGCATGGAACTGTTGGTTGTGTCGCAAGTTATGTCCATATTCCTTCCGGTTCTGATAGCGGAAGTAACTTTGCTGCTCCAACGAACTTAACCGCACAATAATCCAGGGAGTGGAATGAGTTTGCAGTACTTTCTCTACCTACTGGTACGTAGCAGAGAAAGTAATACTCTTTTGTAAGTATTGTTTCCAATATATAATTTGTTTGTCGCATATAGGTTCCTATACCATTCATCCAATCACGATAGAGCTTTGGTTATGCACATTCCCACAAAGGTTTCTGAGTTGGTCAAACCATTTAACGATAAGTAGAGCTTGAGTAGTTCACCTATGACTCAATGTGTATACGAGTATAAATGATGTTGGTATTTATACGAGTTTAATTAATTCTACTTAACTGTATTGAGCAATATTTTTATTCCCAAGGAAACACAAGGCTATTGGGCAAATGCAATCTAAGTCAAAAAGTTGTAGAGATACATCGTCAAACCACGGGCAACGCCGGAATTTAAGCTAATAGATTATAAAACAATCATGCGAATGTAACAAGTCATTTTTAAAAAATATATACTTTATAATAGAAAGTTCCACGCCAATGTGATCGTTACAGGCATCACTTCTACAGGAACAGTTCTCCAGTGCATCTGCTGTTGGCCGTAGAAAAAGACAGTAATGTAATGCAAATGTTCTTGCAGCACAACTGTTTCGAAAGTTTTCACTGTCAATCACACTGGTAAAACTCGTTTCAATTTTACTGTTGAACATACAGCCACTAATGCAGATGAGGGAAGCATAACTTGGGAATGCAAAAACACTCGCGGGTCCAAACTTTGTATCAAAGTTGCTCTGTCGACTTACCTAGGTTCGGTAGTTTTGATAGAACACAGAACTTTGGTAGTGTTCACCATAATTGGTGGCAAAATTTGCATTGAGCAGAGTGCAAAGTGTGTTTGTTCACCTTGTGTCGAAAGCTCCTTGCTTCCAAATTAAGAACAGTATGAAAAAAGGACCAGTAGCTATTTTTGAGAGTATATGTTTAAGAAAAATATAATACAATTTCAGATCACAACATAATACTTCGCTAATGCAAAATTACTCCATATTTGTTTCGTTATGGGTATTTTATGGTGCCCTCCCCCCCCCCAAAAAAAAAGAAAGAAAGTAAAAGAACAAAGGGGAAAAATATACGCTCATACATTTACATGAATTAATCATGTAATGACAAGTATGCCTGCTTACACCTTCACCAGAGGTTCCAATATTTTATTGATTTTAATAAACTACAGTATGCATTTGTTAAGGAGCCACTTCCATACTCCTATTCGCATTTCAACGTTGTGTCTGGCTTTCTCATAAACTTCCGCAAGGAAACGCATCTTCTTTGTCTTCTTCACCTTTCCCTGTTTACCCTTCTCCTATGGAGGGCTCACAAGTAGGTGCCTAGGATCAGATGCCTGTTGAGGAGCAGAGGAATTCTGGATGGGAGAGAATATCCAGGTTGGGTGAACCGCCCGATACCTGGCATGGGAGTGAAGAAGTGGATGATATGAAATGTCGGTAAAATGGATGGATGGAAGGAAGGGTGATAACGGAGCAGCTGCAAAAATGAATGGTAGGGGAAACCGAAAAACCCAAAGAAACTCCACCCAGATGCCGCTTTGTCCACCAAAAATCCCACATGCCGTTCCCTGGGATCAAACCCGGGCTAGCGTTGTTAAGATGCTAGCGTTCTAATCACAAGACCATATAATAACTACCAACTGGTAACACAAATCGTGTCTTTTTCTCCAACTTGAGAAAACTATTTTGGTTAAGAATCAGTCCGTTGTTTGATAGAGCATTTGGGCAGTATTTCAAACGATTTTTACTCTACTACAATAACTGTCTGCACATCAAAGCCTACTTCTATTACCCGGCATTGTACGTATGATTGTCTAAGTATGTGGTTGAAAATATGTAAGCACAAGGTGGTTTTTGAAAGTCGTGACTAGCCTACGAATTTCATCGCACCAGAAGCGTAAGCGTTCCCACTTTTGCCCAAAAGTTGTAAGATACGCTAAAATTGTCTCCGCAGCTCGATGTACACATTAATACCCTGATTTGTCTATAAGGGGATGAAAATAATGGGTAAGAGTAGATTGGCGAGAGTAGATTTTAACTTTTTGGGACACTACATAGGCGGCGCCGTGGCCGAGCAGTTAGAGCGTTCGCCTACCCCTTAGGCGGCCCGGGTTCGATCCCAGGGACCCGCATGTGGTATTTGTTGTGGACGAAGCGGCGTCAGGGCGGGTTTTCTCCGGATTCTCCGGTTTCTCCCGCCAGTCATTCCACCAATTGTTCCATTATCACCTTTCCAATCATCGATTTCGCCTGCATTTTATATCATCCTCTTCTTCACTTTCATACCTGGTGCTTGGTTGACCACCCGATTCCAGGTCTTCACTCTGTCCGTTCCATAAGTTCCTGTGCTCCCCGACCGGCAACAGACCCTAGCCACTGCCTTGTAAGTCCTAGGGGATGCAAGTCCTACATAAGGGGAGGGTAATCAGGTAAAGAAAAAAGAAAAAAAAGAGACACTACATAATTGAAAGTATTCCAAAGTATTCCAAACTGTAAGGTAATCTATGATTTTTGCCAGGTTTTATATTACTCGACCAGATAGGTTTATGCGGCGGAGATTTTTATATAAGGAGTTGGAAATACGACAGGGATAGTTTTTGTAAGGTAGGTACATTATAATAATAATTTATTTGCGCTGGCTCGTGCTCCTAACTGTGCTCCGGCACACCCGCAGAGCGCCCCTTCCTCCCTGGTGTCTGACAATGTGTATAAGGTTCAGTGTGGAATGTCCTCTGGTTCTAATCCAATCCAATTGGGGCATATGAATGTCTACTCAAGATGTCACGCAAACGTCTCTATTTTCGGTCGTTAGATGTTGCTCTTGACAATGACAACCGTGAACGAGTGCTATTACAAACGCAAACATGCACAGGATATTCGCCATTTCACTGGATTACGAAAACCATCCAATCTCATTATTTTCTTATGGAAATATACCAACAACGTTTCATTCAGCAAACAAATTCACTATAAGCATATCGTGTTGTGTTCACCGCTTCTTTATAGTGCTAAAATAAGAAATTTTTAAAATCGCTGAGAAGTTTCGGCGAGTTTCACCATTATTTTCAGTTAAAGCGGAGATTGTAAGCTTTATGCTTGCAATGTTAATTTTAAGAACTTTAACTCCGCTTTTCAGAGAAACTATTTGCTCTAGAAATGTGAAATTTTGCACACATATAAGTCAATGCTTTCTCATTATACGGACTTTTTATATTACATAGATATGTTGATTTAGATTTTTAAAACAATTAAATGGATATATTATTTTTTCAACCATTTTTTAAAAAGAAAAATTTCTAGTATCCATGATTTTAATGATAGTGTTATAAGAAAACGTCAGTACCACCACAAACAACCCAGAAATGAGTGGTGAAAATTTCATTACTCCAGAATAAGTGGTTCCTTAGAAAATGGGACAAATGAATGCAGAAAAATAAGTTTGAGAAAAACCTCAATCAAAATCAGGGGAGGTTGTAAGCTCTATGCTAAAAGACAGTTCTGGCAAGATTTTAGGGGTTAAAAGACTACATTATGATAAAATAGGGCTTAAACTTGCAAAATCAACAAAAAATACAAAATTGATATTTATGACCCAAACCTTACAACCTTCCCTTAAAACTTAGCTAGTAAAACAGAAAATTTGTCCAGGAATTATGAAATTATAAACAACAAAATAACAGCTCATCCAACGAATTTCCCCAACATTTTCAATATTATGTTATTATTTAGCCTACTTTTCTTTCGATATATGTCGAGCTAAGTAATTCTTTCGTCTGCAAAGAGTAGGTGAGTTTTTAATATACTAGCATTGTGACAATTTAAGGGGATACGAGTTCGAAGGCCATGGTGTATAAATGTAAGGTATAATTTTTATTTTCTCTACTAAATATTACGGAAAGTATAGTATTCGGCCCAAAAATTCGATGTCGAGATTTCACTGGAAATATATGTTTTGAGGTCCGCTGAATAGAAAAAAAAAGCATTTTTAGAAAAAAGGCGCGTGTGTGTTTGTATGTAATGTGCGTGTGCGCGCGCGTATGCGTATGTCTGTCTGTGAACAGCATAACTCAAAAAAGAAACATCGATTAAAAACCAAAGTTGCTATTTAAGTTTAATATATTTCAAGGATGCAACACAAAGATTTTGAAGACAATTACTTCACCCCAAACTACCCTTTATATAGACAATTATTCGAAAAATTTTATTTCCTCGGAAATTGCTAACGATTTTGATTAAAATGTCATATGTTTAAGATATTTTTATGGCAAATGAAATGCATATTTTGAACTTTTTGCCCTCAGCCCATGTAGTCCTGTTTGCTCTTGATGACTTGTATCTTTTTCTGTCAGAATTTTGCAATACTTACAGACGTTCTCAAATAAGAGGTCGTTATTAATTTTTTTATCTCTTGGTCATGCAAAGAGAAGGGAATTTCAAAGTCATCATATAGCGACCACTCTTAAAGCCTACTGTATTCCCATATTCCCCTTGCACCTGCAAGAAAATTAGCAATAAGATAATTTATACAAATGTTTATCTCAATTAACATCAAGTAGATGAGGAATAAATATTTTTAAGAATAGCTTGTGCGAGTAGAGAAAGTCATGTGGGTGCAATCCATCATATTTTTATATTTCATGTTGCAGACCTTTGCAAAACTTTTACGCCACTGCTCTCTAATGACCTGCAGTGGAATGGGGGTAAGCAAGCATAAGTGGTGTTTCAAGTCTTGCAAGTGAAATATAGGTTGCCAGGGTGTTGCAAACGTGAAGATGTTTTTAGAATTTGAGAATCTGATGATATTTTAAATAGTGGTGGGGATTGTGCTAGAGTCCCGTGTCAGTTCTAGGAAGCGTGGATACAAAAGGAAAATCTATAAGGTCAGGGGGTAGGAAAATTGTGATCAATGTCCATACATTTTTTACAGAGGAATACGAGGCGCTAAATGCGGAGAGCGGGCTATGTGCGTGTGGAGTATAATTGAGAAAAGCGCTGTGGCTACTGTTCTTGCACTGGGAAAAGAATACTGAAAGAACAAAGCAAATCAAGGCTTTGATGTCACACTTAAATCGGTAATACAATCATGGCTCCGTGGTAATATTGAATTTCATCTGCACTCCAAATAATAAAGTGGAAAAAAGACCTCAAAATTTATGTAATTGATCGTATGCCTAGCGCAAGTGCACGGCCATAGTGAAATTCGATTGCTTCCGTATCTTTGCTGTTAAAATGTATTAAAACTTACATGGGTGCAAATAAAAATGGTGTCGCAAAAGCCCAGTGACGTAAAAAGTTATTTGATAGTGCAGTAGGCAAATTGGTGACGACTTTGTGAACATGTTGAAAATATTATGACAAATAATCCTTTCAGTTACTTTATCTGTCACTTTATTTCTCTTCTAAAACGGAATCACAAAAACAGTCACTTGTTTCATCGACATTCTCAAGAAAGAATTCGTCGTGACCTTACAACTCACAGCTATTCTGTCCTATCGTAACTTGACACTGCACACAGTTCTACTACTCTTTCTGAATAACAAACAGCTGGCTCCGACGATACCCTGCTTCACACAACAAACAACTCCGGCGTGACGATTAAATATCTGAAACTATCCCTGACGGAACATGTGAAAAAAGCGGTCAGGAAATGTTCCGAAATGAGCGGCCAGGGGACTGTTTGGTAAAAATCATTTTACCAGTCACAAACTTGGGAAAATTTGAAAGGAATTGGGGTTTAATCGAGGCACTTTTCGAAAATAGTTGTATTACTCTTCAGGTCAGCGCTATCTTTCAGTATTTCTGTATGATTACTGACGTAAGAACAGCTAACTTAAATTAAATGAGACTGACTGCTTATTTTACGTAATGGAATTTCTAAACCCTCACATTCCTCTTCGGATACCTGCTCTAGCATGTTGATCGCTTTTCTTAACGACAGCATTTTTCACTGGCCGCTTTTTTTGTGCGACACGCACACACTAAACTCTCTCAACTCTGACTGTAAACAACACACACACTTAAAAACTAACTAAAGCTCTGTCTGGCTCTCTCGCTTTTATAGTCCAGGCCAATTGCCTGCGAATTCTTTGGAAAATACACCTTTTCTCGAAACTTCTCATAAACAAGCCGGCAGACGATAGTTTCGAACAGTTAGAATCGGTTTGTTCCGGCCAGTCTATTGTTGTCCTTGTTTATCAGCCGCGCGTTACCTAGCAACCTCGTGGTGTGAGGTAGCTTAGCTTTCAGCGCCTCTTTAACGGCCGGCGATGCAATGTAGAAGAATTTTATTTGGGAAAGAGATGGATTAATAGGTAGATGCAATTTGTGATGGGTTCATAATTAATTTACACAGTGAATATGAGGAACATTTTGACATTTCTGACAAGAAGTGAAAGTCAAGAAGAACTGAATTGGTAAAATGAATTAACAGACGCCATTGGTGTCTCAGCCCTGCTTAGTTCGTCATAAAACAGAGGTTCTGAAAGAAACAGAGGGGGCGCCGTGGCCGAGTGGGTAGACCGCTATCACCAAGGCGGGCCGTGGATTCTATCCCAGGGACACGCATGTGGTATCTGTGGTGGACGAAGTGGCGCTCGAGCGGGTTTTCTCCGGGTTCTGCGGTTTTCCCCGTCATTCATTCCACCAGTTGCTCCATTATCGTCTTTCCGTTCATCCATTTCACCTGCATTTCATGTCATCCTCTTCCTCAATCTCATACCTGGCACTTGGATGAATACCCGCTTCCAGGTCTTCATTCTCTCCAATTCATAGGTTCGTCTGCTCCCCAACAGACATCTGATGTTAGACACAGGTTTGTAAGTCCTAGGGGTGTCAGTCCTCCATATGGGGAGGGTGATCAGGTAAAGAAGAAAGAAAGAGATGAGTATTTTCTTGTTTTCTTCTAAACTGACAATTTAAGGCTCATGGACTGTAGTCTGTTCTCTCCGAACTTCCAAGACGTTATTCACTATTGAGACGTGATTTAGTATTCAGCACATACCACTACTATTCTCTTTCCTGTTGTACAAATACATTTTGAGGGCGCAGTGATTTCACAGCGTCTGATTGGATTTTATGTCTCAACCACAGTTCATTTTAGTTTACTTACCTAATGTATATTTGGGTGACTGTTCTGCGCCCAGTAGCTGCAGACGCCGCAGCTCTCGAGTTTCCCGTTTCTGCCTCACTCTCAAGAGGATAAAAGCTGCCATGTAGTCACTCACTACGGTGTCCGTGCTTCGAAACAATGAACTGAAAAATGCTGTAACAAACAATGTCAGATCTTAGGTTAGGCAAAATATATTATGATGTTGGTTAAACACTTCATCACTTAAAACTAATTTCAGGCAGTAAAGCAACATAGAAGCCTTTTTAAGGCCCGCTAGGATCGCCTATGTCTGGGTGTTACATCGTGTGGTTTTCTACTTAAAAATTCACCATAAACTTCATTCTAAACTGTTAGATACTCGTGTAACATGCATTATAATGAATACTAACCTTGATAAAAGTGGTGTATATCTGTATATCTGCATTGAGACGTTTTTCGTCATTCATAATGTAGGGTTTCAATTTTAAAAGTTTACCAACTGTATGAACAGAAGTTTCTGAAAAAGCTATCTGCTGTGCTTTATGCCTTAGAGCAGAGGAAGACAGTTTCAAGCGGTGTGACGTATTGGAAGGAAGAGCAAGGCTATCAGTTCGTGTGACGTCAGCCGTGAACCGTGTAATACCATGCTGCCTAGATAAACGGCGCTGTGAATACGGAACTGGAGGGTAGAGTCAGGTGTAGCGCTCTCGATGACAATAACATAACCAGTGTTTCTGTCTGACCCTGTTATGAAATTAAATAAGTGTAAATCCCCAAGTACTATGTTCTTGTATCTTCTCGTCCCTTCTTTCCTGGATCCACACATGCATCTGTTGCATCTCTCTCTCTTTCTCTGTGAGATTGCTTTGGAATATATTTCTCTAAATGAAGTAACATTATCCCGATGTACAAAAGAAGAAGTCACATTTTGAATCACTGTAATAACTGATTCAGAAGACAACTTCAAGAATTCATTACTTTGCTTCCCTGCAATTCTGTCTTCTATTCACATATTCATAAAACGAAGTCAGTCGGAATTAAAAATTTGTAAACTTGGGTCTATACATATATTGTTTGTAGCTTCGATTTGAATCTGTGTGCACTATTAAGCGCGGACGAAACACCAAGCGAAACTGTTTTGTTTTCCCACCCCCTTTTACCATGCCAACCACTGAAATTGTGTCGGTAATACGTTTTCCATTAATTGTTATGAGCACATACGGGCTGCGATTACTGCTTCTAAATGAATATTTACCGGCCGAAACGACATACAGTTAAAACCAGTCTTTTAAAGAAAAAAAATCACATGTTTGTATTTAAAGCTACTTCTAGGAGTGACCCCAATACTTATTTCTAGCTGTATAAAACCAGATTACCTTCGTTTAAACTACGGCTTTCTTGTAAAATGCGGTTCTGAAACATTTTTAGTGGTAGCGTGTGCAAAGTGGTAGCTGAAAATAGAGATCCATTCCTCTAATTTGCAATCCTGCTTTTCTTCTGTTAGTTTACATTTATTTAACTATATACTCAACTCCATCCAATCCTTTTCACTTATTTCCGTGACTGACTTGCAACAAATCCCAAGAAACAAACACACATCGACAACCGGCGCGAACGAAATGGAATTAGCTTCTCTTAAGGAAGTGTGTATTAGGATAAATAACTATAAGGGGCTAGAGACTCGACAATGTAGAGCAATTATTATAAACGCACATTTATGAGAAACGTTTCTTCGTTAAATGTTTTACATTTTTTCAATATAATATGGTAGTTTTACAAGTTTTTGTGATTCCAAGTATAAAAAAGTTTTTCTTATAACTAAAGCCACAACTTTTAGTACCGTATCGTGTGTAGGTGTTTCGGTTATGCCGTGAGTGTGTTCGCCCAGACCGAGAGGCCAGCCATCAGCACTGCACGAAACAGCCCCATGCACACGGTAAGGTGACTAAGAATTGTGGCTCTACTTATAATACAGAATCGTTTAGTCCAATAAATGCTGCTTATTTCAAGCAACGTTTGCAAACTTTTCCATAATAGGCATTAAGAATTTGAAGATAAATTTAAAGAACATTAAAACGCGGCTTTTCTACGAGGGCAGGTGAGCCTACCTTCCCCCCCCCCCCCCCCCCCCAATCTTTTCTTGTCCTCATTACAGCGTCACGCCTCTAGCCTCGTATTTCAACTGTCAGCAGTTCATTGGTCAGTAGTTATGCCACACTACTTGCGACACCCCGTCAGACGATAAGAAACTGAGAGATGGTCCCAAACAGTGCATATTACTAAATTCGTTCTGTGTACATACTTCATTATTAACCCACGTCGTCCCGTTCCTGTATGCTGTCCAGGCCTGGGGAAGAGTACTCACAAGGTGCCAAGACATTCACCTATTTTCATTTCCTTCGCCACCATCAAAGCGCAAAAGCGGTTCCAACTAATGCGTGTGTATGTATATGTGCTAAGGTAAGGAGGGGAGGGATACTTTCTTCACATCTTAGGAGTAACTTTTTCCAGGCTTGTTATATTATTTTTGCATCTACATATGATAGTCATTTACAGAACAAAGGTCGTCATACTTACTGGCAATTTGATAGAAGGTATCGTAGCTGTGTTTGTCCCTTCTCATCCAGCAGAAGGTCCATTGAAATCGCCGCAGCCACAGCCGTGTCACTTTGCGATGTAACACCGTCTCCAGGTCGGCGTCCTCGTCATACCTGGCAGATCCTAGAGGATCGAACACCACCGCCAGTCCAAATATCGCTAGCGCTAGCAAGATCCAGTTGAACAGCACCAGCCCTGCGTGCGGATATACACTCTCATATTATCCCTTATTGATGAACCACCTCAACACGCATGCGTGAACATAACAAAAAACTTGCTTCTATTAATTACTGTGTTCTCTATATCTGCTAAAATACTCTGGAAACCAACTACTCAGTTTCTTTAAAATTGTCGAATAATCAACTTTTAAAAACATGTTACTGGATACAGCAAAATTTTAAGTATATTTTGCAAAAGGAACTATTTAAAAACTGCGTAATACTTTAAAAGGCAAGATGCACCATATTACACGTAGTTAGATATCAAAGTTTTAAAGCACGAGCTCATTTCCCACAGCGTTTATTGTTCTAAACCATAATTTAAAAACTGCTGAGAGGATTTAAATGAAACTTTTGTGTTTGTTACTCGTATATATTTAGGAAAATGACGAGAATTATGCTCGTCTGATAACTTTATTGAAAAAAATGATTAAATAAGTACAAAAGTTGATTTGCTAATTTGGAAATAAATTGATAGTATTGTTTATGCACATGGAAGCCCAGTGCCAACTATTTCCCTGACACAAAACTTAAGTATTAAAATAAAAACAACAAAATTGAAATATCTTTAAAAATAGTCAATATGGTACCAGCATAGCAAGGTACCACCATTTTGTAATTAAATTAGGCACGTAAGTTACTTTTGTGACATTGAAATTAGGTTAATCTGGCATGTTTTAATACTACAATAGCAATTTTGTGTGGTTGATCCATACAAAGGAATTAGTTATTGAATACCAGTCATTTTTCTACCCCATAAACTGTATCAATAACACCAATATGTATTCATTTCTCTTCTTGAGATTACAGGACCCAAATAACCTAGTTGTCGACGGGCCCTTAAATCTACCTCACTCACTTTCAGTCACTCACTCACTTATTAGTCTTTGGGTTTGTATTATTGTTTCTTTATGAACATTAAATTTACACACATACAATAAACATTCATGAATCCAGAGTAGGGAGAATAGGAAATTATCTAAGTTAAAGAAAGATACTCACCCTCCAGGCAGGGACCGAACCCTGGACGCTGATTATAATGTGTCTTGATCGTTAGGGTAACGAGTTTGGTAATCACTGAACTGTATCAGAGGTGTACATGCGAGATCAGGTTTACTTATGCTTGTAAATTGGTCCTTTGAGACGAGGAATGAACATGCAAGATGACATGGCGACCGCATTTTGAGGTAGGTCAGTGGCGTAGCCTATCGGACTCGGGTATGTAACGAATTTTGCAAAATTCATCAAAATATGACACAACTTAAACAAAATTGTCATTCGGAGTTTTCATATTTTATCATTGTTCGAAAAACATATTCAACAATGTTGAGATCATGATTCAAAAGAGAATCTGCTTCTCTGTCAGAACTTAACATCTGTAAATCAAATAAACATCTGTTCAGTATTTCCATCAGCATTCTCACTCGAAACCAAGTCATTCTGAATATCAAATGAAGTTGCACGAAAAACTGACTTCCAAGAGAGGGTCATATATTGCTAATGCGTTTAAATATTCAATAAAAAAGAAAAATGTCTGTTTTCCTAGAAAACAGAAAGCCCGTACAAAATGAGAAAGTAAAGCTCTGTTCTTTTTCACTTTATTGTTATGCTGTTCAACTGAGAGCTTTTACTAATAATTCAGTGAAAACTCTATTTCTGGATTTATCCCAAACTTTTTAGTTGTTTTTCGCATACTATGTGATCACAAGAATGGTTGTGTTTTTGGGCTGCCTTATAAATTTTATTTAAATTTTCAGAACCGCTGCAATTCCAAACTCAGTTTTCTTTCGAAAAAAGGTAAACAAAACATTTGTCTTACGACACAGCCAGAACTCACTTTCATAAACTTTGATGTTAAAATGCCTTAAAAACTTTTTAATGTTCGTCGTAATACTGAGTGAGAGTTTTGGAGGAACTGCTTTAATTACATGTTGCTTTTTATAGAAATGTTAATTTTTGGAAGCTACTTACGTTAAATTTGTCGACCACAGAACACTTTATTCGTATTTTCGTTGCTGCAAAGGAATGGAAACGCAGTTTTGTTTACTACTGTAAATCTGATTCAAGTTGTGACGTCATGGATGTCACTGCCTATGTGCATTTGTTTGTCCCAGAATCCGCGCAAATCTTAACCTACAGTTGCTTTAATAGTAAGTAACCAAGTGTCCAAATGAATTCAAAAGTAGCAATTGAAGAGCGCACACACAAGAAACAAAATAAACCGCGAATTACTCTCTCTTCACGACTATAAATGCAATAATGTGAACGTGGTTCTGAACTTGAGATGTATAATTAATAAATTATATCCGTGAGCCAAGAGCGGAACATCAAGTTCCTCTAGCTGACAACAGATGCCGTTGTTTCGAATCATACTACTGCTGACACGCATTCAGATCATTATGTTTATAAAAGCTTGATTTTTAATAACATTAAAACGATTGTATGCCACAAAATTAAATTGACACCGATTTAGCAATTGGTTTGAGCACAATTACAGAGTATGTAATACATCTCACAAGCATTGACGCTACGCTCCTGGGAAGGTCCAATATGATCGATAATAATCCATTGGAAATTAGTTCTTGGTGGCAAACGCACTAAAATATATACACAAAATACGTTAGTAAAACACCGCTATGTATAAAGTGAGAAGAAAAAACAAAGTTGCATACAATAGCATGACAAAGTAATAAAAGACACGTTATAATCAACTACGTTTCAGAGATATTCATTAATGGAATGGGTGTAATTAAGGAAATGACGCAGATTAATCATGTAGCTAATGTTGCATTATCATCGGCTAGTATTTCGCAGTAATTACGCTGGAGCCGATAGCCAAGTTTTTGTGCGAAGATTGATGGCTTCGCGCTCTTTCATCAGTTCTTTTCACCTTCCAGCTTTTTATACCGGGGATGAACACAGCCTTTCACGCAGGCCGATGTAATTTTGCATTATAACTTATACGAAAAGTTTTAATCAAAGCATACTTCCAAACCCGAGCTAAATCCTTTAATGTGCTATTCCCAGCAACATTTAAAAGAGATTCTCAATTTTTTCTGCAATAGTGCAAGCATCCTGTATCCCACAGAAATCAAAAGGATGCAAACTAGATAGAGGTCGAACAGCTTTTTTGCACACTATTTGGTGACAGTAAAATATATCTGGATATTGGCGGCATTCTCTGTTAAATAAAAATAAATGAATATAAGATTATAAATAAAAAAAATGTGATCGAAACTTTTCCGGCAATTTTCGATTTTGGATGAATAATTTATACTCTAAAGAAAAAATGTACGTATGCATTGTTTATGCTGTCGTGGGCCGAACTTCGCCACATAGATAGCCGGGTGTATTCTTAGGCACTAGTCGGTTGGTTGATTGGTGAGGAAAGCATTCTCAGCCAACGTAAATTGCTGAACTCCATTAATACTCAAGCAGACATTTCTGGATATCTCCTATCTTCCTCCCGCGAACTTTCCGGAAAACTCTTGTACTTACATATAAGGGAGCGTGCTCGCGACACACGCTGGTGACAGCTATGTTGTTGATGTGACGTACAGTGCTGTTACTCTACGAGCCAGTGACAGAGAGGAGAGAAACGGAGTCCTGTGTTCGACAAAATGAGTGATCCGAAACAGAGGACTCCTACATTGGAAAGTTAAGGAGCACCGTGGAGGAGAGAAGAGGCTGATTTAGTACGCGTAAGGAAAACTATAGAGTGACTGGGAAAAAATGGACAAAGTCACGGCATGTGTGTGTCTCCACTGTGCCTCAACCATTACAGTTTCTGGCTGGAAGTCGGGTCCTATTGGAGCGGTCCGGAGAGGGCGACGAACGGCCTGTTAACCAAGCAGCTTCTAATGAGTGAAGGAATTCAAAATTCGAAATTTAAACCTCCATATTTGGACTCACACACCAGCAGTACCCAACGACAGTTGCACACTGAATAGCAGCTGTTAAAGAGCATAGAATTGCTACCTCCCTTCTACCCTCAACCCTATCATCACCCGTCACCCTGCAAAACCGCACATCACGTCATAAAGTGGTTAAGCCCTAAAAGGGCAGGTACACGATTGACACACCTCGCGCTGTTCTCAGCCTGCCAACAGAGGTATAGTATGGTCCACGGAGTTACTCTTTCCCTTGGGCAAGCATCGCCGTCATCTGTCCGGCACCGCCATGCGCCAGGAATTCCAGAAGCAAACCTGATAGATCAGAGGGAAATGGAATGAAAGGGATATTATGGAAAGGAAAGCGTGGTAGACGAGAGAATAACCCAGCATTCGCCTACTGACCAGGGATAACAACGAAAAACCTAAGGTCTCTAGAAAAGAAGCTTGACTCTAGGTAGAATGTTGCATTGCTTATATTTCTTGCTTTCATATTTTTAAGCAGTGATGTTCATATGACTGCAAAATAAAGCAAAAGCGACCTACTGCAGTCCTATCATGTCATCAGTTTTTCGTCATTAAAGTAGAAGAAAACTTCGAAGTCCAATCAATCATGATTGTCTATCCCACACATTTTTCATTTCGCCTAAGTATTTTTAGACGAGGAGGACTGAAACGTCGCTTCATCTAGGTCAGATCGTGTCGGTAACGTGTTTATTTAGTACGTGCCACATTCAGAGACCGAATTGCGGCCTTCCTCTAACATCTGCTTGAGTAACTTGTTCATAATTAGCCATATTTGTGTAGTCACCTTCCGGTAGCACATGGTTCATTTCTATTTACGCTGATCACGGAGATTTGGGTTGTGGTTTTGACTATCCAATTAATAGAGCTAGGACAAATATCCTTTTGCTCGAAATGTGTGCGCGCTGCGAGTATGTATTGAACAAGGGAAGGGGACGACACAGGTAACTTGGAACTGTAAACATAACCGTCAGGGGTGTAACAACAAGTAGACACAGATACATACATGATGGGTATTTCCAAAAATATAAACATTTAAGTTTGTATTATCCTCCCACTCGTCTGTTTGATTCTCAAATATATCGCAATGCACAACGATATATTTTCTAAACATTTCAAAGGTGAAACTTCTCGTGTCATCTAAACAATGTTTATACCTACATAGAGAAAGTTCTCTCGACATACATGATGTAATGGAGTTTGGAGGATGTCATTCAAATGTTGAGGGTGACTTCCGAGTTTCTAAGAAACAATTTCTAATTTTAACCATTACAGAATAGCCAGGGTTCTTTTCCAAAACTGTTTTGATTCTCTGCTGTATTTGTTTTAAATAACCGGCCCAGTAGCTGCTGTACTAATTTTATTACGCCGTTCTTCTACTATTTTTATTGCAGTGTCGTTTTAACAATTTTCACTTCTCTTTACAATTTTGTATCACATTTCTTCCCTGGGCACTTCGGCCATGTTTGCATACATCCCGTCAGCTACGGTTAAAGGACACTAGGACTCAATTCTTTAAGTTTTTCAATTTTATATCTGTTTATTTAAACTTGGCACACTTAATATGAGTAAATAAGTAACAAATACTCTTTAAAAATTCAAGGTTCTAGCTCTAACAGTTTGCCACATAATAGAATTAAATTATTTTTTCGCCAATTAAAAGTATTTTTTTAAGCTGCCTGTACTTTTTTATGGGAAATACTATACTCGCGGCATTTTGAGATACTTAATTAAACTAAAAATAAAATAAAGTATTATTACTTGCAGAGAAAAACATTTTCTTTTAATGAAGTTGTTGGTGTCAAAATTCCTTTTCTTTTCAGCATAACTTATTTTTGTGGGTCAATGAATAAAACATTCGTCAAACGCGTATTTTAATTTTTAGATAACACGTTTGAGATTATTTGTGCATATTTACAAAGAACAAAACTGAAATGCAAGGAGCAAATTTCATGCAAAATGTAAAAAAGAACAAAAGCATGGGTATGCTGCACCCAATCTGGCTAAATAAAGCATACGGGTGGCTTAAACACGTCGCCGGGCTTTTAAAAATGTCATTTTCACCTAAAAAGTTAGTCCTAGGGTATCTAACATGCACCACTGCTTGGTCGAATAACAAAGGCAGAATGCTGCAGACAACTCCCTCCCTGCTATGCACGCGCCGGCTGAGAAGATTAGTAAAATGTCCTGTGAAGCATTAAGGACGGCATATGTATATGGAACCCAGGGCACCACTTCTTCCACTAACGTATTCAATGTGGCAGCACTTGATCATTCTGACATAGTGAACTTCGCATAGCGCAGAACAGAACGTAAACATAGCGACAAACTCTCGCTGCAGTTGAATTACTATCAACTGTACAGCCCTGTCTCCGTGTATTCAGTATGACGTCACGTATTATAACAGGTAGAGAGGTAGTTGTGCTGATTCCTTCTTCAAAGGATATTTGTCCTAGCCGTAGCTTTACCAGTGAATTAGCTAGGAGACAGAGGAAAACCACAAGAGTGGGGAGGACAGTCAGATTGGCAGGACCTACACGAGATTAGTACTCGCGACCTTGTAAATGCGAGCCACAGACGCCCGGAATATGACTCCAATGTCACAGTAATCACACTGGATCAATAGAGCTACCATAGTCTTCTCCAACAGTTTTCCCTCTAAGCACATTACCAAAAGAGGTGACTAACATATTCTAATTTAGTTAGTATTTTAGTGTTGCAATAAATGACTTTATTTCCTCACATCCTTACACGATTTGTTCTATTTGTAAAATAGTTTAATAACTTTTAGTCAAGTTTTGGTTTTTAGACAAATGCACTTCTGCTTACCGAGGAGAATGGCTCAGGCGGTAACGTCTGTGGCTCGCATTCGGGAGGTCGTGGTTTCAATTCACAAGGCTACCTTCCTGGTCTATGGCTATTTTCGTTCGAGGGTTTCCCCGGGAGATTCGTTAAATCCCGCGAATTTGCTCACTTCACCCTTCAATCACTTGGATTCTTCGGGGTTGACCTCGTAGATAAGTGTCTCGGGCGCAGCATGGCAGGGAAAACAATGCTATCTGTAAACTTCCCTCTCCCGGCGCATAGGTCCAAGGCTCCCGAGTCTCCCGGAAGGATATCTACATCTGTGGGAAGGGTGTCAGTTGTCACTGTTAGAAACCCTGCCCTCTGCTCTGTCTGAGCTCCTGGATCGGCTGCCCTCTATCTCCTCTCTCACCTACCCCTCCTTCCTGGGGCGCTCCCTTGTGGGTGACATGGCCGAAGACCCCGTCGGGATCTCACCTTACTCCTACTTTGTTATTCATAATTCTCTTATCTGGCATCATAACTCAGCCGGTAGAGCATCCACCTGTTGCGCGAGGGGTCTGAGGTTGGATTCTCGGCTGGGGAGCGGGAGTTTTTCCTAACCAACATTATTCCCTACTCTTCTCAGAGCCTGGAAGTACGAATATGTGAGAAATCTAATGTTTAAAAACTCGAATGACCCACTGTGTACGAGTTAATTCCGATAGGCAATATGTTACAAAAATCTGTGGTGCATTCATATGACTTTCACTACTCCTGTACTAACTATTCTTACAAACTCTTATTTCCTTATGTTCAAGTTAGTCGAGATAAGCATTTGCAGAGATTATCTTATTGCTACTTTTCTTGTAGGCGCAAGGGGAATATGGGTATACGGTAGGCTTTGAGCGATAGTCAAATCTTTTAAAGCTTTGAACTTCCGCTCTCTTTGCACGGCCAAAAGATAAACATGTGCATAACGACCTTCGATTTGAGAAAAATGTAAGTATTGCAAAACTCATAAAACAACAAAGAATATTTCGAAAATGGTTCACTCCACAAAAAAATGCATTTAGACACAACGCGTGTTTTAACGAGATTTACACTTTTTGTGCAGCAAGACTTAGCCTATCTCTTACGGTTTACCAGCTATGCAAAAGTCATCCAGAGTAAACAGGATTACTAAGACTACAGCTAGAAAATTCAAAATATACATTTCATTCGCCATAAAAATATCTTATACATATAGCATTTTAATCACAATCATTAGAACCATTTTTGATAAAATCAAAGTTTTCGGGAAATTTTCCACGTAAAGGGTAGTTTAGGGTGGAGGAGTTTTCTTCAAAATTTTCGCGTCGCATCCTTGAAGGGTATTAAACTTAAATACTAACTTTGGTTTTTAAGCGACTTTTCGTTTTTGAGTTACGCTGTTCACGTAAACACACTAAGAAACACACAGGCGGACCTTTTTCTAAAAGTGCCTTTTTTAGTTCAGGGGGCCTCAAAACATGCCTATATTTTTGTTGAAACCTCGACTGGGTCGAATACAGTACTTCCCTTACTTACTATACGTTGTAAAGAAAGTAAAAAGTAAAGAGGTATAATTTTTAATTGTTTAATTATATGGCCCCATTTAATCTAAGGTCACACCAGAGGCTCTTGCATGAGAAACAACTGATGTTGTTCCTGCTGAACTGTTGTTTTTGTTAATATCGGGTTTTAACACTTTTACTATGACATTCATTCATATTTCCAGATCCTGCGGAGGATGGGGAAATATTCTGGTTAAATATTATTTTACCACCGTTTCAGTTATCGAACCTGAGGCTTGTGAATTGAGAAGCCAGAACGCTGAAGGTACAGTAATCTGTTGATACGATGACTTGTAATAACTGAAAGCTGTGAATATTCCAAGGCGTGTAGCAGAAAGAATATGGCATGTGACTTGCATAACACAACAAACACTTTACCTTCAGTGACACCACGTGTGAAGTTCTCTGGTCCACTGCATTGCACATAGTTGCAGAACGCCCAAAGCGTTCCCAGAACATTCCAGCCTATCTCTGGGATCAACAGCAAGATCCTATAGGAACAGAAGAAATAGCCGCTGTCAACACTTTGTATCTACATACGCCTGCCTGCCTTTACTAAGACAAAGAACGGAATTATATATATATATATATATATATATATATATATATATATATATATATATATACACACACAAAGAATAAACACAAAAACACATCAGAACAGCTTTAACACAGCAGTAACATATTTCAACACATCAAGAGAACAGGCGGAAATGACAGAGTTGTTGAAATACCGCTTCTACACAACAGAAGAATTTATGGGGTGTGGTACGAATTTCAATGTCCTGAAATAACCTATTTGTATACTTTTATAATGTTAGTGTCCTTTTAAAGACTCCTTTGACGAATCGCCTGTTTATAAGTTTGTTCAAATTATCTAAACGCATTGAAATAATAAACGATTACACATATTTTATAAAAAAGCTACTGTGGCAGTGCTTTTTTTATGATCGAGGCCTGACCAACCGCACTTCCGTGAAAAGTTGTCTGTAAGAAAAGCAATTGCTTTGCAGATTCATAAAAAAACAAGACTTCTGATTTTACCACAGAACATATATCTTACAGTGATGTGAAGAACAGATAAAATATATTGCAGCTTAGGGGAGAGAGGGAGAGAGAGAGAGAGGGAGAGAGAGAGAGAGAGAGGGAGAGAGAGAGAGACAGGGATAGAGATAAAGGAACAATAACTTTCCATTTGAGAAAAGTATAACTATTTAAACATTATCATCAAAATTTATTTGAGATAACGAGATGTATTGTTTTTGTGTAGCAACATTTTGTCTATCTATTAAGGTTCACTAGTTCATTAACAGTGATTCAGAATTAAAAGACTGTTCCCAGAAAATTTAAAATATACTTTCCGTTTGTCATCAAAACATTTTAAAACAGACGGGATTTTAATAAAAATCGTTAGAGCCATCTTTGCACGCACGCACACACACGCGCGTGCGCTTTTTCTAAAATTAATTTTTAGAGGTGGAGGGGGCCTCAAAATATATTTCTGGTGAAATCTCGATATCGAACGTTTGATTGGAATACAATATTTCCCCTACTCTACGCGTAGTAGTAGTACATATTTAACAGCCAAATTACATTCTGTGTACCAGCCACTCGATATTGATTCTACAGATGCTTACGTTTCTTATCCACTACATTTCAGCACGATATAAGGGTTTTTGTAATAACCTGTTTTATAGCCTTTCGTCGCATTCCGCTTAAAGTCTTTCTCCACGATCTTTTATTGAACACGGTATCGACAACCTGACAGAATGAAGGGCTTCGAGATCGCACCATTGGAAAGGATTTGATTATCCATCAGATCAATTGAAGAAGAGAAATTCAGCAACCAGATTTTCAGATTGGATTTAAATAATTTAAGAGACCTGGATTGTCCACTGTATGTCTGTTTTGAAAAGACGGATGCACCGGATCTGATGCTTTTAAGGTTATGGTCGCACGGATTCTTCTAGGTTTATATGAATTCAATAGGTTCATATCTTCTAAAGGGATTTGTGGTAATGAGCTCTCGGAGCAGTATTAAATAATTGTTTATGCTGATTCTCTTGTGCTATGTTATTTACTAAAAGCTCACACTAAATCACTCAGAATATCGGGTTACATTATTGGTATTTTCGTTGTCATGAAAACATGTATGCGCAGAACATCGGTCTCGTGGTTTTAGCGCTTGCGCTATAACTCGAGTAAAATCTCTATTACTTGCACAGAAACAGTTGTTCATGCACACATTATGTTCTCTTTGTTAGTCCAATGTTTGCGTCTCTCTTTCGTATGCAAAGGTCGTGAACAGATATTTCATGTAAAAAGGATACAATTATTTCGAGCTTACTGTTAACCCTAAATTGGATACGCCAATGTGTGTTTGTGACTGACATTGCATGGAACTGCGCGAACTTGTGTTCACAAACTAAGGAAAGTAAAAAGGAACATTTCCGACATCTTATTCTGTTTTACTATCATAAGGGCAAAACCACCTCACAATGCCGGCAGAAAATTTGTGTTGTCTACGGAAAATGCAGTAACGAATCGAACATGTCAAAAGTGGTTTAGTCGATTTAGAGCTGGGAATTTCTCCTAAAACAGTAAGTTTGACAACTACTCTGTCGTTGCCGTGCTGCGGGTGAGGTGTGTTCCCAGGCGTTCTTAGTGATTGAAACGTAAAAATTAAAATTATTTTGCTGTTTAACGACTCTGTCAATTGCCAGGATATCAGTATCGCCGGTGTGCCGGAATGTCATCCCACAGTAGTTCTTTTAAATGCCAGTAGGGTAAAGAAGTGCTGAACTGTGAGGTAAATATTACTGCAATTACTCTAGTAATAGTTGGTAACGTAGATGATCTTTAGGGAATCAATGCATGTTGTTATTGTAGTTCTCTTGTGCACACACGAAATTGGAACAGCTTTCCCATTTCTTGTTTTATTTCCGTGTTTTCTTCAAAACTGCCACTTGCTTACGCAAGAGTTAACTAAATCAATTACGACACAAGTTGTGATTAGGTAAAACGGTTGAGAAAGTTACGCATTCATATAAACTGTGTCAAATGTTAGATCAATTAGATCAAATGTTTATACAAAGAAATATAGTATTCTGATTAGCAAAAGTGGTGCTAAAATTTCGGGAAATATTGCGCTATTAAACCACATCCTGTCAAAATGCAGTTTTCGTTTTTTTTTTTTTTGAATAAAATTTGCCAGTATGATAGATAATAGAGTAATACCAATAGTTTTAATCGTAGGTTTTGACAACATTGGAAAAATGAAGGAAGGAAACAAAACGTAAAAATGATGGAAGAATGCTTGAATTGGCTGAAAGCATCTTCAAAGCTTTAAAGTTTTATGCAATTCTTTGGATTACCCTAAACGAAAATTTAACGAAAGCTACCGAGCACTTCGACTGCAACTCAAACAAACTTCAGAAATTTGAGCTAGGAAAAGTGGGCAGACTTTTTGCTCTTCTTTCGGAGATTAAGCAGCAGGTGGCATCACATGTTATTAAATGCTGGAGATCGGATTTGGTCTGTGTTCTCCACATTAGAAAACTGGCATATGAATTGGGGAGAAAATTTGGAGAAACAGAAAGGTTCAACTCTGAACAGAAAATCGCCGGAAAAAGTGGTACGCAGGATTTAGGAAACGATTCAACCTAACCATGAGAACACCTGAGAACATCTTGAGCAAATCCTTTCTTGATTCAAGAGTTCCACGACCATCTTGAGAAAGTCATTGATTACCACGATTTGAGAAACTCCCTAATCAGATGTGGATTTGTGATTAAACAAGGTTGATGTTTGTCACAGCTGCATCAAAGATTGTGACAAGCATTGGCAAAGATACATTTACAGAAGAGGTTAAGTCGAAAAGGGAACAAGAGCAACAATCCTCGGTTGTGCTAATGTGCTAGGAAGTCTGGACCACTTCCAATAATCTTCAAACGTGTGAAGAACATCCCAGCATTAAAAACTGGTGCTCCCTGTGATGCCATAGTAGAAGTTAGTCGAAAGGTTGGATAAAGTGATGTTTTTGTAAAATGGATGAAGAGCTTCATCAGATGAATTCTACCTGTTAGATCTGTCCTTCTGTTAGTGGATTCTCATGCCTCTCATTTGTCTCCAGAATCGTAGTGCAATCCAATGTAATTGTGCATTGTTATGAAGGCTTGGTCTTTAAGATTGCCGAATTTTTAGTGTTTGCTTTCTCCTCCTATCTTGTAACGAGGTTACACAGGAGCGGGGTGCAGTACTGGAGGGTGGTACGTGGTCTGCGCCCCCTCACTCCCGGCCGGTTATGCGGTCTACGAACCAGGGCCGCTACTTTTCAATTAAGTAGCTCCTCAATTGGCGCCACACGACCTAACGAGGCTGAGTGCATCCTGGACCAGGTCTCCCAGCAGGAGAAAATCCTCACGCCGGTACTGGGAATCGATCCCGGGTCTCCCGCTCGATAAGCAGCAGCGCTACCACCGCGCTAAGGAGACGACCTAATATATGTACATATAAACGGTAGATATTTATGGGGCTATGTCGTTTGTTGTTTTATTGTAACCTTCTTCAATAATAATCCTTAAGAATACAAGTTATATTTTCGTACGTAAGCCATCTAATGAAATGTTAACAGCAGCTAAAGAAGGCAGCACATTGGGCATAGAAATCACAGATTAAGCTTTTTTCTTCTTCTTTCGTACCATCCTTTTGCTTGAAAACTTCCATTAGTATGAAAGAAGTAAGAAGGTAAGAAAGATAAAGAAAGATAAGCTTTAGTAAAGACGGAGTTGAACTCGGAACAAAAGTCTAATTTCTAAAAGGCAGAACTCCTGTCATTACGGCCATTAACGAAGCTGCTTCTGCCAGGGGTTACCGGCGCGTAACTCGATCCCAAGAAACATCTGGGCAGATTTTCACTCGTCCAAGCGTCTTGTAGCGTTCAATATCATTAACTTAAAGCCGTCCGTAAAGTAATAACTTCCCCCTAAAAGCATTTGTAATTTTCTCTTCATCTGAAACAATGTAGCTGAAATTGCGCGACCCGGAGCTATATCACAAATCTCATTTGTCAGCAGGATGGTGCCCCGCTACAACGAGAAATCTTTCGTAGGCGAGGGAACATCGTAAACTTTGAGTACAATAGTGCTATTGCTTGATGCTGTGGCTTCAGTATGATTACATACTCCTTCCTCTTAGCTGAAACCAAACATCGCTGTAACCAAACATCGATTTTCTAACAACCAACACATTTGTCCAGAGCGCCAGTTTTGAGAGGCGGGAGAACTTGAAGTGTGAAAATATAGGATACAAAATTGAGAGACGGGAAAAGCTCATAGTTTTTTAAAACGTATGTTGTGGTCTAAAATGCCACGTTGCACATTTTAGGTTTGTTAAAATCGATGCAAAATTAAGAGTAATTTACATGATAGCCTGTTTTAGATGACCCGCTGGATGCAGCTAAGGGTTGACATTTTCTAAAAAGGGTTAACGACACTTGTCCACAATTCACGTAAGTTGAATACCCATGGCTTTTGGGAATTGTTTAGAAACATTTTCAAAATAAATGTTATCTATGCTGCTGAAATTTAAGGCATGTGTTCGTTTTCGAACTTATTTATGCAAAATATATGAAAAAAGTACATTTGAGGATTTCTTCAACAAAATATTGAAAGTGTGATGTAACATATACACGATAACTTATGTTCAAAAGACCCAAAATATGAAAAAGAAACCCCTCAATATATTATACTGAGTGTCATTTATTGGTGTCATATACCTGGGGGACGTATTTCTGCCATCAAAACAGTAAAAAAAGTTCATATGTACATGGGTGCATTTTTAGAAAAAAGGTTCGTGTGTGTGTCTGTCACGCGAAGACAACTTTCATCTTGATATGTATTTCCGCAGACTATTCCACTCATACGTGACTTGGTTGAAATCAACCAATCATGCGCACCACAATTTCAAATTTCAACCTATCAGAGCCTTCATTTACGAAAAATTTGTCAGATTTAACTATCACCTTCTCTGCTTTTCTTATGCTATGATCAGGTCAGAGAATGGCTGCACTGTGCTACAGGTGCGCAACTGCTGACGTAACTTTACGCAGAGCCGTTGGGCTTAAACGTCAAAAATGGTAGACTGCCGTTTCGGTGAAGCATCTAATGCTGAAAGAGATGGAATAATTCGAAGAGGGAAACCTCAGTACACAGAATACAAGAGGAAATAGGTTTGCGTGCGCAAGTAGGAAACTAAATCAATGATATTTAATCTTGTAGGCTGTGCCAATGGACGCTGATGTATGCCTGCTTCATTTTTTATTTAAGAGGTTAGTAATTAGAATACAACATTTAAATAACATTTCATAGGCTATATCATATATTAATTTCTGAAGGTCTTAATAAATTGAACTCGTGATGCTCAAAATTCTCTAGATAAATTGATAATCACTCGCGGCATTGCTTATGACAATAATAGCGAAAACTTTAAACAACTGCTAGTACAAAACAAAAGTTCACGTAGATACTTTATTCACGTTTGTATGTTGTTCGTATAAAATGAATCGTAAGTATAATGAATAAAGTATAATTATACATATAAGGTAACTAACTAGTTAAGTGCCTGGTAAACATGAGATTATGGACATTACAGCTTTTTCTTCTTTTCGCACACTTCATATTCCATGGCCGGTGCCTAAGTCTGGTACATAAGGTGTTTTATTCTGTCGTTACCTGCAAGGCTCGATACTTCATTTATTTTCTTATTAAGTGAGAAGGTCTCAATAACGCGGGTTTCCAAGAAAATTATGATATAAAATAGAGCAAAATGTAATTTATTTTAGCTCACACAGAAGGAAGAGTAAAAAACGTCTTGCTTGTGCAATTTTAGAATTGGACTGCTGGTATGCTCAAAGAAAACAAAAATAAATTTCATCTTGTGTTCATCAAGTAGGAAAAGAAGCAAGCAAAGCAGGAAGAAACCAAGAAAGAAACAAGAAATAATCTAAAGCTGAAGTTCCACTCGGGACAAAATAAGTTATAGATTGTGTAAGGATATCAGTGACAGAAAGTAATGACGTCACTGCTTCCCTCACTGTTCAGGAGGTCCACGTGTCTTATTCTTAGGGGTGGTGAGTTTTTATAGGTGTGCGTTTACTATTCCATTTTCATTTAACAACCTGTAAACCACTGTTTAATGTGTTTTGAAAATGCGATAAAATGCAAAATTGACACAAAATGCTAAAATGCGAATTAACGCCAATATATTGCAACTAATGGGCTCTTTTTCAAATGAAAATGTGAAAATCAAAATGAAAATATGTTTGCTTAAGTGTTTGCTTAAGTGCTACGAGTAGCTTGAGCAGTCGCAATGAAGGAAATACTAAAAAACAAACAAAATTTCTTTCCAAAGAAGTTGTTAAATTTTTATACTGTCACCAATTGGCGAGTTATACTAATAGATTTGAATGTTTAAGTGAAAGTAAAAAGAAAAAACCTATATTTTGAAGTTATTAATTTGTAATACAAATTATGCAGGAAAATAAGGATCCTGACTGCAAATGCAGTTCACTGTTTAAATTAAAATACTCAATTTTAATTATTATTTATTTATGCCAACAAACGTACTGTTGGTGGTTTTAAACACACAACCCGTGCGTGGGCAATGTTTGAGAGGCAGAGTCGGAACTGAAAAATGCAATGCCACAGCTGGAATTTGAACCACAGACCCTCCGCTTACCAGCATAATGGTTAGAGCACCTGCCTGGTAAGCGGAGGGTCTGTGGTTCAAATCCCAGCTGTGGCATTGCATTTTTCAGTTTCGATTCTACCTCTCATACCCAGATTTTGCTTAAGCAGTTCTGAAATCAGATAGCGGCTTATGTTATACCTTTAACGTTAAACGTAGACTTTATACATACACAACACTGTGATATACGATATCTATCTAGAATCTTCAGAATATTTGTATCTTCTCAGAATTCACTCGTCGAAAGGATTTAACAGATGACATAACCTTCCTTTTGCTTCTGGGTTCCCAATATTCGCTCTAGTTGTTCTTCGTTTCCATTAAACAAAATTCGCATCCAAATAGACGATCAAATTCGAACATTGGATTACTCTGCAAGAAAGTTCTGCTCTTGGAATCTCTGTCACGAATAGCGTTTAAGAACACCTTTGAGGGCAACCAAGTGTATACCAGATTTTGTTTGTTAACGATACCGCTGTGCCCCACAGGAATTCTTTTGCATGTCAGTAAATTTACTGACATGGGGCCATCGCTTTTAAGCACACTTAAAAGCCATCGGTCCATGTAAACGTTGTTTCTTGTGGAGGGATTATCTTGAAAAACTTCGTATCACATCTTTGTAAGACATTGCCGAGTTATTCTTTAGATAAAATCATTCCTGGAGCTTTTTCTCACAATGCCTTTTTGGATTTAGGGAACCTCAAAACGTTATTTTCGGTGAAATTTCAGCATATACTTTTTGGTGGAATGTAATACTTCCAAAGCTATAAAACTGTTAATGTAACATTTTAGCTTTGCTTTTGAGATTAGGTCTCCGGTTACGTAGGTATTGTTTTATAATTCAGGAGTTGGCACTAATGGTAAAATTACTGCGATGTGGTGATTTGTTCTTGAATACAACGTAATTAGAAAAGCAGTTTCATTATGTATATCTTATACCAAGATTCTTATTTAGGTACATTAATTTTATTACTGGAACGGCTACCAAATGCAAGTTTTGAACTTCCTGGCCTATCTGGAAATCTCTTGTGATATTGCATATGGTAAATTCACGTCAAAATCGCTAATTGGTTTAGGGTAAACACAGTGTGTGCTTCTTATTGGAACTGCCAGTTCACGGTTAAGCGAACATCGAATCTCCCTGTAGACCAGAACAGACCAGACCCAACCCACAAAGGACCTTTAATGAGTTACCTCGGTTATGGAAAATTTCATTTAGTCTGTGCCAATCATCGTCGACGTCTGCTAAGAGATACCTCACAATTCAGTTGAGTTTTAATTACTGGCCTTTCTGTCATACAGCTATATCACCTGATCCACGAAAAGTAATAATAGAAGAACGACGAGGGGGGGGGGGGGGGGCAGAGAGAGATTATTTATTAATAACCTCAACACATTGTGTTCTTCTCCTCGCTCCTAAGGTCTTCGGCACGGTAAACCGAGGATCAGCGATTCGACTCTCGGTTGTGGTTGCGCTTTTCAAATCGGATTAAACCATTCGACATATTGTTCACAAAATGTGTTACTTTTCTATCCAGATCACTTTAATCACTATAATCATCTGGATAAAATTTTTTTTCTGTTAAATAATACACATTGTTACACACAGGGGCCTTAAAATAGTTCACTGTTTATAAAATAACTCCTTGAGAGTTAGCAATGAGCTCAAGACAAACAAAATGAAAACTTACATCTTAACTGAATCCGTACATAGCATCGACAACATTTAGCATATCCGACGCACATCTGCATGCTATTAATCATTGAGCGTCACTCAGTCATGGACGTCGCCCACCAATGCTTGCCAGCAGGCCTACTAACACCACTAACCGGGGTGCTCAAGCGGAACCCGACGCACTAGACTTCGTCTTGCTAGATTATCTCAACTAACCCGAGCACTCCCATTGCATGCTATTAGTTGCTAACAGTATGTGCATAGGAGACGATGTAGCTGCAGTAAGTGTGGGGCTGCCTGCTCCCCCTCCCCAAAAATAGCATTCGCCTCAGCAGTTACCGGGCCCTAATGACCTAGCTGTCGACGGGCCCTTAAACCCTACTCACTCACTCACTCACTCACTCACTCACTCACTCACTCACTCACTCACTCACTCACTCACTCACTCACTCACTCACTCACTCACTCACTCACTCACTCAGCAGTTACCAGCAGCTCCGAACCAACACCCTTATATCCATTATCAGGCTTCTCCAAAAACAACGGTTTTCTATTGGTTTTAAAAGTAATGCTCCTGTGCGTATTCGTGCAAGACCATTCTATGTCTATATCAGTGCTCTCCAACTTTCTCAATCCGAACAAAAAACAAATACCACACTAGGCTGAAGAGGGATTTCCCTAAACAGCCCGGGCATGTTGTAAACATGCCCAAATAAACATTTTTGCTTGCTTGCTTAAGTGCCCGACCGCATGCAATTCATGAATAAGAAGGCGCCGGCGCATTCACACCTTTAGAGCAAGTACCCTTCTTTTGAGAGGAAAAAGGGAAAGCACTGCTTAGGGAAGTAATGAGTACAGTTTTAGGTATGCAAAAATATACTTCATGGAGGGAAGATCTGAAGGAGATAGTTTTGTGTTGAAATTCGAATTAATATCGGAACAAATTTTGCTAATGAAGGGCCCCAGAAAAATATATCACGGGCACCGTGTTGGAGAGGGCTGGTACAAACTTAGCACTCCCCAAATTCTTCTTCTTCTAGTTCACTTCATGACATGGGCAGCCAAATGCCTGTTCCGCCTTCAAAGTCCTCCAGCCGTCGTTTCCTGGGTCTACCCACCGATCTCCTTGCTTTAGGATAATACTGTTTTACATATTTGGTATTCTTTAACTGTTTCATACAAAGTCAGAGAGTCTTTATCCTCAAAAGTAGCCCATATATCTTGTATGCTATACTATATACTCATTATTTAAATAACATTTCACTTCAATGCAAATTTATTATACATTGTTAATATAAATGCAAGTCTAATATTAGATACTTTAATACTATATTAGAACTGCTGTACGATATACAGGAAAACATAAAATAAACTGAACAAGGGGTAGGTATGGCCATGATTAAAAAGAGGCGGTGAACCCATAAACACTATCTTAGAGCAAGTAAGCTGACGAAGGCTGCACTCATTTGCATCTTCATTCACCGTATCGAAGGCCTGTGACAATGGAAATAATGAAGTCAAGAGGAAAATGGAAAAGCTGGGGGTGGGGGCAACCAGCGGAATAATGAGTGCCTTCCATTGTTTTTCTCCAGTTCGTAGCGTTACGTGTGCCGTGAACTTCCAATCTAATCTCAGCATGGGTGTAATGTGGATATTGATTCTGCTATAGGTCTGTAAACATTCTTTTCTCTGACCTAGAGTAACATTTATGTAATGCAAAGTTTGGCACCATAGGCTGAATAGGTATTTAATCAAAATCGCCAACGCCATCTTTAGAAAATAGAATAATTTTTTCCCAAGTACCTACAGGGTATTCTTGTTGTGGAGATTTTCTTCAAAATGTTCGTGTCGCATGTTCGTGCAAGATACTCAACTTAAATACCAAATTTGGCACTTATGAGAGGTTTCGTTTTTGTCAATAAAATGTCTGCATAAAATTCAAGCTACACGTACATTTTTTTGTCATGCCAATACCTTATTCGTACTATATTTTAACCACAATTCTTCAGCTATTTCTGCATAAAAAGACAAAAATTTTATCATGTGCATGTTTGCTTAGGATGGGAAGAATTCCATGAACATATTTGCCTTGCGTTCTTAGAAGGCCCTCCGCTTGTATAAACAATATCGGAATTTTTACGACGTTCCTTCCTTTACTCATACTGTTCACATTTCATTCTCTGTGTCTCTCTCTCTCTCTCTCTCTCTCACACACACACACACACACAACTGTATTTCGGAAATATTTCTTATTTTTGCTTTTTCTACTACGTACTACTAGGGGAAGTATTGTATTAGACCCAAACTCTGATGTCGAGATTTCACCGAAACGATGTTTTGAGCCCAGTAGAAAAAGGTCCGCGCGCACGCGCGTGCCATATGATTAATATATTTTTATGAAAAATGAAATGTATGTTTTGAATTTTCTGGCTATAGCCTGCGTAGTCCTGTTTACTCGTGGTGACTTTTCTATAACTGGTAAACCGCAAGAGATAAACAAATCTTACTATATGAAAAGTGTAGTTGTTAAAACACACAATTTATGTCCAAATGCATTTTTTGTCGGTGTACCATTTTGGAGATATATTTTTGCTATTTGTGCGAGTTCTGCAATACTTAAAATTTTCTCAAACGTAAGGTCGTTATTAACATTTTTATCTCTTGGCTGTGCAAAGAGAGCGGAGCTTCAAAGTCATCATATATCGGCCAGCTTTAAAAGATTTGACTATCGCTCAAAGTCCACTGTATTCCCATATTCCCTTGCACCTACAAGAAAATTAGCAATAAAGTAATTTCTGCAAATGTTTATCTCGACTAACATGAATGTAAGAATAGTTAGCACAAAAGTAGAGAAAGTCATGTGAGTGCGACACATCAGAGTTTTAATTTAGGGAGTATGAAATGCGCATTTTTTATGAACTTGCACATAGAAAATCACCGCTCAAAAGAAAAGAGGAAAAGGACGGGAAAAGGAACATGTGACAAAAGAAATTGAAAACGCAAAAGGACTGAATAAAACGAGTGAAAACAAAACCTAAGAAAAGAGTCACTAAACGACAGAAAGACATGAAACAAAGCATGAAGCATAGAGTAGCTCCAAAAACGAACAAAAAAAGATCAAAAAATACGAAACCAGAAAGGAAGACAGGAAAGGATGATTTGGAACATAGCTTTCTAGAAGAGAGAAGAGATAAATTGTGTGAAGAAAAGCGACGATATTATAGAAGAAGGGAAGAGAGCGAAACAAAGCACAAAGAAACGGAGTGGCACGAAATATTAAAAATCTGAAGTCTTGCAGTCACATGACTTTCTCTGCTCTTGTGCTAACTGTTCTTACAAACTCTTATTCCTCTATCTTCTTCATGTTAGTTGAGATAAACATTTGCAGAAATTATGTTATAGCTGATTTTCTTGTAGGTGCACAACATATGGGAATACAGTAGGGTTTGAGCGATAGTCAAATCTCTTAAAGCTTTGAAATTCCGGTCTCTTTGCACGGTCAAGAGATAAAAAAGTGAATGTCTTCCATTTCAAAAAAGTTCAAGTATTACAAAACTCACACAAATGACAGGGAAAATCTCCGAAATGGTTCACTCCACAAAAAATGCATAGGTATTGAAATAACTTTTACGTTTTAACGAGATCTACATTTTTATAGTACGAGTTGGTCTATCTCTTAGGGCTTACCAATTATGCAAAGGTCATCAAGAGTTAACATGATTAATTAAATTGTTAGCCATTTTTGAGAAAATCAAAGTTTTCGAAAAATTTTCCATGTAAAGAGTAGTTTAGGGTGGAGGAATTTTCTTCAAAATCTTCGTTTCGCATCCTTGAAAGATTTTAAATTAAGTACCAACTTTGGGTTTTAACAGACTTTTCGTTTTTGAGTTCTACTGCTCACAAACACACACACACACACACACACACACACACAAACTTTTTTTTTTTATTCAGGGGCCTCAAAACATATATTTCCGATGAAATCTCGACATAGAATTTTTGGGTGGAATACAAACAATACTTCCCCCACTTACTATACGTAGTAGAGAAAGTAGATAGCAGACAAATATTGTGAGAAAACTGATAAAAGTGGAGGGAAGAAGAGAAGTGAAGAAGTGAAGGGATAGGAGAGGAGAGGACCGTTCGAGCAGATGTTGGGATCAATACGGAATGTGGCCTCACGTCTCATCTCCTCTTTAATCTATAACACACGTGCTTCCTGTCGTAAAAACTGAACGTGCAAAAGCATTTTTGATAGTTGGAGTGTATGAGATGGAAAATTGAGTGGCCCCCTTTTCAATGAACCTGGTGCAAAATCCCGAGTCCAAGGGCGCCTACAACATCCAGGACACGGTCAGGGACTGGTGCTTTCCTAGCTATACTTTCACTTCTATTGAAACCAGATCGCTCAAATTTCTACACCTGGACGCTTCGGTCAAACCATCAGTTGATGTGGTTCATGCAACAAGTTTCTGCTTAGCAGTCGGCTGAGTTCTGTGGGTGTGTGTGTGGCGGTGAGGAGGGGGTGGGGGCGAGTCGTCATAATTCTTATCTCAATACGAGGAACAGTAAGTGTCTTCAGGTACTGAAATTGTCAACTTATACACATTTCGGCACGTTTAATTGAACCTTTCCTCATAGATTTGTTCAATATGAGTAGAAGGAAATCAATGTTCTATGTACCCAATTTTCTAAGCAAATCATTTTTCAAAAATGAAAGTAAAATCATCTGTAAAATGCTCTAAATAACACATTTAATACGTTTAACTTTTGTACATTATTCAACTCTACTTATTTACCATATAAGATCAACTTGTGTGTTGTTTTCTAGTGCCTTGCATCTGGCAATGAAGCCATTAGCAACTTGTGTGTGCTATCGAAACTTTCCTTGGAAAAAACGGGGGATACAACATATGAACTTTTGACTGTCTAAAAATCAATAATGTATTAAACCATTAAAACCTCAATTCCAAAACTATGCTTGATAAAAAAAAAAAAAAAAGATCTTTAGGTCCCTTCTCCTTCCACCTTGAAGAGATAACAATGAAAATCTTCTTCTTCTTCTTCTTCTTCTTCTTATTATTATTATTATTATTATTATTATTATTATTATTATTATTATTATTATTATTATTATTATTATTATTATTATTATTATTATTATTATTACCCTCTCCGAATGGAGGACTTGCATCCCCTAGGATTTACAAGCCGGTGCCTAAGGTTAGATGCCTGTCGAGGAGCAGACGAACCTATGGACCGGACAGAGTGGGTGCTGAGCCAAGCACCAGGTGTGATAGTGATGAAGGGGATGATATGAAATTCATGAATGAGGAGCGGGGCAAGCCGGAAAACCCGGAGGAAATCTACCCTACCCTAGCCGCTTCGCCTACCATGGATACCATATGCGGGTCCCTGGAATCGAACAGCCTTGGTGATAGACGAACGGTGAACCCTCAGGGGGTGTGTAAATCCGAAGGGGGAGGTGAGGCGGTTGTACGAGAGGCTCCTGGGAAGTTTCAACATAAGGTGTTTGGGACCCCAGATCTCTTTTCTCAGCACCCGCCACCCTTAGTAGTCTCTCACCTCATCCCTCTCTCTCGGTGGGCGTTTCATCTGGTGCATAAGCACAAATGCCTTTCATAGGCCGAGGTGCTAAGTCTCCCCCTTCGAACCTTGTCATACAGTCATAGTCATCTACAGTTGCAACAATACAATTTACTATTAAATACTACCTATGAGAAATATCTGCAGAATTACCATAAGTTGAACCGTGACTTCGATCGGCAGCCACCACTCAAAAAAGGACCGAGGTCGACTACCTAACACCACTGTGTGGCGAGTAAACAAGATCACAATTAGCGTGGCAGAACAAAACGTTGTTTGACGTGCCAGGCTCGTTTATAAGAAGTTTCAAGAAAAGGTGTATTTTCCAGAGAATTCGCCTGGCATATAAATGCAAGAGAGCCCGGACGGAGAATCAGTCTAAGTGTTCAGCAAATGAGTCTTCAAGTGAAGTAGGTTTAGTGAGTTTTGTGTGAGCGTATCGTTGAGCTGCTAGAGAGAGAGAGAGAAAGAGAGAGAGAGAGAGTGTAGAAAGAGGGACAGTGAAGTGAGAGGCGTGTGTTAAGGTTGCTATAATCGGACAGAACAGCTGTGAGTTGCAAGGTTATGACTAGACTTAGTAGCCCAGCTACATTAGAGAGGATTCAAGTTATGGTCACCCTGGTAGTGTATGTGATGGCACAGTGTGGGGAACCGGTTCTGTCCGTCTGCTGCACTTGCAGAACGTGCATAACTACATGCATTTGGTAGCTCACCTACTAAGCCTAATCCTGAAGAATTGTAAATTGTTTTAACAATAAAATAAGAGAACTGTTTTGCGATTCAGTTTGGAGAAATAAAGTGACACGAAAAGTAGCTGGAGTTTGTTACTTGTCACAATATAACATAAAACTGTGTTGACTGCTTTGATACACAGCTCTTTCGTAAATAACAGGACATTCGAAAAATTAATAGGTTTTAAATCATCTTAACTAAGAAAAAACAAGATTGACTTTACTACAACGAAGAAAAATCGCTGCCTGTTTGGAAATCGGGAAAAATGTGACTGAAATTCAGCGTTTATTTCGACGACAGTTTGGTGCACGATGTCGCCTGCACTTGTGCATTGTTTAGGGTGGCATGCACATTGATTGCAATAGTTACCTAGCTGGTTTAAGTTGCAATATGTTACTTTAAATTTAAATTTACGCAAATGCCCTGTGGAAGGCACCGGGAAATATTTTCTATTAATGAATGTGTGCAGCGCATTCAAAAATACTTAAAATTGGTTAATTTTTTCGAATGCCCAATTACTTATGAAAGACTCTGTATAGTTAGGCCGTAAAGAAGGAAAAATGAGTGAATACGTATGTAAATGAGTTCAAGGACCTGTGGACAGAGATAAAACTTGAGCCAGCGTCTTGGTAGGTAGGTATAACCGAGATTTCCCCTGGTGAGCTAAGTGGGAGGCAGATGCATTACTCCTAGACTGCCCTAAGGGTTCACACACTTCATAACAGTCTGTCGATAACAAGAGAAACGTCACAGAACTGCTCAATGAGAGTGGTGGCCGGCCGCTACATCATTTCCGTCAGATATCGTAACACCCAGAGTGCTTCTCCTACACATCTCGTATTTTGCCCACACCATTAACTGTAATGTACGGCTTTATTTATCCAGAGACAAACTTTTTGTCGACTAAACCAAGGAAGTTCAGGAAGCTTTATCTCACTCTTCGGAGGCGGAGAAGAATGGACCCGAATATCGACTTTACGCTCTTCACAAATGATCGATGTCAAATCCAGGAAACAAAGTTCAAAGTACTACTAGAAAAAGCGAAGATGGGATGTAAAACAGAGCAGATGGGGGAGAAAGGCATAGTAGAAAAGATCGGAAGGTGAGAGGTGAAAAAAGTGGAGGAATGAACAAAATAAAAATGTAGAGAACATAATCAGTTCCTACCTTTGTTAGTTTCATCTCATAACATTTTGAAGAATTCCAAAAATAAATTACTCTATTGACGCTTGCATTATCCGGAATTTAGGTTGTTTGTGACGTATAAGATCCGAGTTTCGGTGACTGCATCTTTTTTTTTTTTTTTTTTTTTTTTTTTTTTTTTTTTTTTTGATGACGCTAGCGTGATGCTATGAGGAAAATATACGTCATTTATAACATGCAGAGAAATTAAACCACTTTTAAGAATAGTTTTTTCTAAATTTTTGGTCACTTTTGCAGGTTTTTAGTCACTTTTAAGAACAAATACAGCTTTTTGTCATTTTCGCGAGTTTGGTTGCATTATTCTTATATTAGAACGATCAAGTTTCAAAACCTCAGCATAGAAAATTCTTGTAAATCTATTGGAATGTGGATGTACTGTTAAACATTTGCACTCGTCTAGCTAAGCGGTTTACGTGTATTGTAAGGCATGGGTATAATATCAATCCTTAAATACAAAGTCGGAGCTGCCGCCGTGGCCTAGCAGTTAGTCCGTTCGCCTATCACCAACGGTTCGATGTACCCGCATGTGGTATTCGTGACGGACGAAGCGGCGGGGTTTTTTCTCCGGGTTCGCCGATATCCCCAGCACTGATTCCACCAACTGCTCCATCACCACCTTTCCATTCATCCATTTCGCCTGCATTTCATATCATCCTTTTCTTCATTCTTGGCTGACTACTAGCTTCCACAGGTTCCTTACTTCCCGATAAGTCCTAGGGGGTCTCAGTTCTCTATAGGGAAAGCGTAATCAGATAAAGAAGAAACAGAAGAAATACAAAGTCGGAATGGAATAGCGTGTATTAGGTTAATGTAAACTATAAGCGCCATAAAACTAAATTATATGGGGATAGAAGAGTACCCTGCGGCATTCTCATATTATCTTCCACTCTACGGGGAATTTTCATATCGACGTAAGGCTTATTGTAATAGGATTTGTTGGATTTTTACATTCAAATCCTTTCCAAGTACTTTCGTTTATCGGTCTCTCCAAGAAAAGCCATTTTTTAGGTTTCATTAGTCAGTTACAGTTTACAAACTGTGAGGGACAGAGAGTTATTAAAAGCTGGTGTAACAAGCCCCTAAACCAACCCAGCCCACACATTTTCCACTGAATCCCGTTGTGGTTAACCGCACATTGTGTGTCGCTGTTCCCAATTATTAGTACATGACGCGTGTGTTATTATTAGCTCACGCAGGTATGACACGAGGTCAACCGGAAGTTGGCATATTGATCATCTGCTTCCTGTCAAACAAGGAAATTGCCAGTATCTCTGAAATATCAGTACCGAAATAGACTCTGGAAAAGATTTCTTTGTTGGCAAATCCTTCTTCTCTAAAAAGGAATTTAGTTTCTTGCATCAACAACCATAACTTTCTTCTCTACTGGGAATTCAGAGGACGTCAGGCAAATGTATGCGTTTCGTAGTATCATCCAGAAATGGAAAATCAGTTGAAGTGCGCAAATAAAATTAAATAATCTTAGCTTAGGTATTTTAATATATGCTGATGATGTTTTAATCCAAAAATTGAGCATAGTTTAATGGAAGGTTTATATAGGATAATTAAGGTATGTGAAGAACATTATTTTAAAATATCTAAACGAAAAAAATAAATAGCAAAAAAATAATAGGAGCATTTTTAGGAAATGAATATGTGAGATCGAAAATTGGACTGATAGAGCTAACGCAACGAAAGCGTAATTGTACTGTGATGCTGGCTGCTGGATGCCCCTCAATGAGACGCTCAATGTCAAGCTACCTCAAACCACGACCTTGCTAATCAACGCGAGGCCCGAAGACAATGGAGCGGTCAAAACAAAGACAAGTATGAGCACCGCAGAACAAAGCGATTCCAGACAGTGCTAGAAGCCGGGCTTGTTTACGAGAAGTGTCATCAGATAATGTAAATTGTGTTAACGATAACATAGAGGGTGGTGTTTTGTGATTCAATTTTAAGGGAAATAAAGTGACAGAAAGAAGTAACTGGCCTTGTTATTTGTCACAGTACGTTTTCTAGCATTTAATCTCCAATTAAACCTAAATTAGTACTGTAAACAGATGCTTGGTATGCATCCTTTTACACAAATATGCAACCTACCATCCGTTGCAAAAAGTGTGCTAATTTCTTATTTTCTTAGAAGGATTCTAAGGAAATTAATTAGTACGATTGATATAAAGGCAAGTTAAATGTGCAAGTATACGCTGAAATGTCTTCAAAAGGACTGCATTCTCTTTTCCTTCTTTTGAGTTTATATCATATAAGTGGGTGATTATAAAACAAACGTTTTCTTTCATAGGTTCAATGGTTAGATCTAGTTCAAATAGAGGATATTTCCAAGGGAGATAACGGCGGTTATTGTTGTTTTTGCACTGTCCGTCACTCAGAATTAAAAAAGCTTTTGTAACCATTCGTCTTATCAGTGTGTACCTACTGTTTATTATCACATTGACGCCAGGTTATCTCTATTGTTACTTTTCACTTGGTCAGTTAATTTACGGCTGTGAGTTACGGCGACTGAGTGAAAATCTAATTTCGTTGTAAGACTCCAGTTTTTGCATGTTTGCATCAGTTACATGTCTACTCTGTTTTACCGAGACTGCTGATCTTCTTATAACCTTCCCTTAGCTTCTATTGTGGCTTATAAACGTCTTACTTCTGCAAATGATACAAATGATCTATGATTTTGGGGAGAACTGGCCAGAGAATCAGAAACATGCTTTCATTATCTTTTTATAATTATTTAAGCAATAAATGGTACACACCGCATTTGATTGGAGCTTCTCATTGCCATCTCTGTTATTATTCGAATGGATTTTGATATCTTTTCGCCACAATGTTAAGAAAATGAAACCTAAAAATGGACGGCGCTCTGCCTGAGCGGTTAGACTATTCGTCTACCACCTAGGTGGCGCGGGTTGGATCCCAAGGACGCGCATGTGGTATTCGACGTGGACGAAGCGATGTCTGGGCGGGTAATCTCCGGGTCCTCCTCCGTCATTCTGCTCCATCATCACCTTTCTAGTTATCCATTTCGTTCGCATGTCATATCATCCTCTTCCTCACCCTCATACCTGTGCCTGGCTGATCACTGTTTCCAGGTCTTCCCTCTGTCCGGTGCATAGGTTCGGCTGCTCCCCAACGGGCACCTGCCCCTAGGCACATGCTTGTAAGTCCTCCATACGGGAAGGGTTATCACATAAAGAAGAAGCCTAAAGAGGCCAATGTATAGATTTTTAAAACGTAGGAATTTATCGTCTTCATTATTACATTCCGCGTCTACTGCAGCATTAGGAAAACTCTGACCATTTCCCCTGGAATTAACTTTGGTTGACGAAATGGGTAGAAGGACGGTTTAATTTGGGTTCAGTCACTTTTCAAAAGTTCAAGAAAATTATACTTGAGTGAAAGAGGATTTGCAAAATTCGTTGTTTATCAAAATGATGCAAATATCCTTTCCAGCATTCACCTGGCGACCTGGGGAAACCCCGAAAAAAACTCATGCGTCAGGAAGGTCAGCCACGGGAATCGAACCCACGACCTCCCGAATGCGAGCCTCACACGTTACCGTGGTAACTCAACCTAACCTAGGCTCGATCTCGGGACTTCTTGAATATGAGGCAGACACCTACTGATAAACACAACGTACTGGTAAATACTAAGAGACATTACCTATAACGCATGCGCTCTCAGATCAAGAATACAAGACGGACAGAGATAACCGTATCGATAGTCAAATGTCTAAAAGTGGTGCGAAATTAAATTATTTTGTTGTTTAACGACGCTGTCAATTGCCAGGATCACATCAGCGGAATTTTGTCCCGCAGGAGTTATTTTACATGCCAGTAAATCTACTGACATGAAGCTGTCGTTTTTAAGCACACTTAAAAACTATCGGCCTGGGCCGGGTTTGAACCCGCGACCTTGGGATCAGTAGGCCAGCGTGTAACCAACTGAGTCACCCAGACCGACTAAAAGTGGTGCTGTAATATACTCATTCCATACTCGTATTTTTATGATATCGCGAGAAAAAGTGAAGAGCGACGGCATTTCTAAAACGGACAAAATACTGAAAAATTCAAACGGACATCTCGAAAATGGCTGATGCCGTAAAATAAATTATTTCAAATAAATTGTGGGTTTTAAAGATAGTACTCACATTTTTTGTGTAGTACTTTGTCTATAACTTAATGGTTTGCCATTATGAAAAATTACCTTTCTTTTCTAATGTTTAACGCTCGCTTTTAGTACATGCGGCACCGCTGGCGGTGAAACTGGTGATGAAAATGCAGATGGCGGGGGAAACCGGAGAACCCAGAGGAAACCCACCTGCGCCACTTTGTCCACCACAAATGTCATGCGGTCGCCTGGAATTGAACCTCTTTGGTGAGAGGTGAATGGTCTAATCACTCAGCCACGGCGCGGCCTCAAAATTTCTTCCGAATAAAGAGCAGTTCATAGACTATTCCCAGAATAGAGAACTTTTTATTTTTCATATACGTATCTTAAATATACGGTATTTTAAATAATATCGCCAGAGCTATTTTAAAGAAAATAAGTGACGAATATTCTTCCATGGGTATCGGTTTGAAGGATTTTCTTAAAAATCTTGTCGCTTTGGAACATACCCACCAACTTTGATGTTCCGACGATATCGAACTTTTGTGGGAGGCAATATACTTCCTCTACCTACTATATACATGGTAGAGGAAGTAATAAAGTAGGAAAGAAGGAAGGATATAAACGATAAGAAATAACTGGAGACAGCGGTCTAGTGTTTATAAGCGAAGTGAACCTTGTAGAAAAGAACTTGTGCATTGCTGCTTTGTCAGTGATTAATCGCTACGTCACTCTAAACGAATGTCAATGAAACGCTATTGCTGCCTACCAATTGAATAACGCATTAAAAAGCAATAATTTATGGAGTGACAGAAGACATCCGCTAATTGCTGGGTTTGAAACAGGAATTGTGCATTGGTTCCGAAAGCAATCTTCGTCATCAACCAGTTACCATCGACAGATGCTACAGTTGACAAGTGCGCAGGCGCACTCTAGAGAAACTAAAGAACATGTGAACTATCAAGCCTTATTTTAACAATTGTGGAAATTTCAATTAAAATGTCAAATGTGATGTGGTAGGACACAAAATATATTGTTTGTATTGTACTCGCTCGATTGTAAATTCTTCACGCAATTTTGAAATTAATATGTTACTCTGTGATTATTTCAGTTAAGACTGTACGAAGCCATTAGATACATTCATTGTAAATGTGTTTTGCGTGGTAGTAAATTGTGAGAAATTAAAGTGTATTTTAAAATTACTGTTTTAATGAGAATAACTGAATTACGGTAAAAGATCATTTACACTCTCAATTATACCTCCAGATTCTATGGAAGATGGAGAACAGTCCTGGTTAAAGACAAATTGCCACCCTCCAGCCAGGGATCGAGGTTCGGACGTCTGGATTTGGAAGTAAGATTGTTAACCACCAGACCGTAGAGGCAACCATGATCGAAATTTGTCGCGGTGGTCCGCTGACTAACCCGATTAACCGTATTTTCCGGTAGCTCAAGCACAGTAATCTTTAACCAACCGCTGGTCACGGTAAAAAGTGAATGCTAGTCAGTAGTAGTAATATGTTCCTTTTGGCTCAAGAAGTGGCATAAGTGACATGTTCCCTTTGGCTCAAAAAGTGGCATAAGGGACATATCAGTCACGCCCCCCCCCCTCCCCACCTCCCCCTCCCCTCCTCCCTTAAGTGACATGGGTATTTCTTTGGACACGTGGGAATTCCGAAAACAGAGAGGGCGGATGGTCTGTCGCGAATAGGATGACAAAGGAAGTGTAATTTATGACCCCCCGTCCCCCCTGACCCTCCTATTCTAGTGTCTGCAGGTGTTTTCGAAAGAAGAACGCGAGGGTAAGAAACCCTACAATGAATGGCCCCCTTTCAGATCTTGATATATTTATGTGACAGTTGGAAATGTTTCCCTCTGACAGTTTTGAAAAGAACAAGGCTTCATCCTGCAAGGGGGGCGAGCATAGACATACACATTTTTCCTGTCTGAACAGGCTTAGTGTTTTTCTCTTAACAAAGCAGTCAAAGATCGCCCACCTGCAGGAAGAAGCCTTTTCAATAGCGAAAGAATACTTCTGTATTGACACGGGGACCACCCATGTGGTTCCCCACTGAGAGGGTTCCCTGCCTTCCCTCACAATGACCGTATTGTGCGGAAATGGGGTGCGGTGGTCTTGGGCACACTTGAATGCGTTCTTGCTACAAGCGGATGTATTTAATCATCATTTATCTTGACAAGACAAGCGACTGTCTTTAACCCTCACCCCTACCTACAAAGGGGACCTTCGGTGGCATGTAGGCGTTCTTGCTAACGTATATAAAGGCATCGCTAAGAGACCTTTCCGTCAGTTTGACTTGAGACGTCTAGGAGTGTATTTTTTGAAGCTTATACACAGCCAGTGAGGAAATTACACTTGTGCTACAGTCACCATTATCTTCATTGAAGGTAAGTCTAGTGTTTTTCAATTTTCTATACATTTTTTAAATGTATTTATTTTAAGAAGTGAGATTAGATGGTTTTAAAGGGAAAAGAGAAAACATTATATACACATTGTCTATATGATTTACAAATTATTTTATCACAGTTTTTTTTTTCCTTTATATGTTGTTTCGTGTCTATCGCCGCAGTGTTTATATTTAAGATGATAAATATTCCCGTATAAGGCTTAAAACATATTAATTAAACAAGTTTAAAACTAATTTTAATGCTGAGAAAGAAAGTATGAGAGAAAGTATGTTCTGGAAATATTCTATCTAAATGATGGATCTAATACGCAACAATAATAAAAAAATCAATGAAAAAGAACATTGCTAATGATTAAAAACCTAAATATGGTCCTAATATATGTCTAAATTAAACACTTTTATGTCATTTCAGTGAGTCACATCGTTTTTATAGATAGCATTACAATGTGTTCCTACCGTGGAAATTATAGTTATTATCAGGTTTATGTATTTAACATACATACCAACATTGAAATTTATCATATCATTAAACAAAAACAAAGGAAAGGCTAAATATTTTATATATTCAGTCAATTTATGTCCTTGAAATTATCATTTCAGTCAGAATGAGAACTTATAATCAGGGCAACAAGCTGACCCTGGCTGGACGAGCTCGAAGGGCAGCTGTTTCTGAAGGGTCTGCCAGAGGTGTTGCAGAGCCTGAAGCAGACACCTCCCCCATTCAGGAAGATATTATTCCACCACCCCCTGGTTTTGAAGACTCGCCATCGCAGCAGCAAATTGGTGATTGGAGAGACATCCCTGTGGAGGGGTTATGTATTTGCACCAATTGTGGTTACAAGACGGCCCTAATTCAACTACTACAGTCCTTGCAGGGTAAGTTTTCCTTACTAAAAATATATTCTAGCAATATTCTATAACTTTTTCATCATGACTTTTCACATCTTAGCTAACAACACGCTTTGTATACTACTACTACTACTACTACTACTACTACTACTACTACTACTACTACTACTACTACAACTACAACTAGTACTACAACTACTACTACTGCTACTACTACTACTACTACTACTACTGCTACTACTACTACTGCTACTCCTACTCCTGCTATTATTATTATTATCATCATCATCATTATTAGTATTACGATTACTATTATTGTTATTGTTGCAGTTCTGTTTGAGCTGTTATTTTCTTATAAATAAAACATGGCTTATATAATATATCCTGTATTTAACATTATCTTTCACTTTATTTAATGAGAAATTTTTTCTAACTTTGAAGATACTGAACCTGTGCCTCTTCAGCCTGAAGCAGACACACACGCATCTACTGCTTTGGGTCGAGGCTGTAAGAGACCGCACAGCGATGACAGTGAAGCCCAGGGACTCAGTAATGAACATCTCTCCAACACCGCTCAGATGTCGCAAACGAGTTCTCTGAACCAGGGGGCTGTTTCAACAAACAGCGCTGCAGACAGCAGAAATGTGCCGGGCCCATCATCCGCATCCTCACCATCACCGGCAAAAAGGGTATGTCGGAATGATTATAATGACCTAGAATGTAGGGTTATAGAGTCTGCATTCAAAGGCCGTATATTCAATAGCAAAGTTGAAAATACAGCTGGAATAATGGACCCAAGCGAGTTCCTTAATGCATGCAAGGATCTTGTGATTAAAGAAATGGAATCCACGCTTAAGAAGAGCATGTCTGGGTTAAAGATGAGTTGTTCAATGAACGTCTCATATTTAATCCAGACACCTGATAATGAGAAAGTGGAATCGATATACTTTAATTCCAAGACAAAGGAGATTCAGCGATCATCTAACCTTGATGCAATCTTTCATGCAATGAAAAACGAAATCTTAGAAAACCTGGCCTGTTTTGAAGGCCAAGCAAGTTCAAAGACACTGTTCGCAATCCACTCTCTGGTCAATAGTGCCGCAGAATACAATCCCCTTCGGGCTTCAGGGTATATTGAGCTGCCGGAATGCATCAAGCGGAAAAAAGCTGTTCTTAATATTAAGAACAAAGATGATTACTGTTTCGCTTGGTGCATGCTGGCTTCAAGATACCCTGCAAATAAAAACAAGGACCGCATTTCATCATATCCTAGAGATTTGCTATTCAAAGCTTTCAATTATGAGGGAATCACATTTCCCTTTTCATTAGACCAAATTGATCGTTTTGAGAAGCAAAATTCTGAAGTGTCTATAGCTGTATTTGCTCTCAATGACAACAACTCGGTGGAGTCTATTCGCAAACCATCTGAGAGGAAGGCTAGCCCCATAAATATATTAATAATTGAAGAGGGTGGCAAGTCTCATTACTGCCTCATAAGTGATATATCGAGGCTCATTAGAAGTCAGGTAACTAAGCATCGTAGAAAAATGTGGCTGTGCGAGGCATGCATGACAAGGTGTCCCAACGAAGATGCCTTGAGATTGCATAAACTGAAGTGCAATAAATGTCAGATCCTCAAAATGCCTAAGCAGGGAGAGGTTCTCACATTTAATGCATTTTCAAAGTCTGCTCCTGTACCTTTTGTTATATATGCGGATATCGAGTCTGTTTTGAGGAAGGTTCACTCATGCGAGCCCTCAGACGCAACGAGTTGGACCCGAACCATTCAGGAACATGAAGCGATATCGATAGCGCTGAAGGTTATATGCAGGCATGATCAGACCTTGTCGAGGTTCAAGCTCTTCAGGGGTGACAATGCTCTCAATGACTTCTTCAGCGAACTTAGACGGATCGCTGATGAAGTTATTGAGATATACGGGCATATAGTCCCGATGCATATGTCACCCGAGGATGAGCTGGATTTCCTCAATGCTGATCACTGTCACATATGCCTGAAAGGTTTTGCTATAGATGACATTAGAGTGAGGGACCATTCACATATTTCTGGTCATTATTTGGGATGTGCTCATAATGCTTGCAATTTGAATAGAAAGTTGCCGAATTTTATTCCAATTTTTTTTCATTGCTTAAGCAATTATGATAGTCACTTCTTGATTAGACACCTGGCTTATGACAATGGTGATATCTCATGTATAGCACAATCTTCTGAGCGCTATCTGGCATTCAGCAAATTGTACAAGGGCATTCAATTCAGGTTCCTCGACAGCTACAAGTTTCTCGATGACAAGTTATCCAGCTTGGCAGATATGTTAAGCGATGATGACTTCAAGGTCACTAATGCCGAGTATTCGAGGCCAGAACACCTAGCCCTCATGAAGTGCAAGGGTATATTCCCCTATACTTATCTTGATGCTGTCGAAAAGCTCCAAGAGGAGGAGCTGCCCCCGATCGAGCTTTTCGATGGCATTTCGGAAGAGGAGTATGCCCATGCACTTAAGGTATGGAAGACATTCGACATAAAGAATCTCGGGGAATATAGTGACCTTTATCTAAAGACTGATACGCTGCTTTTAGCAGATGTATTCGAGAAATTTAGAGACTTGTCGCTTGAAATGTATCATTTAGACCCTGCCTGGTACTACACCCTACCGTCGCTAGCCTTCGATGCCATGCTTAAGACCACCCAAGTCAAGCTTGACTTGATAAACGATGTCAGTATGATAGAATTTTTCGAGAAAGGTATTCGTGGTGGGCTTTGCACAGTATCAAAGCGGTACTCCAAAGCCAACCACCAATACATAGCAGACTACAATCCTGACCAGAAGACAAACTTTCTATCATATGTTGACATCAATAACTTATACGGGAAGGCCATGATGGAAATGATCCCATATGGCAATCTCAGATGGCTTGAAAGGGATGAAATTGATACCATCGACTTTGCGACGATCCCAGAGGACTCCAAGACAGGATACGTTCTAGAAGTAGACCTAGAGTATCCTGTCCATCTCCACGACATTCATAATGATCTTCCCCTCTGTCCCCAGAGCGAGATACCACCCGGCAGCCAATACAAGAAACTGATTGCAAGTCTAGAGAATAAAAGCAAATATGTCTTGCATTATAAAACCTTGCAGCAGTGCTTAGATCTGGGGCTGTTATTGAGACATATTCATCGGGTGGTATCGTATGACCAATCAGAATGGCTTAAGGTTTACATTAACCTTAATGCCGAGAAGCGAGCCAGGGAAACTTCAAAGTTTGGTCAAGCGCTTTGGAAGAAAATGAACAACGCTGTGTACGGTAAGTTCATTGAAAATGTGCGCAAATACCGTGATTTCCGTATTGTACCTACCTGGAAGCAAGCACGGAAATTAACGGCTCGTCCAACATACGTACGCAGCATAATTTTCAGTGAAAACTTAGTTGGCATAGAGTTGGCTCGAGAGGAGATCCTCATGAACAAACCAATCTACATTGGTCAGGCGATTCTAGACCTTTCAAAATTTATTATGTATGATTTTTTTTATAAAGTAATGAAACCCCAACTGAATGATCTTGTCTTGAATTACATGGACACAGATTCATTCATTTTCGAAACTAGTTCAGATATATATCACTTCATGAAAACACATCCCCAATATTTCGATACTTCAAATTACAGCCATGATAATGTATATGGTATAATGCCAGCCAATAAGAAAAAGATTGGGTTGTTCAAGGATGAGTTGGGTGGAAGGGTGATGACTGAGTATGTTGGTCTTAGAGCAAAACTATACAGCTATAGATATGATCAACATACAGTCACGAAGGCGAAGGGGATTACCAAAGGTGGAATGCGAACAATCACCTTTGAAAATTATTTCGAGTGTCTGAAAGACTTAAACAAAAAGATTTTGGCAAAACAAATTTGCTTCAGAAGCACCAAACACAAAGTTTCGACTGTTGAAATTAACAAAATTGCATTGCATGGAGGAGATACCAAGCGTAAGATGATTGATGGCTCTCATGCAACTCTCGCATGGGGTCATTATTCTCTTAGGTCTGAATAATCAAATCCGACTTCCCTGGCTGCCTCATCACCATCAAATTGTAAATTTTTATATATTTTATTTATTATATTAAATTATTATTGTAAATTTTGTAAATATTTATTATATTCAATTAATATTGTAAATTTTCTATGCATTTTATTTTAATATATTTTTTTGAAAAAATTGTAAATACTTTATTTTTTAGTTGTTGAATTATTGTATATCTATTTTGTATATTGAATAAAAACACATATATTGGAAATGAAAAGACTCTTTATTTCAGAATTATTATCATTGCTACAACAAATCCTTCCTCTCAATCCACTGACTCTCAGGAAATCCATACCATTTAACAAGAATTCTGTTTCCTTGACGCCTCAGAATCTTCTCCACCAAATAGGTGTTAGGATACAGTGTAGAATGAAGTTCATGTCCATAGAATGTTCCCTTTATCACCTCACCATCCTTATCCTTTAGTATGTATGTAGTAGGATTGCTGCGTTTCACTTGAGCCACTTTGAAGATTTCAACACTCCAATTAGCTTGAAAGCCTTTCTCGAAATGTCCCTTATTCTTAGATATCCTCACATAATCACCAACACTAAACTTCCTTGGGCTCATCTTCTCTTTTTGAGGATGATTGTAGTTGTAAACAGTCAGAAGAAGATCATTGTTCCTGACTTCGCTAGGCTTCATCCTGATGGTTGAGTGGTAAGTGTTATTGTACTTTGTGATGATTTTGGGTAAAAGATCCAGCCACTTGTATGATCCTTGCGTTAGAAACTCACGATACATCATGTTCTTTAAGGTTCTTATTAAACGTTCTACAGCTGCAGCCTTGACATTACTATAAGTGCTGTAGTGATTGATATTATACTTGTCCATTAAATTCTTAAAGTACTTGTTATAAAATTCCTTTCCATTATCACTCTGAATATTCTTGGGAATCGTTTCCAATTCTTGTAGTATATCTTCCATAGCCTTCGTAACTTGCGGACCTGACTTGTCCTTTAATGGTCGTGCATATGCCACTTTTGAATAGAAGTTAATTGCAATAAGGATGTATTTGAAATTCTTGTTGATTCTTGCATGAGGTATCATCTCAACCAAGTCGATCTGTAGCAAATCATTGAGTCCTTTGCTGACAATTTTTCGACGTAAGAATCTTCTTCGAGCAGGGGCATGGAGCTCTCTCGCTATATTTTGCTTCACTGTTGTCATGCTATGATTTGGGCTGATTTCAACTCTTGAATAATTTCTTCAATTTCTTGGGTGTGGTTGTTATTGCCAGCGTCTCTGGATGCAATGAGAAGTCGCAAGCGATTCACTAGATCATTGGGGTCGTTCCAGTAGATGTAGTCATGCTTCAACTCAGGACGATGTTCTTTCCACTGCAAGCCTAATCCCTTATGGTTCTTCACTAAAGGACGTATAATGTTTTTATACTTATAGGAATTACCGTGTCTCAGTTGTCCCTGCCTGCTGTAGTTTCTGCGATGAACCTTGGATGCTTTCAGTATTTTGCTATATGTATGAAGATCGTCTTCTGAATAGGAGTGCATTTCAGGTATCTTTTTGAAAATGAGATCAATCAATCCAGGTGTAACATCATACATTTCATCTCCTATTCTAACTTTATCGTTAATAAAGTCAATGCTCTTGTTTCCTAGCATATAGATTCCATCTTCGTATCTTACTCCATATGCCGTATCTATTTCTCCCTTGTCATTCTTTTGAACTTTCTGTAGGTAGCTCAATATTTTTTCATCTTTCTGATTGTTAGGGGCAGAATTCTTCTTTTTCTGACTTTCCTCCTTATCTGAAGTAGTCATAGTATCCTTTTTCTTCTGTATTTCCAGTATATCATGTAGCGGTTCTGTTACTGGTTGAAGAGCTTCACTCATTACCCTCTGAGTTTCAAACTGTTGACCTTTTAGGGCGCGTAGCTTTTCTCTTATAGCCCTAGCATGCTTGGCTACAGATTCTTTAAGCCTTATACTCTCGCTGTCCATCTTAAAATGACACTAAAACACGTTTTCATGTCAATATATATGTTGTTTTTTTTATTCTGAATGGGTCAAATTATATGAAAATTTCAACTCAATATTTAAAATATGGCCGTCTTTTGCTCGATTGGCTGGAGCAGTGAAGGATAGTATATCACCTATGTGAACGGTCGCAGGGTAACTTTCAACTAATCGACCGTTTATTGCAAACATTGTACCTGATCTTGTATTCGGTTGCGGCGATGATATCATAGAGCAAGAAATCACATCCCCGTTTATAGTCGATTTGTAGTATTCGAGTCCTGATGTTAACATATACCTTAGCGAAGGACCTCTGTAAGGTTTCGTCTGTAATGTAATAATGAGCTGACCTTTCATTTGCTCTAGAATAGCATTTATGACGGTAACCTGTGCTTTAAGAGTATTAACATTATTCATGGTTGCTGTCAGGTGTTTATCCATGGAACTCTGTCGATTTGCTATATTTTCTGTGTGTTTTCCCATTACTTCAGAAATGTCATTTCCAATAGTTTGTATTCTCCTGTTGAACTCTTGCTGTGCTTCATTTTGTTTCCTTCCAATGGCGTGTTTAACAAACCTTTTGGTTGCTGCATCACTATCATCTATAGGATCTGCTATTTCTCTTAATCTTCTTTGTTGAAAGGAAATGTTCCCATTTGAATCGATCGGAGGCGTTCTCGAGTTTACAAAGTCTATTACATACTTCTTGTTCGGTACATCGTGATCATCCTGCGGCGGTATTAATGACTTCATTCTTATTGTATCGAGTATGATATTGTTTCCATTATCTCGTTTAAGTGTATTTTTGTCTAAGTAGCTCATAAGATTATCATGCTGTTTGTCTAGTGATTTCTGGATGTGGCTCCTAAGCGTAGATTGAAGTTGCTCCATGCGTTGATATGCCACCTTTTCGGTGAATTCTTGCAGACGATTTTCGCTAGAAGCCGTAAGCGAATCAACGTAGCGTTTAGTGGCCCCATCATTATCTTCCTCAGGGTCCTGAACAATGCACAATCTTTTGTTCCTGAATTGGTAGTTTCCTTTTCCATCTCTGGCTATCATGAATTGTTGAAGTGATCTTTTAAGTGGCGCTGTCCTGCGGGACCCGAACCGGTCAATACTCATCTTGAACTACAAATGATCATTTTCTTTCTTTTGCACTTTAATATATACATCAAATCCATTCCTATATCGACCCTCATTCATGGGGAATTCGGGGACTATCACTACAAATGGTCTTCCTTCTGAGGTACTCTCCCAGACATTTTTGCACAATTCTTTGAATTCAATGTAAGACATGTCAGTGTTCACATAATCTTCATATATATGCTTCAGGTTTAAATTATCTTGCCTGAAAAGGATAATCATGTTTGTATTATCTCGAATGAGATGTTTCGGTACTTTTGCATAAGACTGGGCTAAATATATAGAGTCGACATTGCGATGTCTCCCCATACTGTAAAAGGAGGCTATCTTGTCCTGCTTTTCAGTTATGACATCATCGAATACAAAGATTGAGTTTTCTTTAACTTCTGAAGGATGCAATACATTTTCGCCATCTTCATAGGTATTCACTTCTATTCCCTCAATGCTTTTAAGTAGGCTTATTAGATATTGATACTTTGGCTGATATAATGACTTTGAATAAATGTACAAGTTCTCAAAACGTAATCCGTTCTCATGAAGCAGCATATTCAGTAATACATTTGTTTTCCCTGCACTGGAGCTCCCTAGGATTAGAGCTCTGACATTGCTAGGAAATAGCCTTCCGTGTCGATCACTTCTAAAATCGCTTTCAAAGTCTAGCACCTGAATAGGCAGAGAACATTCCTGCTTAACAAGCTCCATCCTATCGACTAAGTTTTTAAATCCATGTCTAATATTTATATATACTAAATATCCGGGGACTCTCACTATCTTTTACGCACTTTAATGGAAAGTATGATGCATTGATTGGTTAATTGGCTTGGAAAACAAGGTATAAAAGCACCCCTGCAAAAATGAAAATCAATTAGTGTACCATGAGAGCTAAGAGGATAAGGGTCTCGAGTGGCTCGGGTTTACTTAATTCCCTCATCAATAGGTTACCGTTTGAAGCACATCTACCTGGTTACAGATATTGCGGACCAGGGACGAAGCTAGAAAAGCGTCTAAAGAGAGGAGACCCAGGAATCAATCCGTTAGATGAAGCTTGCAAATTTCACGACGTTGCCTACGCCGAGCACAAGGACACTGCATCGAGAAATATTGCTGATAAGATCTTAGCAGAGAAGGCGTGGAAAAGAGTTCAGTCATCGGATGCTACCTTAGGTGAAAGGTTGGCTGCAAGACTGGTAACAACAATTATGAAGGGCAAGGTTGCTGTTGGTGCTGGCTCAAGGAAGAAGAAACGTGGCGGATTTCTGCCGATCATACCCATTATCGCAGCCTTAGGTGCTGCAGCTGGTGGTGCGGCACAAATTGCCACCGCGGTGAATAAGAAAAAAGCTGCAGATAAAAAGCTTGCAGAAATGATGCGACATAACAGAGAGATGGAAACAAGAGGAAAAGGTCTTCGGCAGGCAAAGAGGAAGAGGAATAAAAGGAGAAGCGGAGGTTTTCTACCAATGCTACCGCTGGCTGCATCTTTAGCACTTGCCTCCAAAATTGCTTCAAGTGTAAAGGGAAATAAGTCTGCTAAAGGAAATGGACTGAAGAAGAGAAAGAATCGTCAGATCAAAAACAAGATATCAAAAAACTCGGGCGGAGGACTATACTTATCCCGGAAAAAGCCCTAAGTAACATCGAGCTCAATCTATATGCGCGACGTTTAAACATTCCTTATTTTAGAGGTGTATATATGATTGATAAGCTGCCTTCAAAACCAAATTTCCGAGAGAGAATTATTGTCAATCTAGATTCATCACAGAATGAAGGCACACATTGGGTGGCTGTAAAGAAGGATGGAAATACTGCATTTTATTTCGACAGCTTTGGAAACTTGAAACCTCCGAAAGAGATAGAAGGGTACCTCAAAGGCGTTAAGTTGATGTATAATACTCGAAGATTTCAGAGTTTTAGCTCAGTCATCTGCGGACACTTGTGCTTGCAATTTCTATCGCAATGAGCTACACTATTGCTGTTAGCGGTAATGAATCTGTTCTTACCACGTATCTAAATCCTCCACTCAGGATTGATCCTAAATATTATTATGAGATTGCGCTACTGAATTTCGAAACCTTCTATTCAATCCCCAACGTTGATCAAACTAATAACCAGTTTCATTACATTTACAATGAAGAGCCTAAGGTTATTCATATACCTCACGGTACATATGAAATTTCAGACATTAACAATTATATAAAGGACAAGCTTGAAGTGGAGGAAAATGCCTTCTTTATTCGACCAAACAATAATACCATGAAGGCTGAAATTAAATGCCCATTCCCTGTAGATTTTTCCAAGGAGCACACTATAGGATCTCTTTTAGGATTCGATGAAAAGAGAGTTGTGCCTGCTAATCAGCTGACTGAATCTGATTTTCTAGTAAACATATTTAAGGTGAGCATCATTCGAATCGAGTGCAGTATTGCAACAGGCTCTTTCATTGACGGTAAAAGCGGACACTCTATCTACGAGTTTTTCCCTTCCGTCCCGCCTGGATATCACATTTCGCAAGAGCCTTCAAATCCCATTTACCTGCCTATCATAGACACCAACCTTATTGACCAAATCACTCTTCGAATAGTCGACCAGAACGGACATACAATAAACTTTCGAAACGAAGATATAAGCATAAGACTCCACATTCGTCGGAATGGGAATCGATTTTAGCAGAAGGAGAAGAGGCTGGACAGGATATAAGAAGTCTAGGATTCATCATGTTCCTCATACTCTGCATTTGACATTCAAGGCGTTAACATCAAGCAGTCGCAAGTTCCTCGAAGCGTTAGGATTCAGAATTCTGTAATGGATATCTTCAATGTGACCGAAACGCCTACATTTGAGGACAAGATTGCTAAAGAAGAGGAGCATGTGTTTCTACCATATAATACATCAGCTCTGGACGCTAATGATGAGATTAGAATACCCTGTCAAGCTGAAGATTTGTATACTCTACCTAGCCGGAGTTATCTCTACATTGAGGGATCTATTACGAAACCTAATGCATCAGCTACTACAGCAAAGCTCTCTAATAATGCTATGGCATTTATGTTTGATGAGATTCGCTTGGACATGAATGGAACAACTATAGATAGAACAAGAAATCCAGGGATTTCATCAACTATTCGCAACTATGCTGCCCTCAACCCCATGGAATCAAATCGGTTGCTAAATGCTGGATGGTGCTACCCTGGCAAAGATGTGGATATTGTACATTCTGAGAGTGGAGCATTCAACGCCGTAGTACCGCTGTCAATGCTTCTGGGGTTTGCAGATGACCACAAGGACCTGATTCTCAATAGCAAGTTTGAACTGGTGCTCATTCGTTCCAAGGACTCTAAGAACTGTATTGTTACATCTGCCGGAGAAGCGGATGCGTCTGTTAACCTTATTCGCATTGAGTGGAGGATGCCTGTAATGCGCCTTTCAGATGCTGAAAAGGTTGAGATCCTCAAGATTGTCAAGTCGGACAGACCGCTACATATTGCCTTTCGAGCTATGGATCTTCATACTCAGCCTGCTGTACCGCAAACTAGATCCTTTACATGGAACGTTGCAACAACATCGAAACTAGAGAAACCAAGATTTGTCATTGTCGGAGCACAGTCTTCAAGACTGAATAATGCAACTAAGGACTGCTCCATGTTTGATCATTGCAACATAACAAATTTGAGACTTTACCTCAATAGTGAATGTTATCCCTACCACGACATGAACTTGGACTTTGGAAACTCAAGATTTGCAACATTATACGAAATGTATTCAAAGTTCCAAAACTCTTATTATGCTAAAGACAATTACCCCTTATTGAAGAGAAAGGATTTTCTTAAATATGCACCAATATTTATCATTGACTGTTCACATCAGCCTGAGGAGATTGTAAATGGAGCTGTTAATATTAGACTTGAAATTCAAACAAGTGCAAATATTCCTGCACAGACCTCACTGTATTGTCTAATAATACATGACAAAGTATTTACATACAAGCCCCTCACTCATGTGATGCAGTCATTATTTTGAAGAAAAAAAAAGTGTTCCAATGTAAGCTGGATTTTCATGAGGAAAATAAGGAATGTAAGGTGTTTCTTAATGAATAAAAACATGTTATAAGCAGACAATCATTTATTTATTCTTTTTTCATACAATTCCAGCATCTTCCTCCTCCAACTCCTTGTCCCTACATATATATCATTACTTGCAGTGGAGAGGTTTCGCAAATGTCTATCAATATAGGGTTCAAGTCTTTTCACTTCTGCTATTTCATTACAGTCTAAAAGTATTTCACCATTACTGAAAATTGTATTCAAAAGTCTTATTCTCTCATTTTGCATAAGTGCAATTAGATTATACGAGTACACAATATTTTCACCGTAAGCACTGCAAGGGCACTTTTTCACTTTGAGGAAAGTTTCGAACATGGAAAGATTTTGTTGAAAAATCTCCCAGTCCAGCAACGACATGTACACAAATTCGTTACTGCATGTTTTTTTTATGAAGATCACTGGAATATCATGAAACAACCCTACATTTACGCTATGGTTTCTTGAGATGGATGCGTCTTGGAGCACGAGTGTTACTGGCGCTGCTTCCATCTGACTTTGAGTTGTCAAGTCGTTTCATTCGATCTTCCAAGAGCCTGAGCCTTCTATGGAGATCAGAAAATGTATTCTTCTTCTTCTTCAATGCTTTACTGGACCTGAAACATTTCACATTGACTACGTTAGAAATTTTAGGTCTCGGTAAAGGCAAAGGGTTATCTTCTGAAAGAAATACATGAGATATGGTTAAAGCTCTTGCATAGTTTTATGCAATAAATGTTCTTTCAGGATAAGGTTGAATACTTACATCAATTTTTTGTGTAGTTCTGCTTGTTTACTGGGTGAATGCTCTGGAGTCACTTGCAACAGATCGTCTATTGGAAGGGTATCACGCTCTGCAATGCATGCATCTACTTCATCCACCCCTCTGATGTACGGATCTTCACACTCTTTAGGATTTGGTGTTGTCATTCGTATTCTGAAGTCAAGAATGTTTTGGTTAATAAATATTAAATGATCTCTCACTGCTAAGTATATTTAATTATTTGCTGTGATCCTACTTACTTTAAGTTTTTCTGACGGAGTTGATATACACCGCAGTTTTCGTTACACAGAAAGTATGATGTCATTTGGTTATGAACCTCTGGCTTGTCACATAGGGTTGCATGAGTGTAGCCGTTACAAAACTCCGAATGGCACTCTGCAGCGTGGCTTGAAGCAAATGTGTCTACCTCATCCACTCCACTATGTTCTTGATCCACGTCGTCAGCTTCTCTGGAAAAAAAAATCCCTTGTATTGCAATAAACATTTTCTTAAAGACCTGCTAAAGAATAGTATTTAAAAAAATGTAACAAAGAATTATCTACTTACAAGTATCTTCTTCTGTATATGCGGCAGTTTTCCGTACATACATCTCTAGAAGACATCTGATCGTGATATGAAGGTTTGTTGCATACAATTGAATGCATGAACCCATTGCATGACTCCTTGTGGTAGTATGTATAGTGATGTGCTTCCTCTCCACATTCGCTCCAAAAGTCATCCATTCCACTCATAACAATATACTTCTTTTGCAGGAAACGTTTGTAAATTTGTAATCCAACTAATATTTCCCAGTCTTAGCAGGCGTGCTTATATACTACTTGAGCTGTGACGTAGTGTGGGGGTGGGGGGTAGCTTGCAGAAGGGTGGGAATACGCATGCGCCTAAACAGAGTTGGCAGGAGGGACATAGGGCTGAAACAGGTTCAGACAGGAAAAATGCAGGTGTCTATACTCTCTCCTTAAAGAATCCATTAAAATTACCATCTTCTATTCTCGCTGGAAATTCTCTCACGCCAACATAAATATACTAGGCCTGTTGAGAAACTAATAATAAGGCGAGATACTACTTAGTGTCTGAAATTTGTCCATTACTTTGAAAATGCGCCCTTATGCAATTTTGCTTCTATTTTATGATGTAATAACAATAATAACATGTATTGCTGATGGTTCAATGATTCAGCTACGTTCCTCGGGTGCTTACTGTTCCTGCATTGTGGTATCGTTATTCTTTGGTGCGATTTAAAAAATATTACTTGCTAGGATTAAACAAGCATAGTAATCTCGTAAGATACTATAAACAAGAAAATAAATGTATAAATAAGTGTCCTCTTAAACACCCGGATATTTCACAAAGAAAACTGAGTAGAGTATCCTTGTGAAAAGTGATGCATTGGCTAACATAAAGTCCTTAATTTAAGGAAATTATAAATGAAGCTTATGCGGTTTTGTGCGTGTGTTTGCGCGTATGTATGTCTGTTTGTGTGTGTGTGTGTGTGTGTGTGTGTGTGTGTGTGTGTGTGTGTGTATGTGTGTGTGTGTGTGGTTGTGTATTCATGTGTGTAGGTGTGCATGTGTGTGTGTGTGTGTGTGTGTTTACGCGTGAGTATGTGTGTGTGCCTGTATGATTTTTTGGAGATATTTCCATGATTTTAGTTGAGTTTTGGGAACATAAACAAATGCGAAGTCAAGAGATGTGGATGGACCCAAAAAAATTCCCTTGTGAATGCTTTTTCAGTAGAATTGCATGTAGCTTTTGATCAGTACACAAAGCCTTCCTTACTCTAATATACCTCCTTGCACATAAAAGGAAATAAGCAGGGAGATAATTTGTGAAAACGTTTATCTCAGCTAACACGAAGATGTTAGTGCAAATAACATTTTGTATTAATTGTTAGGGCAAGAGTAGAGAAAGTTGCGTGAGGGTAACAGACGTGGCAATATTTTCAGCTTAAGTAACATGTTGTCAAAGCTTAAATTTGCTTGAAAGAAACGAGAAACAGCCTCTCTGATCGTCGAACATGATACTATACACAAAATGAATGTTGCAAGTATAAAATAACGTTATTGGGCGATGCTCCCTAAGAAGCAAGCAAGCAACACTGTCCTTTCTCAATACAATACTGTTGCTGTCTTTGCCTCTATGTGTAAGAGAAACCCCTTAACTTTTTGTCGTCATTGTCAATGCTTAAATAATGCTTGAAGCAGCCACCTGCAAGTACAATAGGGAGAATGAGTTACCCTTCCGCTTAATGGATAGTGCAAAGTCAAAGATGTGTGCGGTCCGAAAATTTCAGTGAGAATAGGTTTTTCTTCGGAAGAATGCGTGTGTGGGGGGGTAGATTTTGATCAGTAAAAGTTTCGTTATGTCGAACTGCAAGTTTGTTTTTTCTGCTAAGAGTTATGTTACAGGTTTCCTTTTGTCCCCACTGTGTGGGAACGCATTCAAGTGTGCCCAAGACCACCGCACCCCATTTCCGCACAATACGGTCATTGTGAGGGAAGGCAGGGAACCCTCTCAGTGGGGAACCACATGGGTGGTCCTCGTGTCAATACAGAAGTATTCTTTCGCTATTGAAAAGGCTTCTTCCTGCAGGTGGGCGATCTTTGACTGCTTTGTTAAGAGAAAAACACTAAGCCTGTTCAGACAGGAAAAATGTGTATGTCTATGCTCGCCCCCCTTGCAGGATGAAGCCTTGTTCTTTTCAAAACTGTCAGAGGGAAACATTTCCAACTGTCACATAAATATATCAAGATCTGAAAGGGGGCCATTCATTGTAGGGTTTCTTACCCTCGCGTTCTTCTTTCGAAAACACCTGCAGACACTAGAATAGGAGGGTCAGGGGGGACGGGGGGTCATAAATTACACTTCCTTTGTCATCCTATTCGCGACAGACCATCCGCCCTCTCTGTTTTCGGAATTCCCACGTGTCCAAAGAAATACCCATGTCACTTAAGGGAGGAGGGGAGGGGGAGGTGGGGAGGGGGGGGGGCGTGACTGATATGTCCCTTATGCCACTTTTTGAGCCAAAGGGAACATGTCACTTATGCCACTTCTTGAGCCAAAAGGAACATATTACTACTACTCTAGTCAATGACCATTTATCCATTGTTAAGTCGGACCTGACAGCGTAACGCGATTGAAGAAAATTATACTAAACTAAACGCATTGCAATTTTAATGTTAAGCATACATGGCTGATATACCTACTTTAGCAGCTTCAGTTAGCAAACCAACCGTCTATTTTATTGCTTTATATTGACATATACGTCTTCGGTTTTCAGCTACTCGTTTACAAAATAAAAGAATTGACGGAAAAGAACAGAAATTTGCAAATAATTAACAGGACAACGCAGTTTGAAGCTTTTGGCTGAAATACTTTTTACATGTTCAAGGTACCAACCTGGAAGACCAGAGTTCTGTTGAGGTTTCCTTCCCTTAGAAGATGATGGTGAATTTAACAATCCAGGCTTCTGCTGTAGCTGACAGCTTCGAATCGAATTGATGGCGAATTAACCAAACAGAATGAAAAATACAGATATTTAAGTTACATAAAATTAAGAGAAATTGCTTTCAAATCAGGGCTAACAGCAGAGTGTTCAGAAAGACATCGTAAAGTTGCAACAATGAAATGTCATCTACAGGTGGATATACAAGTGTGAACTTGCTTAATTTTATTGCAAAACAGTTTGTTATATGTTTCTCACGTGTGCAGTTATTTCAGTTTTTAAGTCACAAAATGTGCGTGAGCGATTGCGATATACTACAGATGCTGGTCAATGGAATCTTGGATCAATAAACAATAAATTTCGTTGAATACATTTCTTCATAGAATAAAGAACCAAAAAAATGCGCCATCTGCCTGTTGCTTCGCATACTTCAATTTTCTGATCGTACAAAAGCACAGCACGAGGATTTTCTGTTGACCAAATCGCGTGTTCTGTTTAACATAAACCAGAGCTCGGACTAGGCTCGTCTGTATAGAACGTAACATCAAGAATATCAATGGTATTCCTTTCAATAAAATATGTAAAATTTTCGCAGTAACGGATTCGCTTCTTATGTTCTCTTCTTTCAATTCTTGCACCGCTGTCGCTTTATACGGGAACGATTTCAACCTTTTCCTAAGCGCTTTATGCACGGTTGCATTCTTACGGAATGATTTTCATGAGCTCTGCTGCATTGATCAGAAATATCCAACAATTTCTCTTCGTTTAGTTTAGGTAGTCTTTCAGTTAGTTTGACATGTAATGCTGAGCCTGTCTCTCGAAATTTCTCAACAAGTTAACAAACTGCATCAAGATGATGTACCTACAGCTATTTCTGCGAATTTTCCAGCAAGTCCCTCGTATATTAAATCTGTGTATTTACCTGCTTGTCGAAATACATGTTCAACAATAAAAATACGGTCCTCAGTTAAAAGCATCATAATATACAACTATGACAGACGCAAAATTTAATGGCGCCTGGTACCTGGCCGTTACTATTCTCGTTCCTGTTGTGGACACGAATGATATTTATATCACCGACTTTACAGTATTAATTCACAGCGTGTTTAACTATACAACACCGCAAGATGTCGTGTTGAGCCATCTGCCATTAAATTTTGCACCAGCCATAAATCGAACATCTGAACACAATACGCATCACTTTCAATACCTTTTATCAACTAAACAGTTAAATGTTATGCAACTACGGGATCAATTAAAAACAGTCAGGCACCTATGAAAAATCAATCAAAACAAATCTTGTTTTCTTTCTTGTATAGTGGCTATATTTTACTAAAACTCATCACTTGTTCCTGGTATCGCCCATTACAACCTCTCACCCCTGAGGTCGAATGGAAGTGCACGCTTCTTCCTTCTTGCCCGTTTGGTCAGGAACAGATTAATCAGGAACCTCCAAGCTGGTTTTTATCGCATGCTGGTGTCGATAACACACATCATCATGGTCAGAGCATTGCTGGAACGTTACTAGGTCTTACGGCAAGTTGTGCATAATGAAGTAATGCATCATATAGCGCTGTTTCAAAACTCACAATTATATTTAAATGATAAATAACATTTTTCTCAGATGTCTAAATTAGAAAAAAGTGTTATCAGTTTTAATAATTTAATTTCTCGGCCCATCTGATCATTTCATTTCCTCAAAATTATTAGGAACTACTGACCTCTCTATCTGTTTTAATTTTCTGTTTCTTTGATGTCCTCCTGAACCGGTTTTCGAACTTCTTTTGATTCTTCTGATGTACTAGAACCCTGACAACCCTGAGTCTTCAAAGCATTTTATAAACTGAACATCTTTTTTGGAGTCATATCATATTTTTGAAGATGTTTTCAAATTTTTGAAGCGCACAGTATGGAAGTGAATTTTGCATATACTGAATTCCCTTTTGCGTTAGCATTCTTTAAGCTGATGTAATTATTTCACTTAAATTTCTTTAAACGATTTTTAAGTATATTATAAATAAACTATGCTTTAAAGTTATTATCAGCTGTAATTTGTTGAACGTACTGGAGTTCAGGATTAAATTCTTCATTAGTAAGTGGAATATTTAATTGTTTATTAATCAAGCAGCGTAAGACAGCATTGTTAATGTGATACCAGCTTCTAATAGTTACTCTAAATGTAACTGTCCACGTGTGTGGGTTTCTATAAATTCCAAATCTGCTATTGTATCTTGATCATTAAGTCCAAAAAGGATGCCATACAATTCTTCTCTATATTCTATTTACAATTTTGTGATTTCGCATCTAGAAAAGTGCGTAAGTGCATTTCTAAGCATTAAAGCCAGGGCAAACGAAAGTAAGATGGAACTGTTACTGAACTAATATAGACAACGATAAAAAAGGCAGGTGATAAATTACCTCCGGTATCTGGCAGTCTTTCGATGTTTGCAGGCAAATTTCAGACCGGCTTTTGCAGAGGTTTATTTTAGAAGTTCCGCAGTGGTTTGTGGTCGAGTTTACTTTCGTATTTATAAGACATCGAGTGCAAGGTTAGTACCTCTCCGACTTTCATGCAGTTAACATAGGGAACAGTGCGTCATTAAGTACAATGTCCACTCGCATTATCAGTAGTGTCATGTTTATTTCAAGGAAAAAACAGAGACGTTAACCCCAACATCAATTTGCATGACGTGACTCGTGCAGATCCGAGTAAGGTCATTCGCCACGTCTAAAAGGTTAGCTCTGAACCTGTCTAACAGTGACGTTTGGCTGCTGTTGTTTACGTTATTTGTAGTGATAATAATGATTCGAGTGTAGATATAGTCAATTTTAAAATTAAACTGACGCCGCAACACTCACCATGTGTCGCCAACCTTCCTACCGCCACATCCTTCATTGACTGGAGTAGAGTTCGTTGCTACCCCACTTCCATCCAGTAGGAATCGATTTATATCTAACTCGAAGAAAATAGCGTGCTACGAGTTATTTCCGCTTTACAGCTGTGGGCACCTTATTTACAATGGCATTCTGATTTTAAAATTGACTATAACTTGATCTCAACTACTTAAGAATTCCTAGTTATGATAAGTTGTGTTAAGCCTTAAATTATGACAAACACACAGATGCTTAAAGACTGATGTTTGAATGTAACAATGCTATGTTATTCGGGAAACCAAAGGGCATGACCGACCCAACAGTTCTAGTGGTAGCTCCACCAAGTGCCACAAACGCAACCGCTTTACTGGCAGGATTATCCCTGAATATAGCAACCTTAAACGAAAGTAATCAGCTACCGCGAAGAACTGTATTAAAATAAGTAATTTGAAAGACGTATTAATGAAAAGTCGCCCTGTAGATGACTTCTGGTTTTGTTGCACGTTCCTCTCTAACCACATATTGTAGGACTGGAGGCTGTGGGCGAACATGAATTTGTATGAAGAGTACCTAATAGAAGTATTACCATTTATATGAGAAAAACAAGATGCATATTAAACGATTAACCTTTTAAATTATTCATAATTTATTGACCGTCCTGACAGACGAACAATCAACTCTTGTAGATGTGAAATCACAAAACTCGGTTCGATTCCTCCAATTTTAAAATTATGTTCTTTTCTGTTTTTCTCTGCACCATCTTCAAACCCGTGGTCTGGACGAACAACCTCCCCCACCCTAGGAAGGGACATCCACCTGCTATGCAAGCATCAGGATAAATCTCCGAATAGCGCAAAATCAACAATCTATGAGAATACAGTAGGCTTTAAGCCATAGTCAACTCCTTTAAAGCTGGTCGCTATGTGATGACTTTGAAATGCCGTTCTCTTTGCATTGCGAAAGAATAAAAAAGGAATAACGATATTCTATTTGAGAAAAGTATAAGTACTGTAAAAGTCATAAATTCTGTGTTTTAACAAGATCTACATTTTTGTGTAATAGGGTTTTGTCTGTCTCTTACAGTTTACCTCGTATGCACGTCACCCAGATTGCAGAGGACTTCTGAGGACATTCCCCAGATGATCCGTCTATGATGGATTCCCGCCTCCACCAGAGAGAAGCCTCTGCGCGTCTCTGTGGCGTTCATACGTTCCTTCTGGAGACGCGCTTTGGGTCGCCTCAGTTATCTTGTAATAGTCATACACAAAGGAACCTGTGTACAATATATACATGGATGGCCTATCTGAATGCTGAGCTTCTGCCATTTGACAGTAGAGCATCCTAGAGGTGTATATCCTTGGAAAAACGCTACGTGAATTAATTGCACGATTTACTGCTGCAAGATCGGCGAGTGGCTATCAGGTAGGTATACCAGGTGAATCACCTGTCCGTGCTTTAAGTGACAAAAGGTATTCGCAATATAAATCCATTCCAAAAGCGTGGTACTCTTACAGTGAGACTTTCACCCGGGTTCTACACAATTTATACTTTTTTAGAGTACCATTCTACACACACCCTCCCAAAATTCCTTGTTTATTAACGAAGATAAACTTCAAAAGAATCTCAAAATTGCTCTAACGACCTGTAACAGATTAGCAAAGTTACGAAGCGATGGATAGTTCCCGCATACCTCAGCTAACACTGGCGTTTAAACGGCTGGTCCTTACAAGGTTGTGGTGGTCGAGCGCAATTATTATATTTCGGTCGCAGCGGCGATCTGAAGACACGTGTTCGAATCTATGCTAATGGGTCACTTCTTCCGACCAACGATAAAGTATTATAAAACAAATTACATTAAACTGATGAAAATGCAATTTAAGTATTTTATGTCTCAAGTTGCTTTTAAACTCAGTTTATTCTTACGTGTGAGTGTAAGTATGGTAAAACGTTATAATGTAATTATTTTTCTGCAGTTACTATGTATGTATTGCTGTTTTCATTTCTGTTTAGTACTTTCAATGTGATAGTAATTTCAAGGTGAAAAAAAATACAAAATAAATCCTATACGAAGGTTTGAACCCACGAAATGTCTGTTTAGTTCACGGCAGGTTGACGTCGAGCCCACTAGACCACAGCTGATTCACCTGGTGTATGCAACAGGATAAAGGGACATCTCACATTGTGTTCGTATGATTTTAACTGAAGAATTAGAAATTAACAACTGAAAATTGGCACCTCGATTGATGAAGCCTTTCACAATGGTATCTGAAAGCTCTTCACGTGGGCAAATAACTATTTATGGGTAGACGTTTGACTATGACTGAATTATGGCTTCACCACTAAGACCTTGAAACCAAAACGCAGAAATAGTAATGAAAACATAAGGTATCTCCGCCCTCTAAGTAATTCAAGGTTGAACCATCACCAGACAGAAAACGTGAGTTTTAAGATTCGCAAGCTATATTTTTGGTTGATTACTTGCAAAAAGGAGATAAAATAAGTGGACATTATTATGCATATATAATTTCACTCAAGGAGAAACGCCGGAGAAGTTGATTCAAGATGCATTCTTTCTTCTGAATAATGCTACAAGTCACAGTTTTGTGTTGCAATGGCGGTAGTTAAGAGAGACGGTCTGAACTGCTGGAACATAATTCTTATTCTACAGATATACTTTCAGCTATGTTCCCAAAACTGAAAGAAAGACTTGGAGGGAGGGAACCTATATCGCACCAGTTACAGATTGATGAGACATCCCTTCTTCCCAGACGCTGGGGAAACGTTAGGACATCGCTGGGAGAAGTGCATCGCTTTGGGAAAGGATATAATGATAGGCTAACTAGAAATAGATCAGGGGTGGAGCATATGGTTGAACACATGGAGGAAGGTGGCTCAGGCTGTAGCTTGTGGTTTATGGATTCGGCAGGTCCCGTAGCAATGATGGTATACATTAAAGGGACGACCTACTGGAACGCCTGGAAACATTAGAACACCGCTGCATTGTGTCATCAAATCTGGCTCTTGGTAGTCCCTTATCACATCGCTTTCTTTTGGAGATCAAGTAGACATAATAGCCCGAAGTGCTAAAACCCTCCTCCGTCATCACGTCATAAGCGGATTTATCGAAAAGAGTATCTCATTACAAGTGTTTGTTCATCAGATTACCAAGATGTACAATGAGGACGGCAATAGCCCTGGGCAAGGATGACAAGGTACCATCCGGTAAATTCAAGTGGGAACTGGTAAACTCACCTTCACAATAATTGCTCCGCTCTTTTTCAAAACGGTTTTTTCTTTCCAGTGTAAACACATAAGGGTACCGGATTTTCGTTTCTAGGATCTGATTTTCCTGAATAGATATTAACAGCACTTGAGGTCATTTCAGCAATGATACCTCCTGAAAGACATGTCTTATGGGTTAAAAGCGGAAGGGAATCCCACAAACACCCATTCCCGCAATAAGAACATGCTAAAACCAAAACGTTTTAAACTTATGGAAATTACGGACACGGAAAGATTACTGTTAGTGATGAACCTTACTTCGAACACTTCGAATATTAACAATTAGGAGTTTGTGCCTCTGTTTAAAGGGAAAAAGGGTGTATTCAGTTTAAACCAAAAGTATATCGTTAAGTACCTTGCTAATCTGTAACACAATTGCGCTTATTAATACGCTGTTTGTCACCATCATTACCTAACTTCACTGTGTCTTGCAATGCGGTAAACCAGATTATCAGCATTTGAAACTAATGACCGGAAGAGCGTATTGCAGCGGATTTAGGTTAATTACTTCAACAGTAGACCTCACTTGCAAAAGTAATATGACAGGTAATGATCATGTGGTACCACAAAGCAGACGTGCAAGTGCAGTAGCATAAAAGCAACCGATATCGCCATCCTATACGGTAAATACAAATAGACCTCACTGTATTCTTGTTTTACCCTGTAGTTTAACAGTTTTTTTATGTGTATTCAACAATTTAATTTGTTAAGTTAGTATTCTCTGACATTAATTTAGGCAATCCACACTTGTAGAGATTTATTAAATATAAAACAAACAATATGATGTGTTGCACTCGCATAACTTTCTCTACTCTTGTACTAGCTATTCTTACACACTTTTATTGCTCTATCTTCTTCATGTTAGTCGAAATAAACATTTGCAGAAATTATCTTATTGCGATTTTCTTATAGATGCGAGGGGAATGTGGAAATACAGAGCGATAGTCTAACCTGTTAAAGCTTTGAAATTCGGCTCTCTTTGCACGGCCAAGATGTAAAAAAATGAATAACGACCTCCCACTTCAGAAAAGTATGCATACGTATTGAAAAATTACGACAAATAACAAGGAATATCTCCGAAAAGTAAAAATAAAGCAATAGACATAAATTGTGTTTTAGAAACATGGTTTTTTTTTTTGTGTAGTAAGATTTGTGTACCTCTTACGGCTTACTACGTTCTCAAAAGTCACTCGAATGCAGAGAACTTAAGAGGATAATTCCCAGAAGATTCAGGATACGCATTTCGTTTGTATAAGATTATCTGAGAAACATGCTAATTTAATTAGAGCCAGTTTTGAGAAAATCAAACTTTTCGAAAAATTTTCCAAGGAAAGGTTAGTCTGGAGTGGGAGGTTTTCTTGAAAATCTCCGTGGCGCATCCGTGAAAGATACTAAACTTAAATACCAAGTTACCTGGGGTAACTTAAAACACAAAGTGTGCAACACAAACCCACACACCCTGGAGGAATTAAAACATGTCCACGAGGAAATTGTCAACATTTCTCAACATGAAGTACGGTGAGTGATGGATAGTTTCGTAAAGAGCTGCAAAAAAAAAAAAAAAAAACAAAACAAAACGTATAGACAACGATGGCCACTTTTAGTATCTCCTCTCATAAAGTTGGTAAATAAACCTTTAAACGTAGTTTTAAAAATGTTGCATGGTTTCATCCGCGCCTCGCGGACAGACAAAGCACTGCAGCCATTCGGAAGTTTTTTCTCTCCCGGATAACGTGTTCTGGAGCGTTGTTTTAGTTTTAAATCTTTAAAAATATAACGTTAGAATACACACAAGTGTTAATACTGACAGAATAAATAATACGTAACAGTAAAACTGCTCAGGCTACGGGCCCAAAAGCAAGTGTATTGCAAAACAGCAGACAGGACACGAAGGAAGTGTTGTATGTAGGTAGGTACCTACTTCTGTATCCCACACTCGCGGCTAGAGGCTAAATCTGACATGGGAAACATAAGCCCTTAGGGAACAGGTGTCTTCCTCATTTCTGTTCTGTGGTTGCCCGTAAGGCTACAAGTGAAGCAATTGTTTTACTCCGCAGTCAAGTTGACATATTTTATGCGACTCACTTCTCTGGTGTTCTCTTTCGTATTATCTCCCCAAATTGTAAGTGTTTTGTATGTATTAGTGATGAGAAGATGTCACTATTTATCAATACTATTAGTTTCCGATACTGATTTTTAAGCACTTATACTCATGTTATAAAACGAAGGTATTCAGTGTTGCGAAAAGTAACGTTATCACGTTTTCTCCCAGTAAGCGTTTGCACTCTATTTATAACAAGAGAGATGCAAGAAAACTAACAGAATGAGAGAGTATATAGGGGAGATGTGTTTCACTCCACGTGGAGTTAACAACCTGGTATAATTTGTGATACTGACTGAAATGACACGCTCATTGGTGCAATGTGAAACATCAGCGACTTCCGACAACAAACAATGCATGCGGTGGTGTTACCTGGGAGGCTTCTGACGCAAAAAGGTGGAGCGCATTTTAACTATTAGAGTAGCACAATTATGACACGCAATGCTCGCATTCAGAAATTCCTAGGTTCGAGTCTCCTTGAGCCTGCCTTGGGATTATTTTTATGACTTTCCCAGTTTGGTAGATGAATGCTGAGGCAGTTGCTCGTCTGTCACGAATTTTCTGCCATTCATTTCCTTTCACATCACTTCCATTCATCTGTTTCACCACCATAGGTTTCAGGTTGTAGCACCAGCCGCGGATTTCTACCTGTTGCTTGGTTGGCCTGGTGCCAATCCCGGAACCTTCGGGTTGAAGATGGCGCAGGCAGTCATCGCGATTGGTGCCATTCTGGAACATTAGTCTCCTCACCCTTGCCAGCGCTCATCGTCTTCTTTCCCAAGGGTCACATAAGACACAATGGACCAACTAAGTTGACCAAAGTGCGGTGTTGAGCTCCAGTGGCCGAGGACCCCTCCGTTTCACTATACTGTCCTGTCCTATAGCTGCAATTACAGTGTAATTTATAATGCTTATGAGTTAAGAAAAACAAAACGTTTACCAATCTTCATGCAATTGCCGCTCAGAGATAAGTACCATGACTGCCGCTGTTAAGTGAAGCACGGGCAACAATAGCGAATGTTCAATGGAGAGAGAAACCCAGTTTTGAGCGGAAGGGCTCTCAATATCATTTGGGGCAAACTTTTACTGCCCAGACATTGTTAAGCTGCCTAGACGACTACTAAAGAGTTGAACGAAACGTTCGATATGAACAATTTTACCCACTGACCACGGCCGTCCAGCCCGAAAGCTTTTATCAATTTGTCAATTAACCGAAGCTGGAAAATAAAACAACGTGGCAAAGATGCACAAATCAAAATTATACTATTAATGAGAGTTTTAAATCTGAAATATGTGCGTACTGAACTGGAACTTACAGCAATTTACTGAATGAAATTTTGTTTGAGCTAACTTTTATAAATATAGATCCATACATTCCATAACTAAACTACAGTACCTCCAGTACTTTTTCAAAACAAATTTATACACATGTACATTTGACAAGAATGAGTGAACCACGTGGACCAGACCAGAAATAAACTCTACTAGCTGGAAGAGATATTGTTTATTCCTGTAATCGATTGTTCCTCATTATCACATTTTAATGAATGCAGTTTTGAAATTCGTCGTATTCTTGAACGTCGAGTACCAAAAACCCACAAAAGTGAGTAGCTTAAACGCTGGTAAAAACTTTCGCAAGTATTACTCGTACAAGTTTGTTAACACTGTGGACAATAAGTTTCATGGTAAAGTAAGTGAATAAAAACAAGCTGAACAGAACAGATACGAGTATTTGCCAAGTGCAAGAGCACCAAACCTCGCAGCAATTAATGTCCCTTGCTAAACATCATCAACAATTCGTTAGCAGTTATGAATGATCACAATAGTGGTTCTCGCTTGAAAGGCTACAATTTTGTCATTATTGATTCTGTTTGTGTTTGCGAGGAAAGAGTGCATGTCTCTTGCGTGCGGTGGGTTAATGTACTTCTCTGGTAGTAGCTTTGGCCTTGCTGTGAGATTAAAGGCTGTTTCCTACAAGGTCAATAATATGCCATTAGATCAACCGGTTGTACTGCACCTGTAATCGATGGGCATACATATGTAACTGTGCACATTAATGTATCTGCAGCTGACATACATACAATTTTACAACGATTCTGTTATGCAATAAACCACTTCTTACTCACCGTTACAGGTCAGTGTTTTTTTATAAACCGTGACGCTTAAAATAATAATAAAGCATGGATGAGTTATTGACAAGAAACACGCACGTTTTTATGCATTAAAGCAGGTTAGCAATTAGTCAGTCAGTCAGTGAAATTAACTTCAGACACGAAGTTCTATACAGTAGGAAAAGTGGCAATTCCGTAAATATTTTCAGAATTATATGTTTAATATTTGTACAATATTGAAAATGTTACGTAAAAATAACAACGCTTCGAAAAAGTGCAAAAAGAATATTACGTAATCTGTATAAGAAAAATAAATTTTAATATATCCACGTTATAAATGATTGTAAATCAGAATAAAGAAGATAAAAAAGCCAATGATATGTAAAGATTAAGTCTTGTCATTGTATATAATATAATAGTACTTTTACCGTCATTAATACCTGAGATAAAGAGTTTTCATGCAAATATCGACTGAATTAGAGCCCGGAACAACAAGCAGCAAAAAGGTAAGGAACTCATATCCTAACCATCTTGCCACATGCATACTAAATTATTACGGCACGTAAAAAATTATGACGAACATATAACAAAATCAAGAGAGAAAATTAAAACTACTCCATTCCAGCAATGCTGATAGTTCTTTCCCTCTCCTTTTCTCTAGGAACATAGCGTGTATAATATATTTTTTTAATTCAAACGTGGATTTTGATGGAACTTTCACATTTCTGTTCTGAAATTTGAATGTTATTTAACTGAATATGAATACCAGAGAGATTTTCGCCCTTTATTGCTAACATGACATTTATGATTTTCCGTCTAATGGGGTAAGGGGAGAGTTTAAAATGTTTAAAATTGGATTACTGTAGTTGCATTATATATCCAAACTTTAATGATTTCTTTAAAAATCATTACCAAGGAGTATTTTGAGTAAGACATACATAAAATGTTGTACAGATGCGTTTCAGGATCTGGAAAATATATCTTACGCGTTTAAAAAGCGTTTGAAAACCTTACGGTCGAGGGAATCGCCGCGCTGAGCCCTACCATCCACATCCTGCACTCTTTTGTGGCCTTGACTGCGTCTGGAGGACGCAGCGGCCAGGCGAATGGTTACCCAGCAGAGATTGAGTAAGGCTGTGTTTAATACAGTATATCTACAATAGATGCTCACTTGACAGTAAGAAGTGGAGCCACCATCCTTCTAGCTCCCGTGTCCATGATGGCTCCTTGAGCACTGCGGTTTATGATTGGCACCAGTAGGAGTATGTTGGCAGCTAGCAGCGACACGGAACCAAGAAGATACACCCGCACTAGTATACCTCCAGATTCACACTCAAACGTCCGTGGGTAGTAGCGGGCGCATGCTAGAGACAGTAGCACCAGCCTGTAACACAACACAACACAACACAATTGTTGTTAATTTTAAAATATTTGACTATCACTTAAGGGACACTGGGAGTGAAATTTTGGTCAAAATTGTCAAAAAGTCGAAAATTGTTTTTTTATCTTAAAATGTTCCTGGAACACCTGTGCATTTTGATCAGCTAACATTTTTCATATCCCCCACTCCATGTGGTCATTACGACCCTTTCAAATAGCGCTCTTCCCTTAACGTACACAGGATGCTCCTATATAAAAGCCTGTTTTTCTCAAAACTACATTTCTGCACATTCCAAAAGAAGGTCGCGCCTGAGTTTTGCTTCAAATTCAATGAAAATTTCCAAAAGTATTCATAAATAGCAGCTAAACAAAACTATGATTCAATATTGATGTTATCATTAACATGAATTCCAAAAACATTTTTTTGTATGAAAAAATCAATAATTTTTAAGATTAAATTTTCTTTGATATTAAAAAAATATGTACAGTATAATCAGCAAACGTATTTGATATATCTCTTCATACAATTGTTACCCATGTTTTAGAGTATCAGTTCTGCCAATATTAATGAATTTTGAAAAGTCAATAGACGCGAGCTCTATTTTGAAAATGTGCCTATTAAATGCATAAAATAATTTATATATCATAAACAAATTTTCCAATTTTAATGAAATTTGGTGTACCTCCTATACTCATATAAATACAAACGCAGTAAAAATTTCAGAAAAATCTATCAAGAAATGTGGAAATTTCAAATTTCACTCCCAGTGTCCCTTAAGCTATCACTAAAGGACCACCAGACAGCGCTAACATCATATCCTATCCGATGTGCTCGACAACTGACTAAAATAAAATGAACACTCAGTATTTTGTTGGTGTGCTCTGTTTATCAAACGATGAAATATCTTTCAACTTGCTATATGGCGTTCTACGTATTGTGACTTGACATTTGGAAACTAACCTATGTATGAAAACATACATTTGTCTCTTCTTTAAAGCGTTTATCATATACCTCCAACTTCTCATGTAGCAGATACTTTTCATCTAGCCCTAATTAAAATAAACGGTGCACGCCGCCAGGTGCTACAGTGATTAATCACTGTTCCAACCCATTCTTCATCCTCCAACTTGCAGCACAATTATTCAACCGCTAGCGATACAAAAACTTTGTGGGATGTTTACGGTGCGATGCTTTCCGAAACTTTGTGTGGACCTTTGATATTTAAACTGAACTCAACCTTTCTAGAAAATTAAACATCGCATGCATTTTCAAGAGTAAACTGCAGCATTGAGAATATATATTTTAAACTGTATTGCCGTGGCCAACAACATACCTAACCCCAGGTTTTTTTCGGGTTTTCCTCGGGCCGAAGGTGAATGGTGGGAAGGATAATTCTCGTACATCTCCGGGAATTGCCTGTCCCTCCATTATACCTCTCTTCTCATTTCACTTCATCTTTCATCCCGGTTGGCTATTTTAGGGCTCTGGGTGTTGGCAGGGGTTTCTGCGTGCATGGCAGGAAATATGCTCCCTTAAATCATCCTCCTCTGGTCCTGGGTCTCCCAGAGAATGTGTAAGCTTGCACGAGTGAGGAGAGTTGCCACCGGGGAGTTTCAGTCTGTAGCTGTCAGCGACCCTGCCCTCTACTGTCGTCTATCCTCATATCCGACCACCTTTAGTATCGCTCATCTCACACCTCCCTTCGGAGGAGGTATTCTGATTATAGTTGACACAAAATTTAATGGTGGGCGGCTCAGCACAGCATCCAATTACAGGCTTGCCCCACCTTGCGGTGTTGTATAGTTAAAACATGCTGTGAAATCACGATGTAAAGTTGCTGATATAAATACCATCTGCGTCCGCCATAGTTAAGAAGACACACATTGGGGTAAATGTTTCTCTGGCCATAATGCGTAGTAATTGCATATAAATGTCAAAAATTTACCAACGAGATCAAGTTTACAGCATGTATTTGTCCCACGTCGCGAGACTGGTACAGCAACAGGTGACAACTACCCTGACACCTGCGTTTGTCAGTCTATTGTTGGAAAACTTGTGGATGACCCCTACTCTGTGAGTAACGTTCCAAGTAGGCACAACCTAACGGTGACAGCAAGACGGGAGGGAGGGTTTGGTTTAAGGGCGCTCAACTTCGAGGTCATCAGCGCCCTTAAAAAATTCATGGCAATACATGGCAATAATTATTTTGCGGAATACTCCAAACAAATAACCATTCAAGGTCTTTATATTTGTGATAATTTTTCTTCCACCCCGCGCTCCCAAACTTAGCGTCATATGTAACCCTCTCGTGGTATTACTGCATATAAATTTTTCACCAGTTCATTGCGGCCATGTAAATCTAGCATAATAGCTGGTTACAAAAAATGTGTATCTTAAAAAGTTTCATTTTCCCAGTACAAACTGAGGGAGAATTTTAAATCGCCAGGTTGAACTGGCTACCAGTGACTTTCAGGAGGAGAAAGAAAAGCATTGCTCAGTTGCGAAATTCAAAATGTTTTACTAGTAAATAACGATGAAATAAACTCTTTCTCAAGCGCGTTAATAAACAGAAGAGTTTTAAGGCGTAGTTTCCTTAAAGCGTCATCCTGTATTTAGACACATAATAAAGACAAACAGATACTTTCGAAAACAAATATTGCATAGAAAACTCTACATTATGCAAATCAGAAGTGCAGTAAATATTAACACTAAAACACCATAAATAAAACTGCAGGATCACTTATGTGCATAACTCGCTTCAAAGAACTCCGGTATAGTCTGCTCTATTGTATGTTTAGAAGCCCGACTTGATTGCCTTTCAGAATGGTGGTAAAAACACTCAACAAACCTTACAACCTTCTACTTTGCATTAGAAACGGATGCAGAATAGCGTTTTTGTTGGGTATCCTACCCTCGTAACAGCACACTGATAAAACAAAGCGCAGAATCTCCACCCTCCATCCACATTCGATTCTTTGTTTTCAACCATGCCAGTAAATCTCCCTTTTACATTAATGAACTGATAATAGTTGCACTCTAACCGTTTATGAATATTATTAGTCTTATGTTCTTATAAGGGATCAACTTTGTGATATATATTTAATTTTAACTATTAAACAGAGGAACACCAAATCATATTGTTGAGATATTTAAAGAAATATATAAGGATACAAAGATATGTATTAAACAAAACAAAAAATCTGAGTGTTGCAGTCACATGACTATCTCTACTCTTGTACTAACCATTATTACAAACTCTTATTCTTCTCTTCTTCGTGTTAGTTGAGATAAACATTTGCAGAAATTATCTTATTGCTCGTTTTCTTGCACGGGAATATGCGTATATAGTAGGCTTTGAGCGATAGTGAAATCTTTTAAAGCTTTCATTTCCGTTCTCTTTGCACGCCTAAAATAAAATAAAAAAATGAATAGCGATGTTCCATTTGACAGAAGAATGTTCTCCAAAACTTATACAAACAACAAAGAGTATCTCCGAAATGGTTTACTCTACCCCCCCCCCCAAAAAAAAAGTATATATTTGGAGATAAATTGTGCGTTTTAGTGAGATCTACATTTTTGTGTAGTAAGATTTTGTCTATCTCTTATTGTTTAGGAGTTATTCAAAGGTCATCCAGAGTAAACAGGACTACATAGGCTATAGCCAGAAAATTCAAGATATACATTTCATTTATCATCAAAATATCTCAAACATAATGCATTTTAATCAAAAACCCTAGAGGCATTTTCAAGAAAATCAAATTTTTTCATGTAAAGGGTAGTTTAGGGTGAAGCAATATTCTTCAAAAATTCGTGTCGAATCCTCAAAACACATTAACCTTAAATGCCAACTTTGGTTTTTAACCGACTTTTCGTTTTTGAGTTATGCTGTCCACAGACTGACACACACACACACACACACACACACACACACACACACACACACACACACACACACACACACACACACACACACACACACACACACACACACACACACACACACACACACTAATTGAACTCAATAAAATAGTTATTAATTATAATTTTGACATTTCAAGAACTACAACTAAATGCATGGCATTCTGAGGAATCCATCCGTTAGGATGCAAAACTGTATTAGAGAATAACATAATTGATCAATCATTTAAATTTTTAGGATATTCATTATCATCCATTAAAGAAACAGATATCGGAACTAAAACTGAAAGTTTCTCAAAAAGATACAGTGTTAGTAATTTTTGAGAAAATTCAAAATTTCGAAAACATTTTTCATGTAAAGGTTTCGGGTGGGGAATTCTCTTCAAAATTGTGCCTCATCTTTGAAATATGCTGAACATAAATGCAAAGTACGACCACCTCCGTAGTGCAGTGACAGGGTGGAGGGCCCGGGTTCCATCAAGGGTACCTCCCCAGCTGGGAGGTCTGGTACGGGATGCACTCAGCCATCTTAGGTTCCGGAGGGGCCAATTGAGGAGCTACTTGATAACGAAGAAGTGATCCCAGGTCGTGAAGGCCGCATAACCTGCCTGGAGGACTGGGGCCAGTGACCATGTCCCACCCTCCAGTTCTGCGCCCTACTCATAACGCCTACAGTGGAAAGAGGTGGCGGACGCAGTGGCCGGGCGTTAAGCCTGTTGCACAAGGGGTTAAATAAAAGTATGGTATTTTGTTTTTGTTATGCTGTTCACAGACACACACACTATTTTGGATGCAGGGTACCTGGAAACATGTATTTCTGATGAAATATCGATATCAAATGCTTGGTTGGAATGTAATAGCTTTTGTGCCTACTAGGTATGAGGTAGAGATAGTGTGAAAACACGCAAAAAGATTCTCTGTGGTAGAATGAAATCTACGAACCAACATGTCCGTATCCTGTTTCTGTTCATCAAATGAGGCCGCCTCCGCAATTTTCCACTTGCCGACATTTCCATTCCAAACATTTTCCATCTCATTTTTTTATGTACTCATTACATCAGTCCATTAGGATCAAATTAAAGTTCTCTGTCCCACTCTACTTTTCCCACAACTTCCTGAAAGTTTGTCAGAGATGGAAGTGAATGGGCGACCCTTGCTGGGAGTCTGGACTACCACAAACATGATAGCACGCTTGAAAGAATGCAGCGAATTGGATGGCAGTGCCTAGTTATCTCCTGCCCTTTTGAACCCTCGCGACATCCATCTCCAAGGTTACCGCTTGACGCATCTCTGAATGTCAATATCAGGGGATGAAGTCACTTTACCACGTGTCTTCTTCCATGAATAAGACCGCCTGCTGATTATGGGAAGCGCTGCTAAGTTTCAGTCAGACAAATATAAGAAAAGGAGCTGTGCAAATCTACACTAGCACCAAATCAGAACACACACGCACACATTGTGTGCTTTAACGAGACCTTCATTTTTGTGTAGTAAGATTTTGTCTGTCTCTTACGGTTTACCACTTCTGCAAAAGTCATTGAGCGTTTCAGAAGCTATTCCCAGAAAATTTAAGATATATATTTCATTTCTAATGGAAATTTGAAACATAGGTTATTTAATTGATCGTTAGAACCATTTTTAAGAAAATTAAACTTTTCGAAAGTTTTCCACGTAAAGGGCAGTTTCAGTGAAAGATTCTTTAAGTCTTGTCGCATATTTGGAAGATGCTGAATTTAAAACCCAAGTTTGGTATTTAACAGCCTTTTCGTTTCCGAGTTATGTTGTTCACAGACACCACAGAGAAACTCATATATTTTTTTGGATTCAGGAAGTCTCAAAACATGTATTTCCAGTAAACTCTTAGTATTGAACTTTTTGGGGGGTGGAATATAATACTTCCTATATTTAAAGTACTTTGTGGGGAAAGTAATAAAAATTCTTAAGAATAATTTGCACAATCACTAATAGACGACTTAGGATAGAGGAAGTCATGCGAGCGTAACATATCACAATTTTTATTTTTTATCCAACAAATTTACTGCCAGTGTTTTTAAACACACAAGCCGTGTGTGGGCAATGTTTAAGAGCTGGACTCAGACTGAAAAATTGAATGCCATAGCCGGGATTTGAACCACCGATCTACCACTTCACGTGCGGCTGCTCCAGCACTAAGCTACCACGACCAACTTGCCAGCATGACATTAGATTCCCCAACCGATTCGTACTTTTTCCCGGTAGACCACAAGGGAATCTCACATCAGAGATAAACACCCCAAGGGCGACTTCGGGTTTAAGTAACCTTTAGATTGTAATTGTTATTTTTTATGGCAACAAACTTACTGCTGGTTTTCTTTAAACACACAAGCCGTGTGTGGGCAATGTTTAAGAGCTGGACTCAGACTGAAAAATTGAATGCCATAGCCGGGATTTGAACCACCGATCTACCACTTCACGTGCGGCTGCTCCAGCACTAAGCTACCACGACCAACTTGCCAGCATGACATTAGATTCCCCAACCGATTCGTACTTTTTCCCGGTAGACCACAAGGGAATCTCACATCAGAGATAAACACCCCAAGGGCGACTTCGGGTTTAAGTAACCTTTAGATTGTAATTGTTATTTTTTATGGCAACAAACTTACTGCTGGTTTTCTTTAAACACATTGACGTGTGTGGGCAATGTTTAAGAAGCGGAATCAGGATTGCACTAAATTTTTCAGTCCTGATTCCACCTATTTTGTTTCGTTCAACGATCCCGAAGCAGTATAGTCGTATTTCTAACTCTATTGATGCAATCATTGTACATTCATACACCGTCTGAGTACCCGAGAGATACTCTTTGGTGCGACAAACGATCTGCTTTCCGAGCACTGACGCAGGTGTAGTTCTAAACCCCTCGTCTTTCACTATCTCAGTTTGGACCAGTCTTTAGCTACAAAGTGCTACGCGCTTTATTAATCCCCTCGATTTTGTTTCGTATGTACTCTTTTTCTCCCTGAGGTACAGCTTTATTTCGAGAGCTCTGCTACGGGACAAATAAAGAGAACATGTTGGGGACTGTGACACCGTTTGCACTTTCGAAAGTGTAATTCTTTCACTTGTCTAATATATATTATATATATATTATATATATATAGCGTTTGCATTAAATCAGCTCCAATTAAATACTCGTTGGCTAATTACGAATAGGTGTAGCTATCTTCCTCAACTGGAAAGGAGGGGAGGTAAGGTGTCCCGTTTCAAACTGGCGGAGACCGATATCACAAGACACGCTGTATAAATGCCCCTAAAGACAGTCAGAAATTCGATGCCTATTACTATTTGTGCTGTGTACAAATCTCTGACGGGACGTTCGCGCACGGAGCCTGTCATGCCAGTTTCGACTAGTAGCCCCTTCTAAGACAGACGACCGCAACGCTCCCTCACCACCTAGAACCGAGTTTTTAACCGGCAATGTCTAAAATGTCAAACACATGCTGTAAAATCGTATTCTCTATACATTTGACAGCTTAAAAACCACATGGAAAAGAAGACCTGTATAACTCATTTGTGAAAGAGCTTTGAGAATACGCTATCGGATATAATGAAAGCCACAGGCGAAAAACAAAGGATGTCATAAAATTATGTCAACATTGACGCTGGTAACAGATTGTTCCCCTCAATTCGAGAGTTCTCAAAGTAATGCCCGAGGTTTTACTCTGCTGTGGAAATGCAAGAACCTCATATTGTCACAAATACTGTCTCGAAACTGCTGCGCCTTTCCTGTGAGGACACGTCTTGGTGAAATGTCCTTAGAAATGGGGTAGGTCCGGAAATAACATTGCTATATAAATGCAAAGCGCTTTGTTGACATTCGCCTTGCTTCGAGCAGGAGATGAAAAGTAAGCTGCCTTTTTACACCAGCAGAAGCCCAACTCGAAATCCAAACTTAAAAGTTACGGCTTGACATTCGTGTGCTGAAAATATAGCATGATTTCTAACTGGATAAGTCAGTTCTTTTTAAATTTGTTCCTTAGTCCTAGATTATTTAAAAATACACCCCAAACGTTTAATAAATTACAGGTTAGGAGTTTCTCAAACAAATTAAATAGAGTTATTTATTTACGAGTTATTTATTGCTCGTACAAATGTGTTTCTAAAAATGTTTGGTACCCTGCTTTCCGCATATACCGAGCCGACTGCTTCAAGGGGAATTTACTACCAACCTTCTCAGCCGGCGTGTACAAACAGCACTGAAAGAAATTAGCACTGCCTTCTTGCGGACAACTCATTCTTTACCGTTTGTAGGCTACCTTATTACGTCATGGTTTCATTTTCTTGGCTGATACTGTCAGCTGTAGGTGCCTTGTGTTGTGTATTCGAGCAAATAGAGCATATCTATACTGGTATTGCGTAGTTACGAATAGGTGTAGCCACCTCCCTCAACTGAAAGGGAGGCGAGGTAAAGTGTCCCGTTCCAAACTGGTGGAGACTGATATCAGAAGCCACGCCCCATAAATGCCCCAACAGACCATCAGAAATTCGATGTATATTACTATTTGTGCTTTGTGTACCTACATAGCAGAGTGTGTATGTGGGTGGGTGGGTGGGTGGGTGGGTGGGTGTGCGTGCGTGCGTACGTGTGTGTGTGTGTGTGTGTGTGTGTGTGTGTGTGTGTGTGTGTGTGTGTGTGTGTACTGTGTTATTCGACCAAGCACTGGTGTATGTTAGAAGTACTAGAACTAAATTTTTAGGTGAAAATGACATTTCGGTTTTTTAATTATGTCATTTAAATATTCTAGACACCTTGAATCATTTTGGCCAAACGTGTTTCCCAATCCGCCATTTTTAAAAGTCCAGTGGCATGTTTAAGTCACCCGTGCGCTTCATTTTAACCACACTGGTGCTTTTTATTACTTTCTCTACTGGTAAGTAGGGGAAGTATTGTATTCCACCCAAAAATTCGATGTCGAGATTTCACCGGAAATACATGTTTTGAGGCCACCTGAATCCAAAAAAAGCATTTTTAGAAAAAGGTCCGTGTGTGTGTCTGTGTGTCAGTCTGTCAGTCTGTGGACAGCATAGCTCAAAAACGAAAAGTCGGTTAAAAACCAAAGTTGGTATTTAAGTTTCATGTCTTTAAAGGATGCGACACGAAGCTTTTGAAGAAAATAGCTCCAACCTAAACTACCCTTTACACGGAAGCTTTTTCGAAAATTTTGATTTTCTTGAAAATGGCTCTAACGATTTTGATTAAAATGTCATATGTTTGAGATATTTTGATGACAAATGAAATGTATATCTTGAATTTTCTGGCTATAGCCCCTGTAGTAGTATTTACTCTGGACGACTTTTGCATAACTGGTAAACCGTTAGAGATAGACCAAATCATACTCTACAAAAAATGTAGATCTTGCTAAAATACACAATTTATGTCTCAATAAATTTTCTTGTAGGGTGAACCATTTCGGAGATATTCCTTGTTATGTGTGTGAGTTTCGGAAAACTTAGAACTTTCGTGAAATGGATCATCGTTGTTCATTTTTTTATATGTTAAGTGTGCAAAGATAACAGAATCTCAAACATTTGACTATCGCACAAAACCTACTGTATTCTAACATTTCGCTTGCACCTACAAGGAAATAAGCAATAAGATAATGTGTACAAATGTTTATCTTAACTAACAAGAAAGAACATATAGGAATAAGAGTTTGTAAGAATGTATAACTAGGAGTTATTTCCGGGCTGTTATGCCGTGGTCTGCTGGAGTTGAAGAACCCAGACGTTTCGTCCACATCTTACGACCGCGCCACTGAAGATGTCCGCCGCAGATGTGGACGAAACGTCTGGGTTCTTCAACTCCAGCAGACCACGGCATAACAGCCCGGAAATAACTCCTAGTTATACTGACACCGGCCGTGAAAGCCTTCGCTCTCTCTTTGTAAGAATGGTTAGTACAAGAGTAGAGAAAGTCATGTGAGTGCAACACATAAGATTTTTTCCCCTCAGTTTTGCATTTTGTATGAAACGTATTCTTTACATTTTAAGTTTGCTTTGATTTGTATGTGAATTTGCACACATATGTAAACTCAAACGTGTTATCTAAAGATTCAATTATGCATTTGGCGACTCCTTTACTCGTTCGCTCATAAAAATTAATTTATACTGAAAAAAAAAAAAAAAAAAAAAAAAAAGAATTTTAACACGACAGCTTCATAAGAACAAAAATGTACTTTAATTTATTTTCAGTTTACTTAAGTATCAGAAAATGCCACTATCATACTTCTCAGAAAAATGTGAAAGCAGTTTTGCTCGTAAAGGCATGGATTTTCTTCGCTAATTTAATTTAATTCTATATCTGAGAAATTGTTCGAGCTAGAACATGTAGCTTTGCACAATAACTTCTTTATTTATTCTATCAAGCCAATTTTCCAGTAAACAGGTGTAAAATTGAAACAAATTTCGAAACACACACACACACACACACACACACACACACACACACACACACACAGAGAGAGAGAGAGAGAGAGAGAGAGAGAGAGAGAGAGAGAGAGAGAATGAGAATTGCTTTTCGGATTTAACGCGGGGGGAATTATGTTCCCAAAAACAAATCGTACTCTTTATTTATTCACTTTTTATTTTTGAAAATGGGGTTTAAAATTTTCTTCAGAGAGCGGTATTGTAATATACTTTTCTCTATCCCCAGCGTTGACCTTGGCCACTGCATTGCTGAACTTCGCAAAGTAACGAGACATGCACACGGAAGGAGATATTCTGCATGTTAGTGAAGTGATAAGTACCATAAACAAGATGATTCTGTGTATGGAGAATCGAACACTCTCCATCTTGCTACAATCAACCAATAGGCGGAGAGAAAAACGTTGTGAATTATGTTGCCAAACAATACTTATTGATTTTTTAAGACAGTGTAAAATGAGTACAGTGTAATTGTATGTACCACGGGGCTAATGCATGTCCCCCAACAACCGCGTTATTTCGGGATTCTACTGTATGTACATAATTGTTTGAAATAAATAGCATTACATGTGCGAATTTTAGATTCTTTTCCAAGCTGTCGTCTAAATGTCAGACACCAAGATAAAGTATCACGAACGCACCTGAAAGTTGGTGCTCGCGTTGTCTTGCTTCTCTATTGTATATTTATACTCTGCAGCGTGTTTGCGTTGCTTCCTGTTCATTTATGCATAATTAATAAATCCCTCTTAACATTTCTCAGGAATCTTCTCCTCTTATTCATTTTGCATTGGTTTTCCTCTTTTAGAGGAATCCCATTGAATATTTCCTCTGTCTTTTAAGCGCTTGGTTTTGAAGAACTACAGAACAATTCTTTACCGAGATGTATTTTATCCTGTCTTGCAGAGAAATATGAAAGAGATGAAATCTGTGCTCCTGTGTTTGATATCCACGGACAACAGCTTATTGACTTACCCCTTCAGAGTTATTTTAGCTCGGCATGATTTACTGAAACCACACTCAGCCAGAGCCATTTTCCTTTGAGAAAAAACAACCACATTTAAAATCCTTTGCCTCGCTAATTCACAGGGGTAAAACTTGAGATGAAATACGAGTAACAAGCACAATACTTTGGTATGAACCAGCTAGCTTCCCTAACTTATTTACCTTACGTTCTATGTTGCTTGAACATTTGACTTAACATTTTGTGTTGTAACAGTATCTTAACAAGTGTTTGAATCAAGTGTATAAATAATAAGAAAAATAAATTTTACTTTTTAAAAAGATTCATATTGTTAACTGATCACTTGCCAATAATATACCAGAAAGTGAGTGTCTCCGAACAATCTGTATTCATGGAATAAATCGAAACCACAAAGCCTATACACAGCCCAAAAGGAACCACCTGCTACCTTAGCTGTAATGAGGTATAAAGCAATTCCATCCACTACAGCAAGGCAAGGGCATAAACGAAGTGCACATCTACCATCTGTTATAAAAATTACAAAACTAATAGGTTCTTAGTTTTTCCGTGATAAAAGAAATACAAACTATTCGGACTAACTCCAGATCAAGGAATACTGAATTTATCCTAATTGGTTTCTAGAGTAATAATGCAGACGCTGAATACATCTGTTCGTGCATATTTCATTGAGCACCTTCCAAGGAAGGTATAGATAAATGACCACAGAATTTCAAGCGGCGAAAATAAATTGCCATGCAAGGTTGGAAGCATTTAACCGTGGAAACAAGTGAATAATTGTTGTGGTCACTAAGAAAACAAAGGACGAACACGGACAATTAATATATTTATGCTATCTCCAATGAGACGATAAGGTTATTGAGGTAACCTCCATTAACTAAGCATTTAGAATAAGTATTTTAAAAATCTACAAATATCGGGTGGAAGGGAACTTATTACATTCCTTCTAATATGTGCTTCATAGAAACATTACAAACAAAAAAAGTCTAACGGCACTTTGTTTTTTGGTCAGCCGATTTCGAAAAAATAAATGGGTTTTGTCCAAATTGGATGCGTAATTCCAGAAGAATGAATGAAGATAATAGTTTGTTACTTGCAAGATGCGTAGAATAACTTATTTCTGACATAGCTTCGGTAGGAATTATGGGACATCACAATCTGCAGTGTTGCCAGCTTGTTTTCGACAAAACTAAAAGATCTCCGTAGGAAATGGTCAGAGACAAAAACGTAAGATATAAAATGCGTTACAAATAGCGAGATCTATCACTGGTTTAAATTAATGACTTCCCTTCCATCCTGTATACACAATAGGCACAAAATGCTATTTATTCCACGTAAATGTAACACAACTGACACAGAAGCATGGCCTGTGCGCCATTGCTGGACACTAAACGCGTATGGCACTTGAATGTACTGTTTAGACAGGCAGAATTTTAACAAGAACTTTTAACGCAAGACACACGAACTAAAATTTGTACTCTATTCGCATCAGTGCGATAACTTTTTTTCTCATTCTATTGTTACCATCTTCGGTTCTGTGTCCAGTCAAATGGCAAGTTATCTTTCTATTTGTGTATGCTTATTAAATCGACTAGATTTGATTAGAATTTATTTACAATTCATTATGCATTTTGAATTACTCATTTTCAGCGTTTCTTCAAATTATGAGTCATCATACTTCTATATTTCCCAATGCGTCATCAATTTACACCATTGCTTGTGTTGGCAGCCTTGTGCGTTCTTTGATCTGAGTAATCGATTACTGTGACAGCAGTAGACATGAATATGGATGAAAATGAATTCCAATAGCCGGACGAAATTTTGAAAGCTGCCGAGAGCTTTCAGTGGAACGCTACCAAAACACACAGAAAATGAAATCGATTCATTGAATAATGTAAAGTAAAGAAATGAGCGAATCCCAAAAAATGAAAAATCTACGTCATCACTGCAAATGTCGAGTCTATTAACATTCTATTTGTTGCGTGCGCGCACGTGTGGTGTGCGTTTGAACATATCTCAGAAACAAAATGTGGAATAATTAGCAAACTGGATATTTAAGATCAGTGTCTCCCAAAGCTGCGAAAGCAATATTTTCAATAAAAGCCCCCTTTCCCCAAATTATTATCCTTTACATGGAAAAAGTTCAATGTATTTCAATGTATTTTTGAAAGTTTTCCCCGATATTTATTATTGGTTCGAATTTTCAAATAGGTACTTCGCAACTTTTTTAACTGCTAAAGTCGTCTTGTTCGCTTGTTTCTCGTGTTTATGCAAAAGGGGTGAAATTTAAAAGTCAACTTTGAAAGAACTGACTATTGCTTCAGCTGTGTATCCTCTACGGAATGCGTAATACAATTATTCTGGAAACGTTTATCTCGATTAACATGAAGAATAAAGAGGAAAAGGCGTTTGTAGGAACGGTTTCTGGAAGAGTAGGTAAGAAAGTCATACAATAAGACGAAATATATCTCGTTTTACTTTTTGTTTGGAAACAAGTGAATTTCATTCATAGCCCAACTTCACTGAGATACATTTTTAATATTTTGCCAGCTTCTACGCTAGGTTTCCTTCCGATTTGTGGCACTCGATTTAAGTATTTGCATTAATTATTCAGTTATTACGGTTCACCGACAACTCTGGGGAAGTTGATCGTGCTTGTTTTGCTTCCGATGTCTGGATCTGATGAACATGTCAAGCATGTCTGTCTTTGGTCGTTATGTGGTTTAATGGAGATGGAGTCTTTGGAATTAAACTCGATATTCAGCTGTTCCTTGGTGCTTCCCTTGTGTGTGCCCTAAATTGATCAAGCTAAAAGCGGCGACTGCATCCGGTCTCCTTGCCCAGATTCTCCTTATCCACAGTTCTCACTTGTGAATCAAATTGCTTTGTCCAACTGTAACATTCATCCAAAACAATCAATTCCATCTTATTTCTCTCGTATTACACATACACTACGTTTGGCGGGAATCTTTACAAGGTTATTTTTTAAAAGATCCTTTGTAACACTCACGCGCCTTTCTCTAGTTATTATTAGAGCTCGGATTTCAAAATTTTAACTTATTTTTTCCTTATGTAATCAACACATTTCAAGACATACATATATTTGTTTCAAGATTCCTGAAACAGAATATGTGATTGATTAACAACTGAAAAGACCTAAAATAACAAACAGCTAAGTGGTAAAATGAATGGGATATCACGCTAAAACGCAAAATAATTTATTACAAGTATAGCATACTGGTTAAAATTGAAACTAAACATAACCTCAAATTTTATGGCCACAGTGTCAGGACTGTAAACATAAAATCTTATGTACATAAATATAAAATAGACAACCCACTTTGCCCATGTAACAATGACGAACATGCTATACACTATTTAATACATAATTGCGCACTATTTGAAAGAGAAATATACATTCTAAAAGCGGTACTTTTAAGGACAGAAAATTGGCCAGTGAAAAAAAGACAAACTACCATAAAAATTTAATCAGATTTTTTAACAATATAAAATTTAAACTTGAAGTGAAACAAGTTACCCAGATTTAATCCACCTAAATTGCCCAAATACCTACAACAACACAACCATTTGTATAATATATTGAAAGGTAAACCTATGCATGTACTCACCAGTAATGGAGCATGCAGCTTAAAAAAAAGTAAAAATAAATAAAAACAGCTGTTCTGCCTTCTTCAAATAATGTTATTTTGTTACTTTCTTATTGAACTTCATCATAACATCATTTCTACTATACCGTAAGCAGTAGATCGAGTTACTTCCCAAAATACAGTCCTTACGTACATTAACACCACAGAACATTAACATACATTTGTGTTCTACACCACGAACTATTCTCAACTGGAAAGTGCAAGCCTGCCAGTCAATGATGCTCTAAATACGACTGGCGATGTATCCAGAAAATAAATGCCTAGATCATGCATATTCGTTTAAGCTGTAGAACATTCTTGAACGCAATCGTGGCTTTGAAGATATGAAAGTCATTAATTCAGCATTACAGGGAGAAAACCATTCAGAAAAATTATCCCTAGAACCTCTGTATTAGCATTTGTGGTGTACGCTCCAATGTCATATTCCGTTGTAAGAAATATTTTCAATATAAGAATGAGTTACGTAATAATATAAAACGTTTAGGCCAGAAAATTCGGATGCGTATCTACTACAATGCCAAACATAACCTAAAAATAAACAATGAAATGTATTAACATATTTTTTATGGACACCTTTGGCAATATACGTAAAGTTTTGTGAAAAAGGATCATAAATATATCTTACAAAACACAGACAAGCGTAAAATTACTGGTGCCTGAACCTATCCATCAAGCAATGCCTTAAAAAACTATTTTAAGCACATGAGAAACCTGAAAATCCGGGCCCTAGTTATTACATCTTGGTATAATCTCGTACACTTTGTAGTATTCATATGCAATATTTTTCTATTCAAGTTACATCAGTCATGATACTTTTTGGATACAAATACTCAAATTTAGCCATATGAGCTTCAGTAAGGAAAAATACACATTTGTTCGAATATCGTAAATATGTGATTTCTACGTCTTCCCGATGACACTTATTTTACAGAGAAGGAAATTTCCAACGCATAATTCGTTTCCAAGGATATCCATATCAACTAGCATAAATTTGGTGGCTGTAATAACATATATAGGTCGCGCGTTACTTCTTGACGAATGAAAATTTTATATGAAAGGTTGAATGCGAGTCTCTACTCAGCTTTTGCGGGAACGAGAGAGAGAAGGTACAGTCTGCAGTGAGATGACGCGCATGCTTCTGAGCTGAAGTAGTACAACACTACAAATCAATTTATGACACTTGCAGTAATATCAGCCACACGTATTATACACTATACCTCTATAACTGTTTCCACTTAACTTTCTTGCATTTATTCTATTCCCGACATCTCTCCCTCGTCTGAATTGCTATTTTCGTTGCATGCATACATACATCCGTACCGCACAAAACTTCTGCAGTCGACTGTATACACAAACGCGACAGAGGAAAACAGAGGTGTCTGTTATCGTAGCATAAACATTTGCTGACCTGTTTATTAAGGGTAGGCTCACTCATTGGATTTCTGCTCAAGGTCATTCGTCAAGAACGAACGCGCAACCTATACAATAGGCACGAAAGTAAAATACAACCCAATTTTCCACACCCCTTCAATATCTGCACCTTCATAAAACCCGTCTCTGACTTCAAGTTGTTTTTGTTATTAGTACTATTACTATTATTACTATTATTGTTATTATTATTATTATTATTATTATTATTATTATTATTATTATTATTATTATTATTATTATTATTATTATTACTATAACATTGAATGTCTATTATTGTCTATATAATTTTGTAACAATCGGCTTTAAGTCGCGGCATCATTCATTAAACAAGAGACAACGCCTCCTAAATTTTAGTTGAATCTTACTAAGCCATCATAATGATTGTAACTACTATATTGGCAGCATTGCGTTCCCAGAAATCCGAGATAACGATGCGCAAGTTCATTAGACATTTTTTCTTCTGTTACGTATTCCACCGAAAAATTCGATAAAGAGATTTCACCGGAAATAAACGTTTTGAGACCCCCTGAATAAAAGAAAAGCATTTTTAGAAAGAGGTCTGTGTCTATATATCTGTCTGTGAACAGCATTACTCAAAAATAAAAAATCGGTTTATTACTAAACTTAGTATTTAAGCTTTCAACTTCCAAGAAGAGAATGGAGTGTCAAGGGACCAGTTCTTAGAAAATTTGACTATCGCTTAAAGGCTATTATGTTCTCCTATTCTCATTCTACCTATAAGAAAATACCTAATAAGAGAATTTCTGCAAACATCTCTATCGATTAACATCAAGCAGATAGAAGAAAAAGCGCATATAAACTAAGAATGAGTGGAGTAAATTATGTGTGTGCACACATCAAAATGTGTATGAAATGTATAAATAACTGAGTCTCGGAAATGGGACAGACTCACTTCCTCCAGACTGTTCCTCGATTCTGTAATAATACGCGTCCCACTCAGACCTTACTAATGAGCCCACGTGGGGAAAAAAGAAGAATCGCCCCACAAGGCTTATAGATGCCGCATGACAGTTCAATCTGGGGAAAATTAAAGATGTAGCAACGAATACTTGGAAAACAAGAGAATGCTTCAAAAATATTATTTGACGTATATTGAATATTTCAATTAATTATTCTGAATCCTACATTTGTTGTTGAGTAGCTTCTTTTTATCTCATATGGTTTTTCAGCTATACAAATGTATGTAAGATTTATCTTACGTTCCAGAAAATTCAGCCACTATCGATATTTTAACAAAACCACCAAATTTATGTAAGTGGAGAATCAAGAATTTTCCATGAAATTTTGATACTAGTTATTTATGTAACTACTGTGTAATCTGATTGTGACACGAGTAGGTAAATGTTTAGCGCACGAGCAAAAGTAGACGCTCTAATTTTTACGAGTGTCACAATGAAAAGATTATACACGTGTTACATACACGTTTTATGCAGTTCCAGCATTAAAATACATAAAAAAACAACAAATAAATTTGCTAAATGTAAAATTATAATGTATCAGAGATCACAGATGTATGACGTAATACGATTGCTAAGCAGATGTTTATTTGTATGAACACTTACAGAAGAAAATGGAAGGTAATAATAAAACTATTGAAAATACGGATTGTAGTTCGCTCGACATTTTGAACGAAGTCAAGAGTGCTGAGAGTTTAATATTTACCAAGGAAAGTGAGTATACAAAGTAACGTAGGGTCTGATTAATATGTATATTGTTGTTGGTTTTGGATTTTAAAATAAATGTAATGACATGATGCTTATGTTTGAATGTTGCTGCACTCGCGAGAGTGAGTTCAGGTTTTCTTGCAGGCACATTGGAGAAAATTGTTGTGGCGGTGCTGACGTCATCGCTGTCTTGTCATGGTAATTACAGCATTCATTTTCTGACACTGGTAATTTCGCACGTCATAACAACTCGTTTTAATGCTAGAATTGCATAACCAATGTTTGGATGGAATGAAACATTTTCTTCATCTATAGCAGGTAAGCGTTGAGAAAATAAAAATATCTGGTGGGTTACATTCACAAGCCTCTTTTATCCACTGCTGTTTATTTTTATACCTCTAACACAAAATGTTCTTACAAAAGCTTGTTTTTCTGCCTGTTTAATCAAGATATCCGTTTGCAGAAATGGCTTCATTATCAAGTCAAGGGAGATAGGGCTCAAAGTGATTGTTACAACTCTAAAAGTCGGGTTCGTTGCTATATATTGGCTTGAAAATTCAAGTTTGTTTGTACGTGATCACAAAAAAGAACGGTGCCTTAACACCAAAAGAGGCAAAAGGATTGGAAAAATTAAATAATGGAAAAGAATATTTAGAAATGTTCAAACAACACTAAAACATGTTTTTATATAAACTGTATATTAACAAGATCTACATTTTTGTGCGGTTAGTTTCACTGTTTCTCTTGAGATTTACCAGAAACACAAAATTATACAAACATCATTTGCATTTTATTTTATTAAACTACCCTTTACATGGAAAGATCTTGTTAAAACATACAATTTATGTCCAAATAATTTTTTTGTACAGTGAACCATTTCGGAGATACTCCTTGTTATTTGTGTGAGTTTTGGAATACTTAAAACTTTCGTCAAACAGAAGATCGTTATTGATTTTTTATATCTTAACCGAGAAAAGGGAATGGAATGTCAGAACTTTAAAAGATTTGACTATCGCTCAAAGCCTACTGTATAAGCTTGCACCTACAAGAAAATAAGCAGTAAGACAATTTCTACAGAAGTTTAGCTCAACTAACACGAAGAAGATAGAGGAATAGGAGTTTATAAGAATGTTAGTATAAGAGTAGAGAAAGTCATGTGAGTGCAACACATCAGAGTTTTATGAAACCTCACAACGCATAAAGTCGTGGACATTTTTGTGTTTTAAGGTGAGCTAAGAGATAATGATATACTATAACCTACTGTTGATAACCAGTATCTACGTCGTTAGTTAACGAATGAGATAATTATAAAGTAATTAATGTTTGGCAAAAGAACAGTCATTTGCAGAAATTTTGTTAGCATGATCTCAAACAACAGCAATCAGCGCTGTGAGAATAAAACATGTTCTCTCACTCTGTCTTGGAAATGACATAACATCACGCTATGCTTCTATCAACGCTCATAAACTGATGCATTATTAGTAGTTTATTTTGAAAGCTTTTAAATAAAGATTAATGTAAACAGAATAGCAAAAGCACTACGTTTCAGATGTCAAAGGCTTGGGACTGAAATAATGCAATACCATTGATAAACTTTATGGTTTGGTTAAACTCGGGTGAATTTTAAAAAAATAATTATATAAACTATTCTTAGCATTGTACCGATTTAAATTCAGCTTTACATTTGTAGACAAACGTGCTTTAAATTGCTACGTTTAATATTTCACAGTGTGTCGTCTAACATAGGTAAATTTTAGTTGGTAACGAACTTCTTTGGTATCAGATGAAGGTTCACTTTTGCTAATGTAAAATGAGATGATGATAGGAAATGAAATTCTTGGAGGCGGACTATAACAAACCACGCTCAGTATTATATCTAATTACTTACTACGTTACATTTCGATCGCTTAAATAGACTGATTTGTTCATTACGTTGGTGGGCTTAACGAGTATATGAATTACCTATACTGAAAATCCGACCTATTATTGGGAAGTGCCCCCTTATTCTGCGATCTGTATTACCTACTCTATTTTTCCCTCCTAGTCTCGCAAGCGGGTTTCTTTATAATCTCTATGTTGCTTGTCGATTCCTAAAGTAAAACCGCTATAGGAACGTTTCTAAAGCTAGGTTTTTCAATTTGATGTAATTCATTTGCGCTTGCCGCTGAGAAAGTCGCCATTATGGTTATTTTCAGGTGTCTCTCTACTTATCTTCTACAAACAATTCATACAATTTTCCATATGATTGAAATGGAAATGCAACGTATTAATTACACATGGTTTTCTCTGATCTTCTATCTTCCTGTGATATTTGTGATAGTGGTGCTTTTGCATAGTTTCTTCCCGTGTTTATTGTATTTACTTTTTGTTCTTTATAGTATCCTAAGAGTTTTAATTAACTCTTCGTTTAACTGTATTACGTGATATTTTTAAAATATATCCAAGAAACACAAGGCTATTGGGTAAGTGCAACCTTAACCTAAAAGTTTCAAACAAATTGTCAAACTATGGGCAATGCCCGGTATTTCAACTAATATTCTAATGAAAATAATTATGTAACATCAAAGTTTGGCGTCACAGACGATAGATGTGCTATGTCCAAGTGTTTCTTTACCATCCTTGAAACTTAGTGGCTTGCATTGTGTTACACTCTATATAAGTGCTTTTTCAAAGACAGAAACGACAGAAAATTCGTTTTTATAGTGACTGCCATGGTTAGAGGTAGCCATTGTTATAAGTATTTTCGAGGAAAATATTATAACATTGTCCTTTTGTATATTATTAGTGTAGACTGTGTGTTGTACGTACAATGGTTCTACTTATTCCATGCATAAAGGCTTCCAACGCGATGCCTGTAGGTGCTATGTGCCATAAAAGACTCAATTTTGGATTTATTCCACCAGAAGCAGTTTCCTCATCAAATTAATTTAAATTCCATTAAGAAAGAACAAGCTATGCAAGCAACGCGACGGCGCCTATTCCCGCATGGATGGAGTTCAATGCAGGATCCTTGCGAGGTTTGTTAGGTTACGTTTAATTTTTGCACTTGAAATTAATAATTAATTATCCCATCTATTCATGGCACCAGCAGCAGTTATTTCGCTCTCTCTCTCTCTCTCTCTCTCTCTCTCTCTCTCTCTCTCTCTCTCTCTCTCTCTGAACACTGTCGTTTAAATCAACCAACAAGGCACGCTTGCTGATTTTTCTACGGAATAATAACGCAGGATTTTGCGCAGTTGACTGCGTTCTTGTTCTTTTCGCATGAGAAATAATAATTAAAAGCTCTGTTTCTTTCGCTGTATGTGCTTTAAAATATGATTTAATTTCCATAATCTAACCCCTACTGAATATCTGTGCCACAATTTCAAAATGATATCGTTATCATTTCTTCTCAAATTGTATATGTGATGTTTGTGCACAAACAGCTTGCACACAGGGTCGGTCTGGGTGGCTCAGTTGGTTAGACGCTGGCCTACTGTTCCCAAGGTCGCGGGCTCAAATCCGGCCCAGGCCGATGGTTTTTAAGTGTGCTTAAAAACGACAGCTCCATGTCAGTAGATTTACTGGCATGTAAAAGAACTCCTGCGGGACAAAATTCCGGCACACCGGCGACGCTGATGTGATCCTGGCAATTGACAGCGTCGTTAAACAACAAAATATTTTTTTTTTTAAACTTGCACACAGGACGACATGAAATTGAGTTTTATTTACGGACACTAACTGCTATGGTCCTCAGCGACCCACTCTAAATTGGGCGTGAAAGATCGCTTAATTTTCCCAGAAGACTCTTTATTAGGCTCGAGGTTCTTTTAAGCCCCGTAAATCTCTTACGCGGGACAACCGTCTTTATTTCCCTTCCGGAGGAAGCCATGCTAAGGACTTTTAGGCCCCAAAAGTACCACTGCCCTAAGCCGGGTTTAAACCTATGACCTGTGTGACCAGACGCTAGAACGTTACCCCTACACAACAAAAGAGCATTTATAGAGGATGCTTTCTGAATTAAATGTTATAAAAATAGTAATGTTCATAACCATAAAAGCAGAAAAACAAACATCTTTATAACAGAAACTAACTATAGGTCCAAATATGGTTTACAGAGTATTGTGATTTCACCTTATAAATCATTTACCTCATAAAATAACATCTCTACAACTATTTCACTTTTCAAATATTTATTTCCTTTTAGTTCCCTTCCAGCTATGGCCTTACTCAATACAAATTAACATAAGTACACCCAAAACTTTTTTTTGCCACATCAGCTTTCTCAATTAGCGTTTTAAAACTCTAAATGTTACTCTGCCTCCTTGGCAACGTGACGTCAGCCAAAGAGGATGTAATTTATGGGATGCTTTCTACAGAAGCTCGGGGTATCTATGTCACAATATGTAGATACATAAATATTTTGATAATTAATTTCTTTACAATTTACTATATGTCTTTGAAGTTTTATATTCTTCTGCCTTGTTCATCTTATGACGCTTGTGGTGGGCAGAGGTGGGGACGCAGCGGTCAGGCGGTAGATATTGAGGCACGTTAGCGTGGAGCCAACTCCCTGGATGATGGAGAAATAACTTTCTTATGAAATTTAAAATAGATCACTCATATTCACTATAATGTAAAGAAATCCCCTGAAAATTGTATTATTAATCCCCTATTTCATCATCGTCTGTTGTTCGATGCAATTTTCTTTCGATAGTTCAATATAAAAGTTCAATTAGTTTTGTCATCTAATAAATTAATTTTAGGACGTGCATGTGACTGGAGATGTTGGCTAGAAGCACTCAATAGCACTAAGCACGGATAACACACATATTGAATGTAGACGTAATTTTACCTCTTAGATTGCGTTCCCCAAGGAAGCGAGATTCATTGTGCTCCAATTACTCGCACACAAAGGACAGCAAAACGTAATTAAATACACAAACAAACACGTACACACCCACGAGTGTCTTTCTTCAACAAACAACAAAGCCGATGCTGTAAATAAAGCTTCGAATCTCATTGTGTTTCGGCACAAAGGAATGCGTTTCAAAGCTCATCAACTGATGCAGAGAAAGAAAACAGAATGTGCTGTGCAAAGATGAATATCAATTAGAACACGTGTACTCTCAAACGTATCCGTGATAAATGACTATCTTAGTTTATAACCAAGCTTTTCAATAAATTATAAGTTCTTTAATGTCGTCTTGTGACAGTAAAGATCCCGAAAGGGGATCTTTGTTTCTTTCAGTATTCCTCCCCCCCCCCCCTTTTTAACGAGTAGAAACGTTTTATCAGGAGCGTAGGATAAGGCAAGTTAGGTTAAGGACAGCTGAAAGCAAAACTATCGATTTCCGTATGTTGAATCGAATAACAATTACTTCAGTTTAGAAAAATAATATCTCGGACACGAGTGAAACTGGTATGCAATTTACAGCGCCGGAAATTTCTAAAAAAAGCATACGATGTCACGAATAAGTTGTTGCTAATTTCACAGTTGAAGGCGCAACTATCGATTCTCGTATGTAGAATAGAATGACAAATGCATAACTAAAATATCGCACACCAGTGACGATAACGTGTAACATAGAATATTAAAAACATGTTATAATTGTTTTAAAATTAGACACATAGGGCAGCATAAATAGTCGTATGAAGCTAGAGTATAATGTCAATTAAAATGCTCGTATGAATATTATGAAACTCGCATCTTAAATGCTGCCGTTATGATGTCGACCCATAATATACTACAATAAACAACATGCATGTCAATAGTAGGTACATTACGCAACGAGACTATAATGGTAGTAATTAAGACGCGAGCCTTTTAATTACCATTATAGTTAAGTTTCATACGACAATTTATGCTCGACCATATACCTAATTTTATAGTTGAAATATTGTAAAACGTACACTCACCAGGTACAATGACTACATATTGCACCAGCTCATATTTGGAGTTCTGCGCACGCGCTAAACGATCGATTCGTTTCCAGCACGTCCCAGATGCATGATGAAAATGATGACCTTGGAGTGTTACGTAACATTGAAAAATAGAAGGCAAATTGAATATATTGGATTTCAGACGCAACTTTATTTCATGTATAAGTTATTTATTGCACAATTAATGAAATTAATTTGTGGGAGTGTGCTTAGTGCAATATTCTTGGAAGTTGATGCTGTATTGAGGTTAATTTGTATGTTTTGTGTAAATTGCATTTACTTCTAAGTAAAAGGCGGAGTAAGTTGCATCTCACTGTCAGTATGTCCGACATTTTAGCGCTTTCTATACTAGCGACAGTTGTGTTTCCAGAATTAATCGATATTGCGCTTTGCCATTGCTGCAATAGAATTGTCTGATTGGTGGAACACCTGTCCTTTGATGAAAGTTTGAACTTAAGGAGGCCCATTAAAGAATCGCTATCAGACTTATAATTAATAAATTTGGTTATGGTCGAGCATAAACAAAATTAATAAATTAATAAATAAAGTAAGAAAGTATCTTTATAATACTTAGAGCTATGGTATTTATTACTATAAAGTTATAAAAATAGCTGATGTAGGGCAGAGAAAGGTATGTGGATGTAACTGCTCAGATTTGTGAAGTATTTCAGCTAAAATGTGGTATCCTTGACGCATCACTATGGTTGCTTGTTTATGTTAGGAAGTAAAGGGATATTTTGTATAGTGTTTCCCGTACCACAGCGCCTAGAGCCTAGACGCTATCCAAAGTTCAAGGAGCGCAGGCAGGCAGGTGTAAGAGGGTATTACCGAAACACATTGCCGACACCCAAAACAAATGCTAATGGGCTGTCACCGCATCGCTCTTTGTCAGAAGGTCGTGATCCTTCACCTCTGGAGACAAAGACAACGTCTGTTTACTTTTTTCAAGTGCGCATTTTCCTCCAGGTAGTAGATATCAAAATGCGGGTTTCCCAGCCCATCAGCGTTACAAAAAATCTGCAGTGTTATAATATGGTAATGCGTCATGCATCATGTATGATGTGCTTCAAGATTATTGTTCTTCTCTGCGCAGTGTCAAAGGTTAAGGCTCAACGTTGTTCTTTTTGGAAGACATGTACACAAAAACCATGGATCGTTCATTACAGCGATTAATGCCAAGATCAGGAGGAAAGATAATACAGCAGTGACCTTCTCTTCTTCTTTACGCGACTATTTCTCCATCACATTTATTTAAGCCACTTTTGCACTACTTACTGAGTCACATTATTTTAAACTTTACCTTTTTCGAAACATCTGTGAAGCTTTATGCCCGAAAGGAATATTCTGGAAAACTATTCTGGACCTTTCTCGAAACCGCTAGAAATAAGGACATTATATATTAGTATGTATTACAGGCACAGAAACCTGAAGATAGTAGCGGGATTCGAAGTCGCAACCTGTTCATTAGGAACCTTGCCTACCCTTAATAAACAGGTCAGCAAATAGTTTATGCTACGACATTAAGCAACTCTGCTCGTTTTGCGATATTTCGAGAGCACACTTGATTGCAAAGTTTTGACTGGTACCGGTGTATGCTATTGCCAATGATATAATGAGAACTGGTATATGCCGACTATGCTGCCAAAAGCAAAAGGAAAACCTCTACATAGTCAAAGTTTGATAGTGTGATAATTTGCAGAGTAATGTACACAACATCCGACTGGCGTTCCTAATTCTGTGTGACATAGCACCTCTAAAGGCAATAAGTGACGCGCATCTAACCTCTTATTTAAAAATCTGATGTGTTGCACTCACATGACTTTCTCTACTCTTGTACTAACCATTCTTACAAACTCTTATTTCTATATCTTCTTTGTTGTTAGCTGAGACAAATTATCTTATTGCTTATTTCCTTGTTGGTGCAAAGGGAATGTTAGAATACAGTAGGCTTTGTGCGATAGTCAAATGTTTGAGATTCTGTTGTCTTTGCACACTTGACATAAAAAAAAAAAAAAAAAAAAAAATGAACAGCGATGATCCATTTCACGAAAGTTCTAAGTTTTCCGAAACTCACACACATAACAACGAATATCTCCGAAATGGTTCACCCTACAAGAAAATGTATTGAGACATAAATTGTGTATTTTAGCAAGATCTACATTTTTTGTATATTATGATTTGGTCTATCTCTAACGGTTTACCAGTTATGCAAAAGTCGTCCAAAGTAAATACGACTACAGGGGCTATAGCCAGAAAATTCAAGATATACATTTCATTTGTCATAAAAATATCTCAAACATATGACATTTTAATCAAAATCGTTAGAGCCATTTTCAAGAAAATCAAAATTTTCGAAAAATTTTCCATGTAAAGAGTAGTTTAGCGTGGGACTATTTTCTTCAAAATCTTCGTGTCGTATCCTTGAAAGACATTAAACTTAGATACCAAATTTGGTTTTTAACCGACTTTTCGTTTTTGAGTTAATCTGTCCACAGACTGACACACAGACAGTTTTCTAAAAATGCTTTTTTTTTTTTTTTTTTTTTTTTTTTTTTTTTTTTTTTTTTTGATTCAGGGAGCCTCAAAACATATATTCCCGGTGAAATCTCGACATCGAATTTTTGGGTGGAATACAATACTTCCCCTACTTACAAGTAGAGAAGGTAAAAATGTTATTCGTCACGAACTACAGTTGTGGATATTTATCTTAAAACAGCTATCAAGCATATATTCTTAAGATTTCTAATTCATAAGAGACGAGAGGTATTATTATTAATCATCATTATTATTATTATTATTATTATTATTATTATTATTATTATTATTATTATTATTATTATTATTATTATTATTATTATTATTATTATTATTATTATTATTATTGCACTTTAGGTACTATAGAGAGTTAAAATAACATTGAGCATTATAACGTTTATAATCCGTCTTACTGTCATGTGGGTGCCTATTCGAACAAAACGGACGGCGATTCGGGTGCACGCTGTACACCACAGCTTATTAGTTATGAATTTTTTCTACGGCAAGTTTTTTTATTTATACTTCGTGGTTTTCCCGGTAATTATTGAGAAGACTTCACACTCTATTCATTAAAATTTAGGATTAGTATTTTAATGTTCATCTTAATACCTAAAAGAGATAGAAATTTTGCTTCAAGAGCAACATTTGAGAATGTTAAAATATTTTCCAAGCAAGGGGTTTTTGAGGGAAACGTCGTGAACGTTTTCGCCTTGAAAAACGTTTAAAGATGATAGGCCAACACAAAAATTTGCCCTTATCAGCTTTTCGACACGCACACACACACACACACACACACACACACACACACACACACACACACACACACACACACACACACACACATTTCTCCATTTTTCTAAAGGTTAGGGAACCCCAAAACTTGCATTTCGGATGAAATCCCTATATTAGAATTTTCGATACAGAGTAATATTCATCTGCGTACCACAGGTAAGCAGCAGAGAAGTAAAAAATTGGGTTCTACGTACATTTATATGCATATATAACAGTCATCTAATTGTTTCTCCCTTAGTCAATGTTCGAAGCTGTAATATGCTATAGTTTTCACATTATTTCCTTCTAGATTTTTAAGCGTCATTTAGACCGGTTAAAACATTCTTGAACGGTTTGTAGACAAAAGCAATGAGAAAACTACTTAACTACAGAGACTCTCTGCTTTGGCTGGCTAGATTTCAACACAAGTGTGTGTGTGTCTACAGCGCCACTCGTTTATTATAAGATTTCATAAAACAAAGAACGCTCAAAGCTTTTACCGCGAGCGGCAGGCGTTGCATTAAAAGAATGAGAAATAAATTTAAATAAATGAGAAAAAGAGAAGGTTCGGTTTCTTCTGTTTGCATTTCCTTCATACTTCAGTAACATTGTAGTGATTATCTTCTTTTCTTCTTCAGTGTGTTACTTTGAACTGTTTTCTCTCTAATTATGGAAATTGTGCACTCAGATCGACAGAAGGGGTTCTTTTAGTACATTCTTCAAACACTAGATGACTAGAACATGAAACAGCGGAATGGGGATAAGCTGTCGTTAAATATGATTCCAAAAACTGAAATTCTTTTACTCAGACATGGGGCTTAAGACGATATTTTGCGTTTTCTACGCAATGTACTTTCGAAATACAGTTTGCTGCAAAACTACGTCATCAAGGACGCAATGCTATCGTCTGCCAATGTTTGCCATGACGACCAAATTCCTTATCACTATATCAATTATGTAAACTCTGCTTAGTTATACTGACATTCAGTAAAACAAGAATAAAGAACTGCTATTTGGAATATGATGTATGGTAATATGAAACCTCAGAGACGAGCTACTTATTTTTTTAATTTATTTAATTTTACTTTCTCTGTTACGTATAGAAAGTAGGGCAAGTACTGTATTCTACCCAACATTTCGATGACGAGATTTTACCGGAAATATATGTTTGAGGCCTGCTAAAAAAAAAATTAGAAAAGTGTGTGTGTGTGTGTGTGTGTGTGTGTGTGTGTGTGTGTGTGTGTGTGTGTGTGTGTGTGTGTGTGTGTGTGTGTGAACATTTAGTTAAAACCACTGCTGGTATCCTTTTAAGGATGCGACACACGACTTTGAAGAAAATTCCCCCACCCTAAACTACTCTTTAATGGAACATTTTCGAACATTTTGATTTTCTCAAAAATAGCTCAACAATTTTGACTAAAATACCATATTTTTAAGATATTTTTATCATAAATGAAATGTATATTTTGAATTTATTGGCTATATCCTACACGGTCCTGTTTACTTTTGATGAATTTTGCGTAGCTGGTAATAAACCGTAAGAGATAGACCAAATCTTACGACACAAGAAATGTAACTTCGTTAAAACTTACAATTTATGTCCAAATGCATTTTTGTGGGGGATCCATTTCAGAGATATTCCTTGTTATTTGTGTGAGTTTTGGAATACTTTCACTTTTCTCAAATGTAAGGTCATTATTCACTTTTTTATTTCTTGGCCGTGCAAAGAGAACGGAGTTTCAAGCCTTCATACAGCGACCAGCTATAAAAGATTTGAATGTCGCTCAAAGCCTACTGTATTGTACAAATGTTTATCTAGACCAACATGAAGATAGAGGAATAAGAGTTTGTAAGAATAGTTATATTTTGAAATGGATATATTTCAAAATTATTAAATTTAAAATAAAAATAAAAGGATCACTAAAATTTTAAACACTAAATACATGTTAACCAAAACTTAAAATTAAATACGGGAAATAAGCAAAATAGGTAGCTGGTTTCCTGTTACTGCTACTGTTTACTGTTTACCCCTAACTACGATAAAGAAATTATATTATCGGTAGGTAGCCAATAAAAACTGCTAGTAGCCGGCAGTAACTATTAAAATAATGTATTTCCATAAAATTCTTGTTGTGTGTAGTAGTTAAAGATATTTACACCAAAATAAAGGAAGGTAATTACGTTGTATAGTTTTGATTAAAAACCTTAAAGCTGCTGATATAATCTCATCATTCTTACAAAACTGCTGCATTCTTTGCTTTTTAGATGAAATACAAAATCGTTTTTCACTGATAAAATCAACTGCCCTGGTAAATGCCCTTTTAGAGTCCGAACAAGCGTTGAACCTTATCTGAGACAGACCCACTTTCCTTGGACAGAGAAACAGCCTATAGCCCATATATAAGATACATAATATCTTAGACACCATGGCACCACCAAAGTTTCCTTGGTGCGTTTATCGCCTGTTCTCTTTGTGTAGCTATACTGTAGTGCGAGCATGATGGGGGAGAGTAAGGTTGAGACATGGCTACATTGAAAACGTTTATGGGCCTTTTCTGTCACATTTACTAAGTTTGCACTGTTTGAAAGATAGTTATGTTGGAACAATAGCTTCCTTCCCCTTGTCGGTATTTCTGCTTGAGGGGTAAAATGTCCTGCCCCGACAGTTCTTTTTCTCTATTTTGCTAGTGTTTAATGTCGTTCTTACAGCATCACAGGCGGTGAACACATATATGAAGTTCTTATTGGGAAAGGAAATTTATTAAGACTTTGAGAATGATACTGAACAAATGGCAGAGGAAAATGTCAGTAAGCACTTTTGGAAAACAAATAAGACATTAGGAGGGCACTGAAAAAGGATTAAACCAATCAAAACTACAAGATGATTGTCAAAAAGAGACGCATTTTAGATACATTGAAAATATATTATGGAAGAGAAATTTGAAGACACAAGAAGATACAATAAACTGGATAGAAAATGAATGACATAGAAATATAAATAGAAGATGAGGAAATTGAAGAAGTATATAATCCTAAATGATGAAAGTGATATCAGCGTGCATGAGGCAACTCAAGCACTAAAAATCACACAACGATTTCCATCTCGAATTGATGATAAAAATGGGTATGATTAGTGCATATTATAACCGTAAAAAAATTAAATCAAAGTGGTAAAACACTTTACGAATTTTAAACCAGTATTTGTTTTTAACTTCTCTACAGCTGGTAGTAAGCAGGGGAAGCATTGTGTTCAACCCAAAAATTTAATACCAAGATTTCAACGAAAATACAAGTTTGGAAACTCCTTGAATAAATTAAAGAAAGGCATTTTCTGGGAATGTTGTCAGAAGTCGTCTTCGTTCTGGATAAATTTTGCGTAACTGGTAAACCGCAAGAAATGTAGACCTCGTTAAAACACATAATTTATGTCGAATAAACTTTTTGTGGAGTGAAAAATATCACAAATATTCCTTCTATTTTTTTGAATTTTCCAAAACATTTTTTTCCTCAAATGGGAGTTGTAAGTTTTTAATGTCCTGAAAATGCAAAGGAAATTATACATTATTTTAATCGTCTCCTTTTGAAAAAATATCCCCAAGTATATCCTACTGTACACATTAGCTGAAAGTGGTTTGCACATGGGAAGTGCATGCTGTGATTTTGTGAGAGGGAATTACATAATCTACTGAAGAAAGGAATAATGCCCAGACTTAATCTTACCCAGAAGAACAAATGGATGTCAGGAGCACTGATGGTGCATTAATGATGGGGTTTACAACCAGAGAAAGAGGACGGGGATGATGCAATATGAAGAAAGAAAGAAGTTACCACACCCAGGCTTTAGCTGGAAAAGAGGGTTGAAAAAATGGCAGCAAAAACTACCCGCACGTGATTTAGAACAGTTTCTGTGAGCCAAGGTGCCGACTATGTTGTGTAGCCTTACGTTAAACTCATTTCAAGCTGGAAAATTGAGAGCAAGGGCAGTAGCAGCATCGAGCTTCAAAGGGCAAGGGTTGTTTTGATTCTTTCATAAGCCATTAGCTTCCTAACTACACAGTTCCTGTCCTTTGAGGACAGTCTTTCATCACTGCTAGAGGAAGTCTGCGTAGGCGCACCTTTCACCCAGGACATCACGCTTAGGTAAGCAAAGAAGTATGCGAGCTATTCCATATCCTAGACTAGAGTAACGTCAAATGTATCAAACTACCTCAGTCGTTTTAAATTTTATAAAATTCAATCTACTTATCTTTTCTAAACAACAATAATTAGCAATGCTTCTTTCTACGGTATACTTAGATTATTTGCCAACAAATGGCCTTGCGCCATATTAAAACTCTTTCCTGCATTAAAGTCTATCTCCTGCGGTTTCTTAGTTATACAAAATTCACTCAAATTGACAGGCTATTCATAAAAATTTAAGATATTTTATTACTCATATAAAAAGTGAAATATATGATAATGTGACGCCGTCCCACGGCAGGGGCAACACAACAAAAGACGGCCGGGAGCCGGGCTGCCCCATCCCACTAGTGCGGCGCGTAACAAAGACGCTCGAGGTCAGTCTTCCCCATACCAATATTTTGTTTTCGAATTATGTTACATACAGACACACCGATCGTTTTCCAAAACTTTTTGTTGATTTTCAGTGAAATTTCAATAGTGATTTTTTGGGTGGAATGCTTTACTTTACTTAAAAAAGGTCGGGGGTAGAGAAAGTAAAAATGTCTGACATTTTACTATCCGACTACTAGAAGAAGCGACAGGTATCTGAGGATGAGTGGGGGTTTCAATTGCTAAACCTGGCAATGCTTAACGTTATTCCAGAACTTATGCTACCAACTTAAGGTACTTTGTGATTACTACTGGTAACAAAATGTCTGAGCAATTTTTAAAACAAATTTATATTAAAATCGGGTATTATAGCTTGTCATGTTTATAAAGGTAATATTTAACATTATTTAACTATTTGTTTTTTAATTTTTTGCATGAATCACATTATACCGACGAGACGGTACTTTATGAACACCTTCACATTTATTGTTTCTCAAAGAGACCAAAAATGGAAACTTTGAAACAATTATGCAATAACTATAAACTGCACGCGTTTAATAAAACAATCTGATGCACTACACTCACATGACTTTCTCTACTCCTGTGCTATTCTTACAAACTCGTATTCCTAATTACTTTATTTGTGTTAGTTGAAATAAACAGTTGCAGAAATTATCTTATTATTTTCTGGTAGGTGCAAGAGGAATATGGGAATGCAGTAGTCTTTGAGCGATAGACCTTATTTCTACCTTTTAAATCAACCTTTATAATAAATATATAGGTTTATTTACTTATAGTTCCACTGCTTTTGCTGTCTCGTTACATTGTTTTCAGTTCACGATGAAAATATTTCCATTTTCCTCCTCGCGGCACGTGCATAAGGAAGTAATAGACAAAAGAAACCAATGAAAATTGGGATGAAAGTGATTTACTGGTTATCCTTCAGTGAAGAATTAATAGTCACAACCATAAAAATACCTAGACGCCGTGTTGTACAAGATGCCTCGGATCTAAACATCAGTGTATACATTTGTAATACGCAGTTCTGTTAACTTATATTATGCAAAATACAGACAGTGAGTCAACCTTCTGTGACCCCTATACGCGAACAACAAAATATGTAGCGTGTTATTCGCAAATTACTATGCGCGTACTGTGTGTGTGTGTGTGTGTGTGTGTGTGTGTGTGTGTGTGTGTGTGTGTGTGTGAGAGAGAGAGAGAGAGAGAGAGAGAGAACGACAGGGAGAGATCAACATATTTAAACCTTGATAAGAGCCATAAATTTGTACGAATTTAGTGCTTTTAAGGGCGTTATCTCCCTTATAAGATGGATCATAGCAAAACTCAGAGAGAAATTTCAATATAAAATAAAAATATTACTAAACGCAAATATAGATAAATATATCAAATAAAGAGGCAAAAGCCACAATTAAAACAAATTTATAAAATCCGAAAAGGTATGAAACTTCGAAATCTAAAATTCTAAATCCTTAGGTTAAAGCTATTTCGACCGCTAGTTTATAAATAATTTTAATGTGTCATGCATCCAAAACTTCATTTAATATTCATCTTTATTTTCCAGCTAACCCCGCGGCGAGGCAGCAAGACCTGCCGCTCGGTCGCTGCGTCCTCCGCCTTTGCCCTCACGTAACTACTTAATTTGTCCCTCAAGGACCTAACACCCGGACTAGTTCTTCAGGCGGGAGAAAATCCCCACGCCAGTACTGGAATCGAACCCGAGTCTCCCGCTTGGTAAGCAGCAGTGCTACCACCGCGCTAAGGAGACAACGAACTTCCACTAATTATATACTTAAGCAAAACTTAATTTAAAACCACAGCGGCTTGTTATCTTCGATCTAATATAAGAGAATTATAATGAAATCGTTTGTTTTTCGGAGGAAGAGGTTCAGTTTTTCTGTCAATCAACACACTTTTATGATTTATTTTTGATATGTGCATTGCTCCTAATAAAGTAACTCTTTAGTGCTGACAACTGCCCGCTGATCGTATTCTACTTAAAACTGCCTGCCAACTTGAGGCAAATGTACCAAATATTACGAAACAAAGATGATGAAAAAATGTTTTTTCCCCTTCCTTTTTTGTGATCATGCCTCTTCCCCATGATATTTACACAGAACGAAATTTAGAATTCCAGCATATGAATTTAGGTTTCCAAGGAAATTAATTTCGAGGCGCTACAGTTTGTGCCGACCAACCCGTTTTAATCCCTAGAGGATTTTCAGAACAATATTTTCTGTGAAACCCGATATCGAATTTTTGGGTGAAATACAACACCTCTTTTAGTTACCACGAGTAAAAGTTAGAGAAAGTAGAAATGAAATGGAGTTACCGCATCCTACCAAACTAATGTTGTAATATTTTGTGGGCACACTAACGCTGGTTTAAATAGAGAATTGCACTCTCATTAGGGAAGTGATGCAGGAACTGTGAGTTGTTATTCTCCGGGCGATTTAGGAAACACTAAAACAGAACCCATTACACTAGTTTTACCTTTATCTCAAGGGATTCTGCCATGGACTACCTGTCGACAAAAGAGACTAGAGGATTTTAGAAAATACTTTCGGGCGCCATGTGATTTTCTCTACATTAAATCACCTCCATTTTTATCTCTGGCGAAGGTTAAAAGTATTGGACATAAAATAAATGCACGTAACCAGGGGAAGGAACGCCCTTTTCACAAGGAGATTGCTCCATTTTTCTCAAAAGAAAGTGCAGCTGCTTCTTCATCTCCTTTTCCTCTGATAAAAACGTTATTTTCAGACAAATAATTCGTGCTTGAGGTAACCTACAACTGAAATATAAAACACTTTCTACTTGGTTTTAAAATATTTGTTAACTGCTAAATTACTAAAACACGTTTCCAGATGACACACTGTTCAAAGTCACACCTTCAGCACCTTAGAAGGAAAACTTCTTAAACATTTCTCAAACAATGGTATATTAATATTTCGATTTCAGGATACAGATTTATCTACTTCTTCTCCGAAATTATTTCTATCATATTAAATGTTTTCTTCTTTTAAAAGTATAATTAAAAAGTATAAATGAGAACTAATAAACATTTTTGCAGCACAAAAATTAACAAAGTTATTTTCATATCAGTATTAGATCTCGGTTTGGAACCGTACGAAGACTGAATCTTCGAAAACGTCAAGGCGATACAAAAAGGGGCATGTGACGTTTAAATGACAATGCAGGTCCTGTTCTAAACGCAAAACAAGTCATCTTAAAGTAGAAAATTTTATATGTTTAATGACACAAGGGGGATTAAACCTATCTTTCCAATCACAGCTTCAATCTTTTAATTTCATATACATTCTAAGAGTCATTCAAACAAATAATACTCGCAATTTATGTAATGGATTTGCAAGGTATTCTTCGAAAATTGAAGATAACCGTTTAATTTGCCATAAAAATGCTTAAATATACAGCTGAATTTTAAGTGTCCTCTGTTAGAGTAAAATTAGCGTTGTTAATTTCTAATTCTGATTTTTTTTTATTATTCTGTAATTTGATTTATTCATTTTATTTTCCCGGAGAGGCCACGGAGTTCCTGGGAAGTGCACACAGATCACAGGTTGCAAAGAAATTTTGAAGTATTTTGCTAGGTCACAAATTTTTTTTTTTTTCTAAAATTCGTCCGTAAAGCTTGCCGGGTCTTACAATCGAGGTGCTTTACCTATATTTTCATATAAATATGATAGTTATGTTCGGATGCATTTTTGACAACAAAGATGGATTCCTACATAAGCTCTCGAGTTTCCTTGTGACATATAAGGCAATGAAGTAGTTTATTGCCAATACACAATAGCCAGTTACACAATTATGTTGGATATTGATGGGGAAATTCGCCATTAACATGTCTTTAACTTGCAGAAATAGTTGTTTATAGTTATAAACAATTTAATTGTAAGGTGATCCCAAGGGTCAAAAGCATTAGCCCTTTTAGTTGAGGAAAAACCCGGACCCACGACAAAAAAGAACATTCTTCATGCTAGGTCAGGGTTAACTCTGATCATTTATCTTGGCTACAGCGAGCGATAACACTAATCTTATCGTTAGATTTAAGTAATGTGTTAGCTATATACCAAATGTCATGGCCCAGCATTGAGATTTACCAAGGACAAGTTATATTCCTGGGAGGCGTATCAACCATCAATCGGCAAACTTTACTTCTCATGAAACCTACGAGGTACATCGTAGCTGAGGGCTTTGTTCATGGACGTCGCCAGGATTTCTCTTCAATGCGTCTGACACTTAGCAAAGCGATATCATCAATTTCTTGAGGAATTGTCAACTCCATACGTATTTCAAAACATCTTATTCATGCTACATATCTTGAGTTTTTATTTAAGTGATTTAAAGTGCTTTTTGAAACCCTTTTATATTTATTCTACGGATGATATGCACACTTTAACACAACGATAATTAGGTATATTATTGAGGAAATACTCTACTATCTCATGGGAGTATATGCTCATCTTTACTTTAATCTTGCTTACCTAAAGTGCATGCATTCCTTTGTTATCTACACTGTTTGACCATACGTTTCGTTGATGGATTCAGCATTCTGTGTCAGTAAGTTGTTTCATTGTATCTGCTTCTTCAAAATCTTTGAAAAATGCCCAAAACTGCCACTGTTGCTTAGCAAATATGAACGCAAGTTTGAAACCCTCAGAAATTGAAATTTAATTGAAGCAACCTGCACCAAGAAACAGGTGTAAATTACATTATCGATGCAGTAAATAAAATAAAGTTGATGGGCAAAAATATATAAATAAATCAGGTGTAAATACTTATAAATTATATCAAACTTTATATATGTTTTATTGTATTTTTAAATGGGTTCCATGTCTTTTTGTCTTCACATTTTATCTTCACTGTTTACCCCAAGGTCAATACGACTGTGACTGAAGTTTGACGTATGGAATAAAGGAATTATTGAAATAAATGTTTAGTAATCTAAAGCTCTAATACTGTCGTATGTTAAGCCTAATGTTTGAGGCATCATATCGAAAAAATAACTAATGTAAGCAGCAAACACAGAAGTATTTAAACCCATGATCGCAGTATAAAATATAGAACTTTACCCCTAAACTAGCGCATACGTTGCAAGTCCTTAACTCCTAATTAACTTCTGTAGAAGACATTACTTGACATATGCATGGTAAAGTTACATTAAAAATAGACACTTCGCTACAATATAAAACTCTTAAAATACTGGCCACGACATAGCCGAGTGGTTATACCATTCGCTTCTCACCAAAACAACCCGGGTTCGATCCCAAGCAACCACATGTGGGATTTATGGTACACGAAGCGGCGCTCGGGCGGGTTTCCTCCGGGTTCTCCGGTTTCCCCGCCATCTCATTACACCGATGATCCATCTTCATTCTATGTATCATCAGTGTCACCACCTGCGGTGCCGTGTATAGTAAAAGTGGGCGTTAAACACAACCAAAAAGAAAAAAAAAATCCTAAAATGCCCATAAAAATTGCGAGGAGTATTTTTAGCAGGATTAGTAGAGCGTACTTGTGATTCACCTTATCACGGCATTTCTACTTGTGATAGTTTAGAATAGATCAAACATCGTGTTAATAATACTAATACTGATAACAACAACAACAACAATAATAATAATAATAATAATAATAATAATAATAATAATAATAATAATAATAATAATAATAATAATAATATATATATATATATATATATATATAAACAGGTTTACAATGTGAGATCACATCTTCCTGTACCCAAAGTGTTTAAGTACGTATCTTCTTCCTCCATTCTTCTCTTATTTCCCAATCCCGCTCTTCTAAATTCTTCTCCTTCATACTACTCGTTATATCATCTATCCAGGTTTTCCGCGGTCTTCCCCTCTTTCCTCTCCCTGGTGGAATCCATTCCAAAACTTGTCTCGGCAATCTTGTTTCCATCATCCTACGTGTGTGACCATACCATTCCAATTGTTTGTATTTTACAAAATCTAATAATGTATCATTAACATTTATTTTTTGTCTAATAGTTGTATTTCTAATTTTCTCTAATTTAGAATGCCTAGTGGATCTTCTAAAACAATCCATTTCAGTAGAAAGCAATTTTAATTTCAGGTTTGTGTTTAGGTGCCATGTTTCCGCTCCATAAGTTATAGTGCTTCTTATTATAGATTTGTAGATTTGTAATTTTGTGTCAACTGCTAATGCCTTATCCCACAAAATTCCGTTCAACATAGCTATTGTTGATCTACCTTTCTGGATTCTATATTTTATGTCATTTTCCTGAATGCAGTTTGAATTTATTTTAACCCCCAAATATTCACATTCTTCTCGTCCTTTAATAGTCCCATTCCATCTTCCAAAATCAAGTCTTTCCTTTCATCCCCACAAGACATATATAGTGTTTTCTCCAAATTTATTTTTAAACCCCATTTAGTGTATTCTTCCATAAGTTTTCTAGTCATATATTCTATGTCATCATAATCTTGAGCTATAACCAATTGATCATCAGCAAACAACAGTGTATAAATTGTGGAGTTATTAATAGGTATTCCCATATTTTTACATTTCTTCTTCCAATTGGATAAAGCTTGCTGTATATATATCTTAAATAATGTTGGAGACAGGCAACAGCCTTGGCGTAATCCTTTTGTTACTAGGAATTCCTCCGAAATGTTCTTTCCTATCTTGATTCTAGAAGTTGCATTTTCATATAATTTCCCAATGGCATTTAAGAGAAGTTTATTGTCTATTTTATTCTTTAATACTTCCCATAATTTTTGTAACGGAACGGAGTCATAAGCTTTTTCTAAATCAACTAATAAAAGATGCAATGACTGCCCTTTAACATATTTCTTTTCCATTAACTGCTTTACCACAAAAATGTGATCAGTCGTTGATCTCCCAGCTCGGAAGCCTGCCTGTTCTTCATCTTCTTGTCCCTTATAATAATCTTCTAACATATATTTCAAAATTTTTCCATATATTCTACTGACTGTGTTAAGTACTGCAATACCCCTGTAATTATTACAATCATCCTTTTTTCCTTTTTTATGGATGACGGATATAAGCCCTGTTTTCCTTGATTTTATAATAATAATAATAATAATAATAATAATAATAATAATAATAATAATAATAATAATAATAATAATAATAATAATAATAATAATAATAATAATAATAATAATAATAATAATAATAATAATAATAATAATAATAATAATAATTATAATAATAATAATAATAATAATAATAATAATAATAATAATAATAATAATAATAATAATAATAATAATAATAATAATAATAATAATAATAATGTCGATCTGCTAAGTTCCGATACCTCCATAAATTAAGCCTTGAAGTTTCCCCAGCATGTTCCATTAGTAGTAATTTGTTTTCCATCATTTTCACAGGTGACTGATTGCATTTCGTCCTCTGCAAGGCGACAGAGCGTTATAGAAGCTGTCCTCCTTTCTTAATCGCTTTACGTAGCTATTTTCTTAATGCAATTATCTCCAGATCTCTCAATTAACATATCCTTTGTGACGACGCCACTAGCGTACAGATTCATGGGATAGCACAACTTGTAAAAGGAATTCCGGGGGAAGAACGGGGAACAACAAGGCGAGTAAACAAAGAGAAGATATCGGCAAGCGCATCCTTCAAAGTTATTCGTGATATTATTGTCCCTCCGGCTATGTTGAAAGCTTGGAATATGTTCGTCACAACTCCTTCAGTAGCCATCGCAAAGAACCGCTATGATATCCTGATAACGAGTCAACCGCAAATTCGGATAGTTACCGACATTATGCAAATCCTTGTTTTTTGTGTTTAAATGATACACGTGGTTGAACAAGCAGCCACTAAATTCATATCATTACTACTAACAAAATTGTAAATGTATTTTAGATGCATTCATAACATTGCATTTACATAGGTGCAATTGTTTTAGATTATACATCTTTTTGCAGACTCTCCATGTAAATAATTCAAAGTGCATGTATTAATATTCGCTTGGCGCCTGCAAACCTACTTCCACTGGAAAGGTGGGAAAACATTTCACTGTTTTGTACAGATTTGTTGTCTTTATTCTCGAGTAAAAGACGTCGCTGTAGTATTTTCCTTAGCAGTTTGATTCAGGTAATTTTTATAAAAATGAAGATGGGTTAACTAACCTTTTGATCAGGGTCTACCATCACTTAAAATCCAACCTACACAGGGCCCTTACACGGGGCATTTGGATATTCGGTTAAGTTCACCTCAGCTCGCGCGCTGCAGAGCGAAGAAGCGAGGAAGCACGTGATGATAGACGGCTTGCTTATCAGTGAAATACATACGTGTAATACCGGGAGAGCATAAAAACATACGCACTGCGTTGCCTGTCCACGTCCTTGGTGCTCGGTGTCGTCTGGCGCTATCATAAAAAGGCGCGGATGAAACCATACAACATTTTTAAAACTACTTGTTAGTTTGCAGTTGCTTTGAGTGCTTTCTGACTATCAGAGAAAATGCAAATGTTGCTACTATGCAGCCCCTTTCTATATTCTCTCTGCGCAGACTACAATTGCATGCACTTCTGCTTGGATTATTGTGGTGTCGTGAGCAAGAGTAACATATGTCACACGTTTACCTCCCCATAGATTCCAGCCCCCTATCCATTATTCATTATAGAACTGTCTATATAATCAGGCTACCAGCAGGACTACGAGTTTTGTTTTCGCTCCATTTTTATACTATATTGTGAAGGAGTCTCTTCCGGCTGGTATCTCCCGTCACCAGTATGAAGGGAATCTTCTGCTCGTCGTCACTTTGAAGGGTCGGTATGATGAATTCTTTTCTCGTATAAAAGATCCGGCTAACTCTTTCGATGAACTGCGATGACTCTTTCTTTCCTATCTCGGTCGTGGTACGGGTATGAAGTATGTTCACAATTTACAGCTGATAATTTTCCTTGAGACGCGACCCCCGTGAAAATTATATGTTACGTCGATGTATTAACTTTTAGTCTTTCTAATGAGATAGTCTTCTTTGCTCTGGAGGCCACAATTGAAATAATATTAGTGTATTTATTATCACAATTTTATTCGTTAATATCTATAACATTTACAATGAAGACAAAAGATAATCGCACTAGGCCAACTGCAAACGATATAATGCAAACAATCAAACAATGGGAAACAAAACACTCCAACACAACACCTACCATAACTAATAATACTGCATCAATTGAATAATTTGTCAAAACATAATTACTCAGCTCTGTATACTATGAAATGTGCTCAATGACAACTTGTGGAGGGGACTTGGCAACACGGCCGTAAGGCGATTTTTGGTGCCTATTCCCCTGACGGGAGGATGGATGAGGCGAATGGATCCCAAGGGCGGCCGGAACGTTGCCACGACAGAACAGGTGGCAGGCAGGGTCCCTATATTTTCCCAGTTAGAATCACCCCGGCGGAGGATGGCTCAGCCTGGTTCTTCTCCCAACCCTCGGGTTCTACTCAAAAGGGGGGCGCGGGACTCGGAAACCAGTGGGCTCACCTTCTAACCCGGGGAACGAGATTTCTAGAGCGCATCTTTTCCCCCTGCCCTGTTGTTGCTGTGACGCTTTCCTGAAAGGAACCTAACGGGGTGAAGGGTGAAATGAAATTATTAATGTAACGAAATGGAAGGACATGAAATTTGGAGGATATAGAAATCCTTCCCAGCATTCCCCTGTCGATCCGGGGAAACCTCAGTAAAAACCCATGGGTTAGGAAGATCGACATCTGGGATCGAACCTGCGACCTCTCGGGCCACAACGTTATCGCCTGAGCAATACCGCTGGCTTACTATGAAATAAGTTTATGTTTATTAAATAATCAATACAATTTCATAACTATTTACTTTTGGTAAAACAAAATTATAAAAATAAAATAATTGATGGTGTTTAAGGAATTACTGTTAGTAAGCTATACAAGCGGATGCTGTAAGAAAGCGACAATGGAACTGAGGCCATTTCTGTAATCCACACTACCTCAAGCACAGAAGAGAATCTACAAACATTGTCGAAGACAGAGAGATATTAAATAAGGAAAAGGAAGAAACAAGCATTAGCATAGGAATCGCGACCTTATTTATATGCCTGAGTCACGAAAACAACGGTTTCCTTTCTTGAAAGAAATCCACCCACAGAAATTCCTGAACTGTTGAACTTCCTGGTAGCCTTTCCTTCTGTCTCTCTCACAGACATCTTCACTTCTGGTAGGTATAGGTACAAAAACTTGTGCCATTTAGTACCTCTCCGCGTACCCCCAAAGGCAATTTTCCATTCCAGCCTGTACCTCTACGCCTGCCCTAGTTATTCTTAATTCACATTATGCATATCTTAAATATATTATAAAATATATAATTTATTAAATACTACAAAAATGAGCATTGTGCTGCAAATGTACTATCAAGTGAATACAGGAGCTGAGTTATAAATAGTACTCAGTAAATTAAATGAATTTATACCAGGTAAGTTAGCTGCCCCTTATTTCCCAGTTTTATGCAATCCACATTTTATACTCTAACACGAAATAATCAGCCCCTGTGCTAGGTTCTATGCAAGTATATAATATCTACATGTTAAACAGAATGTTTATTTCTGAAGTTCTAGGTAGCTCAGTTGGAACGAGCGCAATTCGTGTGCTGTAGAGGTGATTCGAATACCCCTGAGGGACGCGCCGTAACCGACTGGTTAGACTATTCACTTCTCACAGAACCGACCCGGGTTGGACCTCAGGCAACCGCATGTGGGAATCGTGGTGAACGAAGCGGCGCTCAGGCGGGTTTCCTCCTGGTTCTCCGGTTTCCCCCGCCATCTCATTTCACCGGTGCTCCTTCTTCTTTCCATGTATCATCGGTGTCACTGCCTGCGGTGCCATATGTAGTAAAAGCGGGCGTTAAACACTAAACAAAAAATACCCTGCATGTACTAGTTTTTTTACCGTGTAATATTCACAAATAACGCTGGTTGAACAATTCTTATGTTTAAAGCTGTTAATATTTTAATTCATAACTGTTTTATTTCCATGTTATGGTGTTGTTCTCTACTAGAATATATCTTTCCCGGTATAGATGCTTAGCTGATTATGCATTGGCTCTTGCTTTCTCGTGGATGAAAAGCATTTCAACGTACTCGTCTGTCGAATACATTGTGAAGGAATGGTAGAAAATATCGTGCGACAGCATCCGCGTGGAGAATGGTGGGAGACGGCATTCATAATGACACATTGCATCTTGCCAGTATAATGGGACAAAATACAGACAATCAAAAACGATTGTCCTAAAGCCTCAGGGACCTCAAATTGTGATTATTGTGAATTAGGTTTCCAAGTTTTGATGAAAAGAAAAAAATATATACAACGCCGAGACGCGAACCCCTATTCTTGAGGTTAACGCAGAGGATACAGCTATAATTCTATTCAGCTATTTGGACGCTTGACTGAAAGCACATACCAAGTTGAACCGTAGAATATGTATGCCAGGTGCTACGGCACTGACACTTCGTGACTTTTGGTGCGTAATTTAGCCTTTTAAGGCACTTAAATCCTTTGCTGAGCGTTTAAATGACAAAAGCTATTATGCATGTTATTTGAGATTTACGAGAAGTAGGTTACGCCAAAATTTAAATAAAATTTTATTTAATAGTATGTGCGTTTTGACTGTACGGGTTCATGGTAGATAAGGAGTTTGTGTAATTTCTTGCAACCAATCCCGGCTCTAAATACAAGAATCCGCCAATTTATTTTTAGTTGACGTTGTTAGTGTGCTCAGAGGCGTTTACTTAATTGCGTAACGGTAATAATATGAAAATCAATTCACAAAATAAAAAATAAGATGAGAGACATTGAGTAAAGAAAACCAATCTGAGCATAACAGTCACTAAAGTGTCTGGAAGACTATATTATATATAATCATTGTTGGTAGACTTGTAGAGTAAGTAAAATGGATTCTTGGAGATAGGCAATTCAAAGTTCTCTGGCTGAAACATTTTTCATTCAGGAAAAATACTCATATTATACTGACTGCGTGTTTTAAATTTAACGTCCGTACGTACCCCCCAAGAATCTTCTTCAGGATGAATATGTGAATTCTAGACAAACACAACAATAATATGAACGTTGTGGCAGCTGATGCATACATTTAGTTGCGGATAATACACGGGTAATAATTCAATTATTTTATTACTGGTAGACGCAACATTATAGCAGATGATTGTGAGTTTCCCCAGACAGCGAGGTCATTATCGCCACGGCGACACGTGTCCACAAGGTCAGAGTAACACGTGAACACTTACCAGATGAAGCGGAAGAGAAGTTCGAAGATGCCGGGAAAGACCAGGTCGTCGGCCGCCGCTAACCATTTCCTTCCGAACAGCTTCAGAGGAGGCATGCTTCTAACCTGTGTGCAAACATAAACACTTCCGTTAGATGCATATCCCAGGTGTTGCTGAGGAAGAGGATACAGTGGTAACTGGGGCCCGCATTTATATGCACGAAAACACTTTAAATATACCTGTGCACAAAAATGTACAAAATATGCACTAAAACCAAAGAATATGCAATTATACGTAATGCCACGAGTAATTGTCAATTTATCGAGATGATTAAACAATCACGAGTTGTATATATTCAGACTATTTCACGAATTAAAGGGCGATATAACCAATGAAATGTTATTTAAATACTGTATTGTAATTACTAACCTATAAACAGAAAAATGTTCACTGGCACGGCCTACAAGATTCTCATATTGACGCTCCAATTTTTTAATATCTTAGTAATGTCAATAGTTGGAGTATCTGCTGTTAATTTATAATCACACCAATTCCAAACATATTTCCTGTTGTACTCTGTGTTCTGAGGTTCCCTTTTCTAATTATTTCATCTGTTTCAGCTCCGAAGCGAGTCAGCCATATTTGACATTTGAATAGCGGCTTTCTTGCGTGAAATTACGTCAGCTGTTACGCATCTGTAGCACAATACAGCTAGATTCTCTAATCTGATCATAACATAAGAAAAGTCGAGGAGATGATAACTAAAATTCAGAGGAGGTGATCATAAAAGTGATACTTTTTTTTCGCGAATTAAGGTTGTCAGTTGTTGAAATTTTAAATCGTTATGCACATGATTGTTTGATTTCAACCAAGTCACTTATAAGGGGAATAGTGATATGAATTGTTTAATTTTTACTGATTTACATGTTTCATTCCTTGAAAAATGATGAATCATAGTACATCACCAAGAGTTTCTCAATGTTTTCTGGGGTTAAGGGTTTTCTATTATCCGGCAGAATTATTTTTATAAGTTGAAAATGACGGCTTCATATTAACGGACGTCGTTGTGCAATACTGTCACAGTGGCAGAGATTGATTCCGGTTGCATACTTGTTAAGGGGACCCGGTAAGGCCAATATGATTTTTATCTTGATATCACTATTATGAGTATTTTTATTATACTATTTTTATATAGTATTTACTAAGGGGTTGCTTTTAGTGGGAGTGGCTTGTCAATTTATTGAAATTCGTTTTCGCTATCAAAGGAATTAGTATATTTAAAGTTCCCGGTGTTTTAGGAGGGAAATATTGCGGGAAATTTTTGAAATGTCCATACTGATTTTTGGTAACTCTGATTACTGACTTATCATGGCAACCTAACCTATTCCTCTAATGGTGGTGGAATGTATTAAAACGGTTAGTTCTAACTTTGAAGCGCGATATCTCAAAACTATATATTTTGATACATAAAACATTTTCTCAGAAACTGTTAGACATAGAAAGGTCATACTTTCAGGAATTATGGTTATATGAATGATATACACTTTAACAGGACCATTTTTAAGATTATCTATAGTTTTGAAATTTTGAAGTGATTACTATATTTTTTAATGAAAAAATTGACTACTGCAAAAAATTATTTATTCTTCAAATAATTATTCGAACAAAAAATCCCATGTTAAAGTGTGTACAAAAGTTCATATAATGTGTTTAAAAATTTGAAGTAGACACAATAAATAGTTTAAGGTAATGTTCCTGAAAGCTTGAATTTTAACATTGTCATTATATGCCTTACCAGGTCCCCTTAAGTGATTTAGTTTTCTTCAGTTCTGGGTTTGAGTCCAGCACCGCATTGAGTTTAGCTTTAACCTTCTTGCAGTTTTCTCAGGGTCAACATTCAGAGACTCTTCCACGGATGCATCGGCAGTTTCCAAACCGTTAATAAACTTTGGAATGTGATAACATGCACGAGGAAAGGACATATACCCAAAATATGGGGAGGAATGCTACCTAAAATATAACGAGACTCGTAAAAGAGAAAGCGGGTAACATAACCTTGAAATTAAATAAAATAGAGAGACTGGTAAATGAAATGAAAAAAAGACGGGTTTAAAAATGGCATAATTAATAAGCAAGTGGCATATCCTATACGAATTAGCGAAATTTCGCATCAGAAGAGAAAAAGAGAAACCTATTTACTTTCACTACTGCAGAACGTAATGACAATTAAAACAAATGTTATAGCTCATGTACGCCCATTGCTGTTACCTTTAAACTGTGAAAGTTAGTAAGGGGGAAGGGTACTCCAAACTTAGGCCTGGAGCATTTATTTCCCCAATTACCACTTCATTTCATATATCACCGGAGTCAACATCTGTGATGCCGTAAGAAGTGGGAGCAGGACTTAAACACTATTAAAAAGAATAAAATAACCGGAAGTGTGTTTAAAATATACATAACCTCCTTTGACTAGTCTGGTGTTACTGATGGATTCATAATGTGCATTAGAAGTAAGTGCCAACATGCAATAAGGAACATATCCAAAACAGTCAAAGCTACAAAAACTTATTTGACACAAATCTCTCTCTGCTGCACGCATGCACGTACGCACGCACTATAAATATTCGAGGAAACAAAAGAAAAGATCTTGATAACAACCGAGGAAGAGTAAAATGCAAGGTCACAACAAGGAAATGAGTCAAAAGATCAAGGAGCTAGGAAGGGCAGAATGGTAGGTAACTCCGTTCATCTGCAGAGAATGAACTGAAGTTAACGGTTGGTTTCAATTTAATCACATGGTCTCACTGCGGACAGGATTCATACATCTCTTTATACCAAGTTAATTTGCATTTTCTGCATCTCTCTTCATTGTACCAACGTCCTCCCTCTTCAGACACACACTGGCCCTCCTTTTCCATATGCATGTTCTACAAACATCAACTAAATCTCCTTCTTCCAGTTTTTCCTCTGGTATACCTACACATCGTTTTACATTGCAGCACACAAATAAAGCATTTACCATATACTGCAGACATATGACACAAAACTTAGTCCAAATATCAAATTACAGCTGAAAATACCAACAAAACTAAACTACTTGTGGTTTACCTCTTCTGATTACTATGGCACATCTATTTGACAAATGTTCAGTGCTGCATTCTAGTCTCTTTCATGCAAAATATTCTTACAAAAAACTCATTATTCAACCTACTTCCTGTTAACCCAGATACATTTTTAGTTCTTATTTACACATTTCGTTACAGCATACAGTGAACACGTTTTTAAAAAGAGTATCGCTATGTGATGCTTCGGAAATTCCATACTCTTTGGATGACCATCAGAAAAAAACGAATACTTCCAGGTGACAAAAGCACAAGTATTTTAAAATTCAAACCAATAACAAGAAATTCTCAAAAACAGTTGATCAAACAGACACACATAAATTGTGTGCTTTAACGACATCCGCATATTTTTTGCACTAAGATCTTATCTATCTCTTACAGTTTACCAATTAAATATAGCTATTGTGTATGTAGGGGATCTCATAGCTATTCCCAGAAAATTCAAAATAAGTTTGTTATGAAACGTATCTTAAACCTGCGGTATATTAATCAAATCAGACAATAAAGATTTTCGAAAATCTTTCATGCAATGGCAGGGCCCTATCCTAGGTTGTGGGGATTATTTTGAAAATCTTAAATGTCACATCCTTAGATTATGTTGAAATTAAACACTAAGTTTAGTACCAGTACTTAACCTGCTTTTCGCTTTTGAGTTATGCTATTATTCTCTCTCTCTCTCTCTCTCTCTCTCTCTCTCTCTCTCTCTCTCTCTCTCTCTCTCTGTGTCACACATACGCGCATGCAGAGCATTTCTAAAAATTATTTTTTCTTTTTCCTTGTTTTTCATTCATGAATTTCACAATGAGTATTTTTCGTAAAATCTCTATATCAAATTTTTAGGTGGAATGCAATACTTCCTCTCGTTGCGCTATGCTTGGGACGTTTTAAATCCCTTACAGACGTTTTTAACGACTTCTCCCTTACCTACGGTGGTTAAAGCTATCATTTTTCTTAGGGCCGCCCTACTGAAAAGTGACATCTTCTGCAGCGATTCTGGACCAGCTATTCACTGTCAGGGTCGGTCCAGCTCTCGCTGTAATCTTCATGATGTCAGTGAAGTGCCAATGGCGAGAATGCAATGTTCCCTGCAATTTTAAACTTGCGTCCATGGGTCTCGAACCTGGACTCTCGGCAGACACAGCTGTTCTAGTCACTCCCGCCTCGACTTTCTCTGTACTCGTGATGACGGTCACTCCGGCTCGTGTTTCCGCTGCTAAATCACCGCCCTTTAGTTTACAAGTTCTCTTCTGAGCGGTACTTCAGTATTCTGTCGCACATGATAAACGAGGTGATATCACATTCTTGTCTTGCATCTTTATTCGCAACTTTATCTAACCAAGATTTTCCTATGATTGTTCTTAATGTATTCATTTCCGTTGTTTTCATTAACTGTCTTGTCTTACCTATTATGTACCTCGCGTTTTACAATTCGAGGATTTATTTTTGAGCATCACATTCACGAGTTGCAAGTAGTCTAAGCGACTGAAATTGTTTGAGTGACTGGCTAATTCCGAAACATCCCTTAAGCAGGTGTGTACTGACAAGTAAAGCCTTCTATTTGTTTACATTAAGCCAGATTTCTTGATGCTGTGTTTTCTGTTAGCTTTAAGCACCTTCTCACTGGCTCTGTACTTTGTTACACTTCCCACACCATACCTTTCTTGCTTCTCTCCTTCGAACACAAGGAAGTAATCTGATATTTTACGCCCTCAAGGTGGAGGTTAATTAAAAGCGTCTTCGCGTCTATTTTCCGAAAATCTCGCAGAAAACAAAACGCAGCCACAGTGCTGGGTATTCATCAATGCTTAAATAAATTAAAACGCTTATACAGTTTTCCCATAGATCACGCACATTTTTACGGAGTGGGCGTAAGACAAAGCTCTAGTTCGAATCCCGGTGCAATACAAATATACTTTAGCCCGCCTTTGCACTCTGGTGGTAGAACGTCTGCCACACATTCAACTTATTTATGTTAACGAGATTTACATTTTGTGTATACTACGATTTTGTCTATCTCTTACGGTTTACCAGTTATGCAAAAGTAAGCCAGAATTAATAGGACTAAATGGGCTATAGCCACATATCAATGGTCATAAAAATATCTTAAACATATGGCATTTTAATCAAAATCGTTAGGGCCATTTTTGAGAAAATCAAAATTATCTAAATTTTTCATGTAAAGGGTAGTTTAGGAAGGCAGTATTTTCTTGAAAATCTTCCTGTCACATTCTTGAAAGGCGTAACTTAAATACCAACTTTGGTTTTTAGACGACTTTTCATTTTTGAGTTACGCTGTTCACACAATACCAAGATTTTCTAAACCTTCTTTAATTCAAGAGGCCTCAAAACATATATTTCCGGTGAAAGCAAAAAATAGGACTGTGTGGAATCAATTCAATGATTTCTTTAATAAATGGGATACGCACTCTTGCCAGATCCTTTGCGGAAGAAAGGTTGTTCGTTAATGTTAAAAGAGTGGGATATATTTGAGATTAACAACTGGTTTTCTGTTATAACAATAAAAGAACTATTTCATATGTTATTCATGAAATAGTCCAAATAAGTATCGTTGGACCGTCTGACCTTCCCAAATAAATTCTCTAGCTCCGCTCGAGAATTTATCGGTTAGGTAACGCGTCTTATGGTATTGTGACAACATAATAATGTTAAATAATGCACAGGAGCAACTTAAGTGACTTCCCACCGCTATTTATAACGAAAAATTATTGGCCTTTGAATGAATTAACATTTCAACAATTCTTTATTCACACACTTATCAAGTTTTTCACAACTTCCGCGTGCCTTGTGGCCCAAGTTCCACCTGGCAGCCTCAGTGTTTGCTGTTTCCTCTTTTTCTGGGGTAATAAAAAACGAGAAGACATTTAGACTATAGAGAGAAGTGACTTGTGCACTTTATCAGCGCTCCTACGTTGCCAAAATCCTTTATGATGAGGTAACATACTTTTTTCTCCCCTGCTTTCATTATTACAGCAGCGAAGAAAGAAAAGTAGCGGATAAGGCCACAGAAGAAAGAAGCTCTTAGAAGACGAAGACGTAGAAGTTACGTAATTGGGAGATGGATCTCTCTGACACAATGGGATATTATTATTTTTATGAACCATTATAACAAAATGAAGAAATATAAACTTTTAATGGATATTATGTTGAACATATTCACTTATTGACGGACATAAATTTCGTTAGTATTTTTAATACTTTGTCTTGTACTCTGCAAGAAAGCTGAATAACAACTGACATTTGATTTTAAATACAGCCAATAAATACTACATAAATAGAGATTGCGTTCTTGTTTTTCTCACGTGCACACAGCTCCAAAGATCTTAGGTGGATTTTGTATCGTTTCCCGGGATCTTTTGAGGCGTGCAGAACTATATTACATACCTATGCATATTGTGATTTATAATTATGGTACATTTCTGAGATTAAGGATCTCTGTGGCCAAATAAATTAATCTGTTATTATAATAGACTAATCATATTTAGAAACTAAAACCAAATATATTTACGGGATGGTTTACATGAATATGATAATACATATTATAACGATAAAATTGTGTTTTTCACTTATAAAAATATCTTACACATATAGTATTTTATATCTTGAATATCTTGAATTTTCGGAAAAAGCTTCTAAAGTCATTATCTTTACTGGTAAATGTCTTTGGAACTATAGAAAATGTAACACTACTTTTAACGGTTTTATGGCAATATACAACTATGTTTATGTAATATAATCCGTAAGTATCTATGAAGTTTTCAGATTTTTTAAAGCTTCTGCTCTTACGTTATTCGCTAAAACAACGACAATGCAGCTTTATTGAACAACATTTATTGGAGAATTTTAAAACGCGAAATTGTAAAAAAATATTTGTATCCATAGTTTGTATGATATTTGGGTCGAAGAAGTTGCCTGCGGAAGATTTTTCATTGTAAATTTATGTCTTGGATCAGCAGATACGAGCTAAATAGACACGTATATAATATCATGAGACGCCTGACCTGACCTCTGGCAAGGCCAGAGTGGGGAATGATATTTATCTGGAGTATTTCATAAATAAAACAAGAATTTTAGATACAGTAGAGCCTCGATTATCCGAGATAAGAGGGGCCGACAGTACCTCAGATAATCGAAAACTCGGATAACACTGAATCTTGTCAAAAATCGTGAGGGAAACACATGGTAAACTGGTGAAATGAATGAAAAGCGTAATCAAATATGTCAAAAAAATAAATAAAAAAATAAAAATAAACACATAAAAAAAACATCTACTGTATTAGCAAATGAAAAAAATGATGTGCATGCAATAAAAATTAAAAATGAAAATACAAAAGACCTGGAGTACATACATACAGTGTTCCGTTTAAAAAAAGTTACTTTTTCAAGAAGTCCATATTACGAGTTTTACAACATATCTAACTTGCCTAGAGAATATGACGCGGAAGAGGGAGAAAAAGGAAGGAGGACAGTGGGTTAAGGGGAAGACAGAACGACACAATTCGTGGAGAGCAAGAAGCGAGATAGACACAGAAGGGACAAAAGAAGAATCTCCCCTTTAACGCAATAAGGCAGAAGGGGAATAATTTGTTTTGTTTCCGTCTTCTCCTTGCTTACGTGTTCAGAGATTGCCATGCATCCAAGCGCCGCTAGTCTAGATGTTATGAGGGATTGCGTTTTCGCTTCAAATGTGACAAGCAGAATGACTTCCCTTGAGGGAAAAGAAATCACATAATCTCAAACAGGTTTTAGTCGCTATGCGTTCTGACGATGAAGCAACTTTCTAAAATACCTAGCGGGCCATTGGCTGTATGCTCCACCGTCTACAAAGTGCATCTTCGCTGCAATTTCATTGATTTATACAGTTTAAAACTCCTGGAGTGGGGGTCATAGCGGATACACCAGAGTGCAGAGCAAAGAATATAGGAACGTTCGCTCACAGTAACAGTGAACTGAAGAAAACTTGTTTCCATTTACATTTCACAACATCGATTCCCTAGTAAATCATATTGATTTTTTTTTTTATACTTTTTCTAAAACTTAACTTACAGAAGTAGAGGAAGTATTTCATTTCACCTAAATTCACAACAGGCTTTAGAGTTTTAAACTTCTAAATAAAGGTCCTTATGGCTGCGTGTCTACGTATGAGTATGAGCAGAATAATTAAAAATCTGATGTGTGCACTCACATAACTTTCTCTACTCACTCTTGTACAACTACTCTTGCAAACGTTCATTCGTCTATGTACGTTTTGTTAGTCGAAATAAACAGACACAAACACACACACACACACACACACACACACACACAAACATAAACACATTATCTTTTTACCTGATGTGTCTACATTCACACCATTTTCTCTTTCTTTCTGTTTCTCTTTGTGTGAGTTTTGCAAGACAAACTTTTCTCAAATGAAAGGTCCTTATTCACGTTTTTATCTCTTGGCGGTACAAACAGAACGGAATTTCAGTCTTCATATAGCAATCAGCTTTAGAAGATTTGACTACTCTCAAAGCCTATTCCCCTTGCACCTATAAGAAAGTTGGAATTAAGTAATTTCTAAATAGAAAATAATTACCCGGGTATGTAGGCGGTGGTCTGGCGGAGAATCTCCTTCCTTGTTGCCGAGACTAGCAGAGAACTACAGTCACACCACTGAGGATGTACGACGCAGATTCCAACCAAACGTCTGGAAGGAGATTTTCCACCAGACCACGGTCCACAAGCCCGGATAATCATTTTCTATTTATTGACACCAGCCGTGAAAGCTTACGCAATTTGATCAAAGTAATTTCTGCAAATGTTGATTTCGACTAATTGAAGAAAATTGAGGAATAAGAGTTTGTAAGTATAGTTAGTACAAGAGCAGAGAAAGTCATATGAGTGCAACACATCAGATTTACACGGTTTTTAAGTTGTAGCTATAAATGGGCCACCTAACGTATTAAGATACCAAAACCGATCTTGACAAATTGTCACAACCGTTCGTGCTCAAAATTTGACGCTCTCCATCGCCCAAAGCTTGCATTTCCAGAAAGCGGTTCCTTGCTGAAAATCGACAGTTTGCCATCCCGCGCCAACATACTAAGCGTTGTCGGTGTTTCTTTGACACCTTGCATATATAATTTTGTTAATATCATGGGCTCGGTTATTATTAGTTATCTTAGTTTACAGTGATCACAAAGATCGATCGAACGGTAACTCTTGTGGCTGCCATTTACGAAGTCTTGGGTTCACATTCCTTGGGGCTATCCAACCTAGACCAAGCGGTTTCTTCTCTTTTCTTTCCCTTTTTTCGGTTGGTAGCCGAATGCGGGGTTGATTAACTTCCGTGAATTTCTTGCAGACCACTTCTACATTTTATTTATTTCCTCACACTGCTGCAAGTGGTGGACTCATCGGCCTTCAGGGCGTGTTTATCTGGGGCCCCTAGCTTATCTACGGTCAGAGAGAGGAGGGTAATGAAAAGGACGATAAGAAGGGGGTAATTAATTAGTCTGGTGAAAATGTTCAGCGCTTTAGATGAATATCCAATTCAGAAGTAGGTAAAATACAAATGGCAGAGTGCCAACCCAAGGGAATATGTAATCACGAAACATTTTTTTCGACACGGCTAGTTTAGATAATAAACCTTAATGCCCAATCAGCGTAATTTTCATAACTAAAATACTGAACTATTGTTCTGGTAAAATATCAAAAGGGAACCCATTAGAATATTTTAGAACTGGAAGGCAATTCCATATTTACTTTCTCTACTAGTATAGTAAGCAGGGGAAGTGTGATTTTCCACCCAAAAATTGATGTCGAGATTTCACAGGAAATATGTTTTGAGATCCCTGAATAAAAAGCATTTTTAGAAAAAGGTCGGCGTGCCTGTGAACAACAACAAAAAAAGAAATGCGCTTGATATTTCAGTTCAGCATCTTCCAGGGATGCGAAACGAAGATTTTCAAGAACTTCCCCCTTCCTGGACTATGCTTTACAAGGAAAGTTTTTCGAAATTTTGAATCTTATAAAAATGACTATCAATTTTCATTAGAATACCACATACTTAAGATATTTACACGACAAATGAAATATATGTCTTGAATTTCCTGGAAACCTCTTCAAAAGTACTTTTCATTCTGGATGATATTTGCACAACCGTAAGAGATAAACAAAATCTTATGATGTGTTTGCGAAGTTGTTGTACAATGATTAAACAGGTGGGGAGGGCGACATGAGATAGAAACATGGTGATAACACCAAGAGGCGAGTTGTATCGAGATTAAAAAAATCGATAATATGCGATTCCTGTTAAAGAAACATGACGGAAACAATTACTTTGCCGCGAAATAAAATCTCGTTTGCTAAGTTTGTTTCAACTCCTTAACGAAGTAGGTAATTAAGAAGACTTCACCGTTCTTTCTGCTGAAAATTCTTTAGCACAGGGGATTTCTAAGCGAACGAACCAAAGCAGTACGAATCAGTAATTTACAACTTCAGTGCCTCGTCTCTATTCACATGGCGGAAAACTGCACAAAAGTAAAGCTAAGAGAGACGCTAATGTATTTCTCTGTGCAAAGGAATAATGTTTGCCGCTTCAAAAAGCCGCTGTGCAAACTTCCATATGAAATTCTCTGCGCATATTTTCATAGCAACTGTTCAAACACAATATTAATCTCTCTACTTCTTTGCTGTGGTAGGTAGACGGATTTCAAACAAAAAAGACGTTTTCAGCTATTCTATGTGCGAAATTAGACTTTTTAGAAAAATACGAGTTGTGTCTCAAACGAAAAGATGAATACCAAACCTTATGTGCATGACGACTCAATGACAACTTCCGGAGGGGAATCGAAAGGCGATATTTTGTGCCTAAGCTCCTAACGGGGCACCCACCGGGATGATGGATGAGGCGAGTGGATCCTAAAAGCGGCCGGAACGTAGCCACGATAGAGCAGGTGGCAGGGTCCCCACATTTTCTCAGTTAGAAGCACCCCGGCGGAGGTTGGCTTAGCTCCTCTCCACCCTCGGGCTTGTACCAGCTCATGGAGGACCCAAAAACCAGTGGCTCGCCTTCCAAACTAAGGGACAAAATTTCCAGAGCGCGTTCGTTCCCTCTGCCGTGCTGCTGCCATGACGCTCGCCGACGCTTCCAACCCTGAAAGAAAGCTAACGGGATGAAGGGTAAAATGAAACGATTTACGAAACGAAATGGAGGTTCAGAAAATTCGGAGGATATGGAAATCCTTCCCAGCATTCGCCTGGCGACCCGGAGAAACCTGCGAGAAAAAAAAACATGGCTCACGAAGGTCGGCCACGGACATCGAAACCACGACTTCCCGAATGCGGGCCACAGACGTTACCGCCTGAGCCAACTTCACTCGATAAACTTGACATAGAGTCATACTGCAGCAAAATATAGAGATATTGCGACAAATGCACTCTTCCACGAAATAGCTTTCACTTTCACTAGTACACTTCAAGGTTTGCAATGAATTTCTTAGCAGAAGTGCACTATGCATTAATTACTGATAAACCATTATGTACCAGATTACGAGTGCTCATATTAAGTGTAGAATAGGATGCCCAGGAGCTGTAAATGGATATAGAAAGGTGTTTGTAGCACATCATATAACATTAAAGAGCTGCACTATTAAAAGAAGAATTCTGTATCACTTGGTCTGCCTTGAAGTGTACTGTACTTCCTTATTGCTCCAAGGAAGGGACGTTTCTCATCAACAGTCTCCGAACAGAACAGAGGCACGAATTTCCCTTCATGTTTCACAACTGCACACAGTAGTAACAAACAAACTTTCTACTGCAACTTTCAGAATATGAAACGCTTTGAGGCAGAAGACCGAGGGACTGCCCGTAAGGACCTTTCTATATTGTAAATTGGACGTGGACTTTAAAGTTAGGCATGCTATAAATTCACTCTGTCACCTGTAAACTTGAACTAGCGATAAACTTCTATGCACTTCAGCTAAAATACTAGTATCTCGGATAAATTCCAAACGCAAGTTCAGTTTTAATACATATTTAGACCAATACTAAGACTAAGGTATTCTTGTAAAATTTAGAATGGGTTTAAGACACTCGGAGTGTTACCATTTCCACACACACGCACACATTGGGTGGCCGAACCGTAGCCGAGTGGTTAGACCATTCGCTTCTCACTAAAGCGGTCCGGGCTCGATCCCAGGCAACCGCATGTGGGATTTGTAGTGGACGAAGCGGCGCTGTAGCGGGTTTCCTCCGGGTTCTCCGCCCCCCCCCCCCCAATCTCATTTCACCGATTCTCCATCTTCATTCCATGTATCATCAATGTCACCGCCGGCGGTAGCGTATATAGTAAAAGCGGGTGTTAAACACTTTAAAAAAAAAAACAACCACACACTGAGTGCCTCCAGAAACACAGACAACGCTTAGTAGGTTGTGCGGGATGGCAAACTGGTCGATTTTCAAATAGAAACCCCTGTCCGGAAATACACGGTTTGGGCTCTGAAAGCGTCGAAGTTTGACAACGAATGATTGTGACAATTTGTTAATATTCGTTTTGGTATGCAACCCTTTATCCACTGGGATGAACGACCTAAACATAATATCATTTCTGCGCATGCGCTAAATTCCTCCATAGTGTCGTTTGTGCGCATCGTGCTGCATTACTTGTGTAGTTTCCAGTACAGTAACGTTGTGGAATTGGCTGACATGAGCTCCAGCACACTTTGATGTACGAGGGCTGGAAAGAAATAAGTGGCAACATATAAAACTTGTGTGAACTATTTATTGTACACAATCATGATACCTCTACAGGCCTTCAACCTAATCCCCTGGCACCTGTTGCAAGATAAGGGGAAGTCGCATGATACCAGCAGTGGTGCCCTCTTTACTGATGCCAACAGGAGAATGTTCTATAGCTTGAAGTATAGCCTCTCTGGTGCGGAAACATCCCTCACAGTGGTTCTTTTGTCTCAGAGAACAGATGAAAGTCACAGGGGCTCATGTCCGGTGAATACGGTGGGTGCTCTACAACCTCCCATCCCTATCGTGCAAAACGCTACTGCATTGTGATAACGGATGCTGTCCTGCAAACCAATGGGTGGAAGTTGGGTCGTTTCTTGAGCAGTAGTGGACGAAGATGATGTTTCAGAAGATGTCCACATGCAACAAAGATTGAATCAATTCAATGACGCTATTTTCTACCCCATGTCGAACTCTACCTGGTTCCTGATGCACACTATCATGTCCTATACAAAAAACTGCAATCCAACGTGCCACAGTCCGATACTCATTCCCGCATGCTTCACAAAGCCTAGTGACATTCCCAGGTGTTTCTTTTCTTTTTTTTTTTTTTTCCACGAGCCACTTCGCTCTTTGTCCATTTCGAAGTTGGTAAAGATACCCTTTAGGGCGGTGTGCTTTGACATTCAACACACGCCATTCTTATCACTGCGGTAGCTACACTAACACCGCCAAGTTGTATTGCTCCACCAATCCTTTACATGTATTGCCAACCGCTGCTCGAACAAAACTCCCTGTGTGGAGATAAAACACTGTTGCCAGTTATTTCCAGTCCTCATAAATGTGCGGAATCGCCTCAATGTCGCATTAGCCAATGCATACCTTTACCCTGTACGGCCACACCACTAAGCCAAAGCGGGTGGAGGGAGAATAAGAGGAGAATGACCCGCGGTGTCATCTTGATCTAGCTAAACTCAGCTATAACATCAGCAGACGTCATCTAAGCATAACATCACACAACACTACATTATTCGATAAAAGCATTAAATATGCTGGAATCCAACTGTATAATAATTAATAAGTTATCAAATATTCTGAAACTTGCCACCTCCTTAGAAGGTAGGTAAATCTAAATGTAACACAAAACATTTACTATTATAGCACAGTTTTTACTCAATAACTGAATTCTCTGAGATATGTTGAATTATTATATTATTATATTTAAGTACCTAGTTTAGCATCTTGTATTTTAAGCAGTATACATGCTTCAGGAAAATAACCTAATTCCTTCGGTTCGGAGTTTAGGTCCCCTGAACCGTCGCTTTAGCTTTTGTACCCGAGAAAATAGCATGCTTGCTTTTGTTTAAAAATGGTAAATATTTCAGCTTTTCTAGGTTTGGACATATCTCAAATAAATTTAAAACGTGTTGACAAATCTTCAGATTCTTATAAATATGTATACTATTTCAACACAGTGGGGGAAAGAGCTACAGGAGCTCCACAGTTGTGTGACGGGGTTTTATTAAATGTAATAATTATCAAAAATTTAATCTTTTTCTTCTTATTTGCACTGAGGCACAACTCGTAGGAGATCTGATGTTATTCTAAAATGGCTTGAACTAGCAGCAGTGTTTTAGCTATGCGATTCCTTTCTTCTCAGTGTCGAGATATCGGATAGAAGTCAAATTCGAAACAAATCCTTTTTCAAACGTATTACTGCTAACTGGCTTTATTTCCTTTCAATAGTGTTTCACAGTTCAAGTGATTATATGCAATACTTTAGACAATTTTTCGAACTGTTACTATTTGTATTAAGTGTCACAATTTTTTATTTCAATGTCTTATTTTATCGTTGCTGTTTACAAGAGAAGAACGACTTTCCGAGGCCTCCAATTACACATTCGTTATGAGGGCTTAGAAATGGAAACCGCTTCACCTGCAGATCGAGATTTCCAGTTCTTCCCTTTAATTCATGTTTATATAATGAGAGAGGTCCTTCGGTGGAGTTTGAGGTCAGAAAACGCGTCATCGAATCCCATTCTGTGGTTTCACGACGTAACTCGCTTGTCTCTGGAGCTCTCTTACTCACACAAAAAGTGAAGACATAGCAAACAAATTTTCCGCATGAATTGTTTGCGCAATTTTGTCCTTTAAGCGATGGTTGCAATACACCTGGAGTCTATGTTAACGCCAGTGATGCTAACAACGAACCTGTTACTGCAGATTTTAACCCGAAATTGCGAAGTTTAACTGCTGAAACATATTTTCTCCGGCTCTACTTTTCGGCACGAGTGCAGAAGTATCCTTCGGTTGGTAATCCTGTTGAAAAATGCCTTCTTCAAGCGCTTGTACAGGTCCACAAATATACAGAATGATCACTACCACATTAAATAAGCAGTTGTATATAATACGCGAACCTAGCCTGATGTGAAACTATCCATTCCATTATACAAATTTCAGGATCGTTCACAAAAGTTCAAAAGTGTAAATTTTTGGCTTTGTAGTTTCAAAGGTTTGACTAACATTTTGAGACTTACGGATAATATATACTCTTAATATACCCTATTAATCAAATCATAGCATCTTTAAAAAATAAATACTGTATGAAATAAAAATGTCGAACTCTAGAGTTTTAAGTTTCAGCTCTGCAGGAACAAAGTCAAGACTAAAAATTTGGAAGTTATGGCTGTCTTCAAAATCCTGTATAAACAATTACAATTCCTTGACTGAAGCGGTTGGCAAGTTGTTTCATCCGTCCAGAAGGATTGGACAATGAGAGTTAACACAACGACGTTACGTTTGGCGAAAATAAACGCTAGATGGTGTCATTCACAATGAAAATTGGAGACATCAGCAGTAACAAATAGCAAGAGAATTTGAAACAGTTGAGTTAATATGGCCGCCTGTGAAGATATCAGCAGTACACAATGTGTACCAATGGCAAAAGAGGTTATGGACGTACATTAAAATGCATAGGAAATACAGTGGCTATCGTCACCATTTGTTTCTAAAGTTCAAATCCATTATTGGTTTTTATAGATACGTCAACGTTTCTTGGCCTGTGTTGTGACATTGACGTTATCGCCAGATGGTAAGGTGTTAGCAGAATCTGAAGTGTGGCTGTAGAAGGACGTCTCATAAGTAGGTGTGTGGAGAATCTGAAGAGGATCTTGTTAATTGGCTAGTTTAAGCTTGACGTAGACTATAAACAAGTGAGCTTGGAGCCTGCAAGCTTTTACACTGACTTGAAATTTAAGATAATCTTTATGTTCACGTTATGTACTGGAAATGGTTCCATTGAATTACTTGGCATACCTATATATTTACGCATAATTATCAACGGTAACGTGGCTAGATGTTGCTTTTATCGATAAATCTGTGAGTACAACACAACGAAAATCAAAACTATTGCTTCTCTTTCTCTTTGCGTTATTTGGTGTCGTGCTGTTTTGGTGAAGCAATTTTAAATATTTATGTAGCAAACAAATGTCGATCACAAACAAATGAACATATGCTAGGGAGACAATAAAAATTTCGGATAAACTGCCATGATATTTGAAACACGTCGGTTTGTAGTGTCCTATTGGTCAAAAGTAATATGACATAGTAAGAGATAGAGATTGTAGATAGCGCTTAAACTAGAGAACTTCTTAGATTCCCTACGTTTCCATGGGGAATTGAAATCGATTTGGGTTCTCATTCCAGATTGAATACTGCATGGAAACACGGATTCGATCGGACTGAATTCTTGAATCCGATTCTCTTACAATAATATCTCAGATCTGATCGAAAGTTTGTTGCATGGAAACACCTACCGGATTCGAATCTATTTGAATCAGCCAAAGATGCTAACTTCTACTGTGCTCATTATAGCACGCTGCACACTCGTCATTTTGTTTTCTTAGTGAAAGTGATGTTTAAACACGGCAACAAAGCCACTTTTATTGTTTCTATAATCTCGAAATATATTCTTCCCCAAAACATTCACTAAACTCAAAGCTTACTTAAAAGACGCAGAAAACACATTTTTTACAGATTCGCCAACTTACACCAAGTGACCAACATAAGAGCTTAATTATTTATGCTTGAGCTTGCATACCCAAATCGATGGGTATGTGAATTGAATTCAACATGTAAACACGGATCGTACTACAATGGGATTGGACTCAAATCGATCTCAATTCCCCACAGAAATGTAGTGATTGTTAGAACAAAACTGCGGCATTGTAGTTCTAGATGGAAGCCTAAGTTTGTTGGCTGACGATGTAGAATGTATATTATCTAGATTCTAGACTATCGGCGAGTTCATTGGCACCTAGAAAATGCTCCGATAATTCACAGAATGAGGTAGCCCAGGGCATTTCTAACTCTTGGTCAATGTCCAATTTCCCCATTCACCTGTTGCTACAATACAGCAAGTCTATACATAAATATTGCCATCGGCAGCATTTTGATGCAATCATGACCTCCGCTATTCCATAACACGAAATGGTATGCTTAAAGTCGACACACTCCTGAATTCTGTTCTTCCGACGAGGAGTGCCGATGTACATGTTTGCTTTCTCTAGCACCTGAGTACTTATGAGTAAATATGGCACTCCACCCAAAAATTAAACTTAGAGATTTCACCGGAAACAGTTCCTTCATAACAAATTAGACAAAGCCCTTTATCAATAAAGTAGGGGAACTATTGTTATCGATCCAAAAGTTCGATGTCGAGATTACACTGGAAACATGTTTTGAAGCCCCTCTGACTAAAAAAAAGAGCATTTTTAGAAATCTCTCTCTGTCTCTCCCCTGTGTGTGTGTGTTTGTGTGTGTGTGTGTGTGTGTGTGTGTGTGTGTGTGTGTGTGTGTGTGTGTGTGTGTGTGTGTGTGTGTGTGTGAACAGCATAACTCAAAAACGAAAAGTCGGTCAAAAATCAAAGTTGATATTTAAGAATAACGTCTTTCAAGGATGCGAAACGAAGATTTTAAAGAAAGTTCCTCCACCCTAAGCTACCTTTTGCAATAATTATATTTTCTCAAATGGAAGGTCGTTATTTAGCTTTTTATCTGTTGCCCGTGTAAACAGAACAAAGTTTCAAAGCTTTCATATAGCGACCAACTTAAAAGATTTGACTATCGATCAACTCCTACTGTATTGCCATATCCACCTTGAACCTACAAGAAAATTTGCAATAAGATAATTTCTGCAAATGTTTACTTTATTAACATGATGAAGATAGAGGAATAAGAGTTTGGAAAAATAGTAAAAATATTACATGACGAAAGTAAAAGTCATCAGAGAGCTATACTTGGTATTAAATTTAACATACCCCTAAGCAGAGAGAGTCATGTGAGTGCAACACATCAGATTTGTTGCTTAATAAAGTATGGCGTATGGACGAGCTTTTCCCTCATATATTTGTTCAATTCTGCTGCTATTTGTGTTGCACTAATCTTGGAATTCTGTATCACAGCTTTTATCTTCTACTTTCTGTCTAGGTTTGATGGCCGACCATTTCACGGCTTATTTATTTAACTTTTTTTCTCTCCCTCTTCCCTCTCAGCCTTCCTTTCCTTTTTCTTTACTTCTTTCTTCCTCTCACATGTCCAGAAAATTGTTCTAATGAAACGTGCTGTCTGTGTAAACGCAGTTTACCACTGTTAGCTCTTTTTCCTTCCTATCCATTTTGCTCAGCAGTTCTTCAGCGTTTGCTTATCATGCAGTGTCCCACGGAGCGAGATTCACAACCCAGACTGTGCTGAAACGTGTTTTCGCATTCGTTTTGCAGTGCTAATATTTGTACCCCTTCGTGAGAAGCATACCTGTTGAATATTTCAACGCACTGCTTGCTGGGATAGTTTCATTCTCTTTTCTCTTTGAACTATACTGCATTTAATACTGCTTTGAAACATGCTAATGAAGGATTTATTCATTACTAGTACACATACCTTTAAATTTTACTTTAATATTTGACGCTTCTGTGCCCATATTTATGTCTCAAGTGTCTCAAGAGTTTCGCTAAAACACATTTTGTGGTTATGTCTAAGCATGCCCTACCTAATCCTTCAAGTGTCGCTAAAACAAAATTGAATGACTCTTTTGTTTATTGTAGTGTAGCGAAGAAAATTGTGGAAAATGAAAAACACTATTTCAGATTTAGAATAGAGCACAAGCAGAAAGTGAAGAGTTGAAGTTTGAGCTATTCCCCAGTGGGATTAGCTCATCCCGTGTGTTAAACGTAAAACATTAATAGCTCCGAAACAAATGCAGGTATCTGATTGTTATTTACATTACCATACCGTAATAAAGCAATCCAGGTTGCTAAAATGGAAATTGTGGATGGATTTTAAGGTTTTTCAAATGTATAGTTATACAAAATATAAATAAAAATAAAATCTTCATTATCACTACTCTGGCACCTAGTATCTAAATCAGGGCGCGTTTATCAGATTTTATTTCTACTGTAACTTTATTAGATACATTATACATGTAAATCTGATTTCTTTTCGATGTGTAGTTATAAAACAAAAATATATCAATCATTTAAAACCAAGAAAAATAAAGTGTTATTAGTGCCATGCCGGGAGTAGCATGTGTTGTTTCACCGCAGCCGGTCGTCCATTTGTTCAATCCGGCGGAAAGTCAACTAGTGCATTTGGTACAGCGGAAGTTTCCATATGGTGAGTTCAACGGGGTGTAACATTGAGCATGCCAGTATCAAGGTCCTAGGACCACGAGGAAAAAATAGAGGCAGTGCTTTTTAGTTTGTAGAACATATTATCAAATGGCAAGCTTCCACAAATATTTAATAATGGGCGAGCAGCCTTATTGCAGTTTTGTGGGCAATTGCAAGCATCCGTAATAGTCTAATTGCACACTGTAATGGGAACAGGAGTGCCAACTATTGCAAACATGCCCATGAAATCTAACATCTTCAATCATATTTAAATTACAGAAACGTTCAAGGACCAGTAACGATAACAATACTCTCCTACATAAGCAATATGGCGGCCGCAAAATTTAATGGCGGCTGATAGCAAACTGTTACTATTCTTTTTTGTGAGTGCAATTGACGTTTATATCATTGGCTTTACAGCATGATTTCACAGTGTTTAACTATTCAACACAGCAAGGCATGGTAAGCCTATGATTGAATTTAGTATCGAGCCACCCGCCATTAAATTTTGCGACTACTATAGCTGAACATATTTTCTCCATAAATGCCATCTACATAATTCTGCTTTCTTACTGAACAGCAGAAACTAATTTCCCAAAGATTAGCGTTACACAGTAACAATATGCATTCGTAAAGTCTTAAGATTAAAATTGAATTCTTATAAAAATAAATATACAACGTTATTATGTAGGTACTTTCTTTAATTAAAAACTTCTCACCGCCTGCTATTCATCAATTTCTCTATATTTTCTTTTATCTACAATATAGACTTTGTTAGCGAATTCCCTAATTGTATGTAGTTATGTAGATTCTAATTTCACTTTTAACACACTTTTATTTTCTGTATCACGTATGTATGTAGAACACAGTGGAGGTACTGCATTCCACTCAAAAAATCGGTATCGAGGTTTTTTTTTTTTTTTCCCGGTTGGTTCCAAATCATGTATTTCAAGTGAAACTTCTACATCGATTTTTTGGATGGAATACAATACTTCTTATATGCCTACTACAAATAGTAAACAAAGTGAAAAGGGATACCTTTACAGAGCTACAATAAATCTCAAAATTAATGTTCTGGGCGAGCCGCATGTTTAAAACCCATGCCATAATTTTCATCTGACATTTCGGTGAAAATGCAAAGGCCAAGGTCAAGAATTATCCATGCCTTTACTGAGCTTCCTCAATAATGTCTCAGTATTTAAGACTTCGAACATTAATTTCTCAGTCCGTGACATTTGAGGTATTACATAAACATTTCTCTCGTGTATGAAACAATTTTGTAAATACCATACAAAAATAAAATAAATCCGTAATATATTAACCTGGCATCTAATCGTCTATAGCAGGACGTATATTTCAAACTTATTATCTATTAATTAATACCCATCACATACTTTTTGTCTATTTATAATTTCGCGGATGTTCTTAGTCTGGTAAACTAAATAAACTAATGAAACAAAACCAATATATACATTAAGATAATTAATTCTAAGAATATTTTCCACAATCACTATTGCTACTAAAAGTCAACACCTCTTCCAGCTTTGCGAGTTGACACCTATACCTCTTTAATTTAGTCCATTTGAACTTTGGAGCAAATTTCAATAAATTCTCATACGAAGTTAATGAAAAATTAAGATATCTAGCAATATTCATTTGAACTTGAATGGGCTAAGAAGAAAGTAAATCGTTGTGGTGGAGGGTTTCATTAGCAAATGGCTAGGGTATTTAAGAAAGAAATGAGAGGGGAGGTAAAAAAGATTAGAGCGAACTGAGTAGTTTAAAAATAATGAAGAATTATAGAATTTTAGGAAAAAGGAAAACACAAAGAGAATATATAAGAAAAGTGATGCAAAAGACAAAAGTAAAAATTGAAGAAACTTTTATGTATGTGTGTGTGCGTGTGTGTGTGTGTTTGTGTGTGTGTGTGTGTGTGTGTGTGTGTGTGTGTGTGTGTGTGTCTTCTATGTGCTCCTAAACCGCTTGACCGATCACCTGGAAATGTACGAGATATGTATTTTTTTTTATGGAGACGGTTTGTATGCTATCCATTTTACTTTATACAACGTAACTTTCATACGGCTTTCTCTACTCACTTTTCAATTATAAAACACAATCACAAATCCTTCACTACTCGTCCTTCAACATACAATTTATACAATTTTCTATGACTGAAATAGAAATGCCACATATTAATTCACAGGGTTTTCTCTACTCGATTCTCTTTTACGAAACACGATCGCTTTGCTTTCTCTATTCGTCCATCAACATACAATTCATACAATTATTTATTATTGAAATAGAAATGCAACACATTTCATTCACACGATTTTCTCTACACTTTTCTTACTTCTTTCTCTTCTACAAACAATTCATATAATTTTCCTCATGTTTGAAATTGAAATGCAACGCAGTATACATTCACATGGTTGTCTTTACTCGCATTTCTTTTAAGAAACACAATCGCATTTCTTTCTTGCTCCCTCTTCTACAAAGAATTCGTACAATTTTCTATATGATTGACACAGAAAAGCAATGTGTTACGTTCACAAAGCTTACCCTACTCACTTTTATTTCTCTGGTATTTGGAGTTGTTCAACAGTGTTATTCCGATGTTTTTATTTACTTTGTTTATTTTGGGTTCTTTATAGTATCCAAGTTGTATCCCCAAAGCACGGAAAATGCCGGGTGTTTTAGCTAATAAGCACAATTTCACGAACGAAATACATTAGATGAACATATTAAGAGCTGCATATTTATACAAATTTTACCTTTTCAGTCATGTGGAGGCCGCAATAGATGAATATCAATTACCGTCAGTAATGCCAATATAGAAAACCGAAATACAGTTTGAATAGTTGTAATGGCACACTGCGCTTTCCTCTTGTTTGGATAAAAGAAATACGTTACGTAAGCTGAATTAAAACTTTATTTTTAACCAATTATCTCTCGTTGGAATACACATTAATTAAATGTACAATTAGTGACCGGAGAAAATAAAAGAAGGAAGATGCAATAATCTAAAACGAACTAATGACCGTACAAATTATCCAGAGAGATTGATTTACATTGAACATTTCATTATATTTCGCCGGTGAAAATTGGAATGACGTCATAAATGTAATCGTGTATTGACAATTGGCAACATGAGAGAAAATGGAACCTAATGAGTAGAGACCTGATTTTGATAACCTAAAGACCTTAAAGCACATTAAAATGACCGAAAAGAACAATGTTTGAACTTCTATGCTTATACTTTTTGATCATTTACGCTTTGTCACTGAATACTAAATTAGAATTCATTCCACATAGCTTTTATGTTTTCAAAATAGGAGTGTCTAGTGTCAGCTAAAACGGACTTAACACATTGAGAAACTTGTGGATACTGGGGCACGAATAAAGGGACAAATATTGCGCGTTTCCAGCATTTCGTCGAGGGAATACTTCTTACCTAACAGTATACCAGCAATCTTGCAAAGGTATTTTACTAATTGTTGAGAGATCCACCCAAAGACCGGAAAAATTCGGTACAGAAAATAAAAGATGATAAACACATTAAGGTAATTATTTCCAATGCGGAGACGAAGGGATGAGGAAAACTAGTAATTTGCTTTATACTTTGGTTGTTTGACTAGCGTTGTACTCTTCATGAGTATTATATCGACACACGTGTTTTGAACACAAGGAGAGTTTTTATGTCAAGGCTCTTCCTGGCCCATTGTACTTGTGCTTACTCATCCTTCACACGGAAAGAGGCTTAGGCTTACCAAGCTCAGTGTCTACCGTTGATACTTATTTTAAGGCACAACTATATCTGAAGCATTGAGTAATTAAAGTACACGAAAATCATTCTAAAGCGTTTTCGCATACATCCGATCGTTGTAGCCAGCCAATCTTCCATTGTATACTTCTATCAAAGTTGCTCTAATAATTCTCATTTATGGGTAACCAACTGATGAGCAACCATAAGCTCACTGTGTTTGTATGAGGATTTACTACTACCGCCACCGCCATCACCACCGCCGCCATTATTATTATTATTATTATTATTATTATTATTATTATTATTATTATTATTATTATTATTATTATTATTATTATTATTATTATTATTATTATTATTATTATTATTATTATTATTATTATTATTATTATTATTATTATTATTATTATTATTATTATTATTATTATTATTATTATTATTATTATTATTATTATTATTATTATTATTATTATTATTATTATTATTATTATTATTATTATTATTATTATTATTATTATTATTATTATTATTATTATTATTATTATTATTATTATTATTATTATTGTTATTGTTATTGTTATTGTTATTGTTATTATTATTATTATTATTATTATTATTATTATTATTATTATTATTATTATTATTATTATTACCTATTATTATTAACTTTGTACACCTACAACCTTTTTGTGTACGGAAATTATGTGAATTACTTCTACAAAGTGGCTATACAAAATCTTTTCTCAGGTAACGTAAGGAAGGAAAAACTTAATTCTTTTGGGAAACAAGTGGAGTTCAATTTTTACAAAACTTAACAAATATATTTCTCTTCTTCCTGCAACACCTTACAGAAGCTGATACGCACTTTTCTGACTAGGTTTGATATTTAAATACATTAATAATTAGGAATTAAAAATTAAACCGTAATGTGGAGTCCTTTAAGATCAAGGACCAGGGCTTTGACCCTCCTTGATATCATGCTCCAGAAATGTTGCACACAAGTAGGGAGTGAGAAGTGTAAAAATTGCACTTGTTGAAGTCGGGCTGGTTTTAGTGCCAACAAATTTTATTTGGTGTCATGAAATTTACAACTGGAATGGGAGGATCGGATCTCTTCTCTTAGGTCCACAACATATGCACATTCAACCCTGAACGAAGAAACTATGAGATGCATATATTAAAGCAATCCATACACTTCCGTATCGCGATCCTGGACAGATGTTTGTGGTCTACGTAACGGAATTACTAAACAGTTACACGCGCACAGCGCTGGACCATAACATCCTTTGTTGCAGGGGTCTCCAGACAGGTGCCCTACTTAGTGTCCCTGCCAGATATATTGCCGGCAACAATTACATGCCTCTGTGGTTGGGTGGTCAGCATTTTGGCTTCTCGACCCAAAGATTCTGTGTTCGATTCCCGGCTGAAGTGGGGAATTTTTCTTTAAACTGAACCATTCCCTGTATCCTATAAACTCGGACGTGTAATGCGAGTGTGTTCATAATTAAGAATGGATAAAACCAACATTATAAGCAGGTCCCTATGACCGCGCTAGCTTTGGTGTTTTGAAGAGCAGGAGATTACGGGTTCGAGCCCTGCCTCGGATATAGGTGTTTGTGTGCTTGTAATGTGATTGTATGTTTGTAAAGATATGGGGAAAAAAATGAATAAACCAGGGAAATCACAAGCAGTGGCGGAAAGATGGAGGATATATATGGGACAGAGATAGAAAAGAAAGAAACAAAGAAAGAAAACAAAACAAAAGCGTTATAGTTCAGCGAGCAATAACACTATGAGTTGTTTCTCAAGTTAAAGCCCCCCACATCACCAAAGGAGCACTCAAGCTAAAGGAGGCTATACAAATAGGTACATCATAAATAAGAAGAAAACTGCAGATGAAATATTTGTGTGGTAGACGCAAAATTTAATGGCGGCTGATAGCTGACTATTACTATTCTTTTTCCTGTTGTGCAAATAAATTTTACGGCTACAAGTGATATATCAATGGCTTTACAGCGTGATTTCACAGTGCCTCTGCTTACATAAATAGAACACCGCAAAACGTGGCAAGTCTCTGATTGGATTAACTATCGATCTATCCGTCATTAAATTTTGCGTGAGCCATAGTAATTTTGCACAAATAACTAACATTGACACGTGCAATAACATTGTCTTACGTAATAGTCTACAATGTAGTTTTATTGTTATTTAAAGTTACGTTAATATACCTACAAAGTTTCATGTAAGTGTCTACTGCTATTTGTTAATGTGCACAGTCTTTCGGAATGAGTTAGGGAGACAAGCCATTATGGATATTAGGAGAACTTGGTGTTTATCTTCTGCTATTCGCAAATCTTTGAAAGAAGTATTAATAACAGCATTTATAAATGTAACGGACAGTTAAAAATCATTTCTTATGCTACATTTTAAAATAAATCCAGTGCTAGTTTCATAAGTATTTCTAAAATATTTCCTACGCTTGCAAAACATTACAAACAAAAAATTGCAAAAATGCACAGCAGGAAAATAGTACCAAAATTGTGTTTATTTCTAATTTTGTGAATAAAAACTTCAATATTATATTCTCCTGTCAAACATATGCTTCCTCAGATGCGGAACTTAGTATCATTAAAATTCTGTAAAAATCAACGACCGGCATTGCTGACATTCTGTAAACGTAGGATGGTAGGGTACAAAGGTCTGTTTTATTGTTGTAACGAATTAACAATGCGGCTCTGAGTGGCTCCTCTTGAAAATCCAAGAATACGGAAAGATATTGTTTTGCTTGACTCCCACACAAATGGACTCCTTTGTGAAGTGAGCAATTAACCTTTACAGCAGTTTTGTAATAAAAGCTAGGGTTACGTTATTTAGAATTAGGTCTGCTAAATAGAGACTCGAAATCCTTGTATTAAGTTTGAAGCAAATTAATTCACGTTGACACCAGGCAGAGACTAAAGGTGTAGGAATCACTGCAAGTTGAACTTTCTCAAACGTGACACGCGTATGTTAGTGACGCAATAATTGTAAGTGAAATGGCCTTATTCGGGTATTTTATTTCCTAAAATGTATTCATTTATGATTTATGGGTCTATGCAGGATCTGCGAGTGTCGTATGGAAATTATTTTAAGAAAGATTTCTCGATTTTCAAGTTTCAGGTCGAACTACGATTCGTAGATCAGTAGATAAATTTTGGGAAACGGGAAACCGGAGCGTCTCCATATCGCAGTGGTAGCAGGTCTGCCTCTAGCGTGGAAGACTCGTGTTCGATTCCCGGTACCGGCGAAGAAGTAGCGACCCCAGGTCACGAAGGGCTTGGGGCACTGACCACGTAAAATCTTGATTTGGAAAAATAATCACAAAATCACCATTTTGATTCCCCTTAAAGAAAGTTAAAGAAAATAAGAAACAGAAAGGAGTATTCATTTAAAATAGAAAGAGAGAGAGATACAAAGGAGAAATTATTTCATCAGTCAACGAAATACTAACCACTAGAGATGCAGACTCAGGTTGAATTACGGAAATTACACACAAACACAGTTTTTATTAGTGCAGTATCATCAAACAGTTAGTTACAGTGATACGACTCGGAAATGGAGATAATCATGTTAACCAGCGTGGGAAGTCAACATTAAAACTGGGCGTATTTGTGCAATCAGCCGTTTAACTGACCTTTGTCATGCTGCCGGTCTGGCAATATCGTGCTGCATATCGAATTAGAACACCCACCACAGCCTCTCTAAATACCACAGAGAGGCGTCCAATAGAGGACCTGCTGGACGTCGATATTTAATTAATTAAAACCGTATAGGTAAATACATTATGCACGCAAGCTCTTCCTCATCTCCGATAGCTGTGTTCATTACAGACCAGAACACACAGACCTACCTATCTTGAACCTTATTCACAATTCAGATAACATTGAGCTTTCAAACTTAGAACCAGACTGGAACATTCAAATCCTGGCTATCGCATTGAATTTTCTTGTCTGATTCTAGCTTTTCAACCTTGTGCTTCACATGGCTTATGTGGAAAAATAATTACACTGTTCTTTATTTTCAAGAAAAAAATTAAAAAACAAAAAGATTTAATTTTTTTATGTTTTAATTTTGAATGCCAATACACTCTAATTTTGGGGTGCTGATTCCAAGTATCTCATCAGTTTTCTTCTAACACGTCCAGATTTGTTAAAAAAAATTAAAACAACATTTTCATGTATATATTGTGACGCGGGAGCGGCACAAAACAACGGACTGTCAGGGCTAAGCTATTCTAAAAGTTATAGTTTTGAAAACACTCCTCAGCTAGACACCGCGTTACTTTGAGGTATGGGTTTTACAAGATTTAGGGTTTAAAAAGATAAAGATACCAGAAGATAGGCTTGCTTTTTTGTTTGGTCGTTGTATCCTCAAAATTGGTGTTACACATTAATTTCCTCATCTGAGGTCCAGTAAAACACCAACCTTCAACTTATTTAGGGTTATTCTGTCATAAACACTACATACGTACTTAAAAACATACACTGTCCTTGTCTAGGGTACATACAAACTGAGTCATGATACAGAATTTTATGACACAAATACCTATTTGATTTTTTTCGAAAGCCTGACAATGTAGAATAAAAGCATTGCACCGTTCAATTCAGCACAAAAAATAATAGTAATAATAATAACCTGTTCGGAAACGTGCATTCATTCGAAAACATTTTTGATGCAGAGCAGTGTTATCAACCTTTTAGGCACCCGTTATATGAAACAAAAGGCCTGATGTGTCACACGCATATGCCGTTATTACCTATTAACGTTTACGTTTATATTTCTTCCACAGACTAGTTTTTCTTACGATTTACCATGTATACAAAAACACAACAGAGAACTTCACAGTGTATTCGCAGAAAATTCAAGGAATTCATTTTGCTTAACTTACAAATTAAGGGCCATTATAGAGAAAATATAAATAATGAACAATGTTTTATGTAAGGACAATTGCTGTGTGGGAATTTTGTTCAAAATCTTCGTGTAGTATCCTTGGAAGACGCTGACTTTAAACAGTAAGTTAGATATTTATCAGACCTTTCGTTTTTAGTCTCTCTGTCTTCCTGGCACACACATACGCAGACACAGGAAGCTTTCGTCTATTTGTATTATTCAGAGGTTTCAATTAATTGCATTGAAATCTAACACTTAATTTTTGGGTGGAACACAAAGCTGCATCTACCTGCTATAGGTAAGTAGTAGAGAAAGTAAAAACGGTGTACAGATAAACAACGAATTATAAAGAACAGATCAAACCAACGAACAAGAAAATCTGTTAGCCTACAAAAGAGCCGGTCAAAGTTTTTCACAAACAGGGCCACTAATTAATTTAGGCGATTGGTCGCGGGCCGTATGTGTACGGCGTAGATGGGGAGAACCGACACACTGTGTCATTTCTTCTACGTCGTAGTTTTAACCCCGTCCACTCTCCTACACACTCGTTAGCTATCAGACCACGCCCCCTTTGTTATCTATCAGAGAACCGGCGAGCCCCTCAAATCGCATCAGTGGTAGAATCATGTCGCAAAACAAGGTAAACAGATACTTCCGAGTTTAATGGGAATATAAATACGTTGTATTTCTAGTAAAAATAAAGGACTCTATTTGCTACGCCAAAAGAAAGTGTCTGTAACGTAATCACAAAACTACTATAGGTATCATGTTTCTATTCGGTTTCGCCTTGAAACTTATGTACCTTGCTTGTAAGGATATGTGTGTACATAAACAGAACAGGAAATGTGAGGTGGCCTGTATTTGGTGATGAGGTATGTGGAGGCGATTTTATTCCTGTCACCCCTCTTCCCCATGCCTGGTGTACAGTTTAACAGAGTTGCATAAATTTAGTATTTTATGAAATGTCAAAATAGGGTTTACTTTATGCCTAAGGGCACTGGGAGGTTATTTTTAACACCACGAGCTTAACTTACACTAATATTTAAAATTTAAATATAGCAGCTATTAATGATTAGAATAAATTGAAATTTGGTGTGATTATACTTCAAGCATTTGTACATTTAACTACTACATAATAATTAAATTATATTCAAAGAATTATATGCAAAAGGGGCATAAAGCACACTCTGTATCCTGAAAAAAAAATGTTACACCTCATACTTCAGGTACACTTTTCTTGTAGGATTTTGAAGATACAGGCACCAAATGTTTATCTGAATAACATAATGCATAGCTTGACATCGCCGGTTAAACATAAATCCTATGTAGTTTGTATTTTACACATAAAAAAGTATGTAATTCTATATAGGAAAAATATGGTAATATTTTTAAGCATTAATTTTTTTTCTCCACATTATAGCTCTAATTCACAAAAGCTTTAACCGACTGTACTCAATAAACATGGATAAATAAGCACTAAAAATTTTATATCAATATCTCTTATAGTTTTTGAGAAATGTGTACCTGAAGTGTGAAAAATCAAGATTTCGGGAAATTGCGATCAAAGCTGAAGTACCATTCTTTTCAAATTACACATACTTTCAGAATGCCTGATCCATATTCCTCCTCACTTAAGTTTTTCTCATCTTTTCTTTTCCTTTTCTTAGTTCTAGCTTTATTTTCAAGCAACTGAACTGCCCTTTTTGCCTCTGAGAGTCGACATATATATATTTTTTTATACAGGCTTCCTTCACACTCTGACTAACTTTTATACCCATTTTTTCCATCACTGTACATCTACCACTGCAACCATCATTATAACAAATAACACTATACCTATGTTATATATATATTTTAACATTAAAAACAAAAAATCGATTTTTTGAAGTCAATCGACCTCCCAGTGCCCAATACATTTATATTGCGCGTTATGTAGGTATTAGCCAGCTTTGAAGACCTTTGTGCTATAACAGCGTATTCAATCCACCTAATGTCAAGTGCATAGAACTGGTGTTTTTAACTTAATACGTTGTTGATGTCTAACTTTTGCTCGGGTGTGCTTAGAAACAACCATTTTCGAGACGTCCATCACTCATGTTGCATCTTAATGCTGATTGCTGCAGTTTCATCTTTAAAATATATATGGAGATGCAAACATGAAGACCAAACGTAGACTTCATGCTGATAATTTTTCTTCTAACAATAACTTATAGAAATTAGAAATTTAATTGTATGATCTACTGCTCCCTACCACTGCAATCTAGGCAACCAATCAAGTAGCTGCTGAATTGATCCCTCAGGGACCTAACGAGGCTGAGTGCACCCCGGACCAGGTCTCCCAGCAGGAGAAAATCTCCACACGGGTACCGGGAATCGAACCTGGGTCTCCCACTTCGCAAGCAGCTGCACTGTCACCGCACTAAGGAGACGACCAATATCCTCCGCTATATTCCCAGAATGACAAATTAAAAACTACGGCATGTAATACTGTCACTGTCTAAAGGATTTCTAAACATTCAGCATCTATAGCATGCCAATCAATAAATTTATTTCTTATTAAAAATAAACGTTTTCCGAAATTATGAATTCCACTGTAGCAGAAAATTTCTATGCACCCTAACGTGTTTCTCAGGTTTGTTTCTTAATTACTGCCAACAGTGACGTTCTTTATGCGTCTAAGAAGGGATTTGGTTAACCTCAGCAGCAACTTTTAAAGACAATGGAATAATACAGGACAGATAGGTATTTAATGTTGTGGTTTTCTAGGTTTTCCCATCTTGCCTTTTATATAGGTACACGAGAGTTCAACGATTGGTAAAGACAGCAACCTCTCTCTCGGGTTTACCCCGCAATGCCGGCATTGACGTAAGGACTTACGAGTATGATAATCCCTTCTAAGAAAACCTCGCTTGACTTCTTGTGCCCTGGATTAATGAAATGGATGGAATATTTTGAATAGCCAGTCGCCAGATTTTCCTTTCACTGTGTAGTGATGAGAAGATAAATAAAAAGTCTTACTTGTTGCTTTATGTTACTTATTCACTCTTTTACAAATAGTCTTACGAAATCTTATTCCTCTATCACTTTGATAATCAAGATATACTTTCATTATATATACGTTTACATCTTCGTTGTACGGATAAGAACATCATAGTACGCTAAGCGAGCCAGATTATTAAATATCTGATCGCAATGTGACCACTTATAATTGCATGTTGCTTGCATGACCCAGAAGAAAAAACGAATAGTGACTTAGCACTTGAAAAGAATGTAAACACTCTAAATTCGAACCAATAACAAAGAATATCTCGGAAATGTTGAATTCCTTTAACGAAATGTACATTTTTTTACGAAGAAATAAGTAGGTACATAATCTCAAGTTCTCAAAAATGTTCACTAGAGAGTAGGTATACTAAGGAAAATCTGAGAAAACTTGAACATCAACAAAGCACATTTAGAAAGTTGCTAAGCTACACAAATAATGCATGAAAACTACATATTTAAATGTGTTCCAAATTTTTCTATAGTAATTTATGGATCTCCGATATAAAATTCGATAAGAATAAAGAATATTTCAAAGGTATTTTCAGAAAAATCGAGATAAATATCTTAAACACAGTTATATTTTATTCAAATATAGTAACATCTTTTCTATGTACGTAAATAGTTGTTTGGGGCGGGAGGAATTTCATGAACATTTTGGCATTGGAGCTCAGAGGACATAGTGCATGTATAGTATTTATCTAACTTTTTTATTCATGGCTCTCTCTCACCCAATCACTCACTCACACTCACACACGCACAGGGATATGAGCGCGCGGGCCTTTACTTAATACTTTAAAGTCCAAAATGCGTAGTTCGAGTGCAATTGCAACGTCAAATTTTGGGATAGCTATTATAAACTTTGAATGTGGTTGTACAAACCTTCTGATGCACTGATTTGTCTGTCAGAATTAAAAAATATAATAATAATAATAATAATAATAATAATAATAATAATAATAATAATAATAATAATAATAATAATAATAATAATAATAATAATAATAATAATAATAATAATAATAATAATAATAATAATAATAATAATAATAATAATAATAATAATAATAATAATAATAATAATAATAATAATAATAATAATAATAATAATAATAATAATAATAATAATAATAATAATAATAATAATAATAATAATAATAATAATAATAATAATAATAATAATAATAATAATAATAATAATAATAATAATAATAATAATAATAATAATAATAAATGATAATAACAACAGAAGCCTTGGGAGAAAATGTTCTACATACTCACTGTATTACTTTAGGGCTGGCCCCGTAGCATGTCTTCAGTGCAAGGGGTTCTGGGTTCGATTCCCGGCTGGGAGGGTGGAAATTTTTCTCCCACTAGGATTATTCCCCATCCTCCCTAAAGTCTGGGAGTGTGAATGTGCGTGTAGATTTAATGTAATAAATTAAAGAATAACCAAAGTAAGAGAAATCCAAAGATTAAAAAAAAAATCACCGTTAAGCAAGTGAACACCATTGCTCTTGAGCAATTGTTCTAAGAGGTTAAAATTCGCCGATATGACCTTCATGTTAAAGGCGGCATCAGAATTGAACATTTAAAAAAATAATGCCTACGATTATATTTCTAGAAGCTGGTTTTGTTTTCTGCACTGAATAAACCAAAGTTTGTTTGACCTAGTTTACCACTTTCTTTGCTTATGAAGGTAGTTTAGTACAGAATGCTGTTGTTCATGCTATTGCTGTTGAAAATGCTATTGGCAGCACAGCAAACGCCCCATCGCATCGGATTCTGTTAGATTACCTCGGCAGAGAGGCGACCACTACGATAATCCTTGTCTAGTTTCCCATCTCCCTCCCTCCCACTCGCTTATAACTAGGTAACATCACACGCTCCACTTAAGCGTCACGTTGGACACAGTAATCCTTTGTTAATCGATCACGTTTTCTTCGTTCAGATCCGCATTTTATATAATACGGAAGTAACTGGTGCAATACAATTGCCCAATTATTTCCTGGGATATATTAAATGTTCTTCCTGCTTTAGCTTACAAATTGCTCTCCAAACTTTTACTATCTGCTTTAATGGTGTACCTATGTTTTATTTTATAAATGAAGTATAACTCTTTCCCTGCGTACCCATCTCTATTCTTTTGAATATGCGAGTATTTCGATCCAGTGGCATTGCTACTTCCATTAAAAACTGTTTGAACGTTTCATTATTGAGGTTATCATGGTTTTTTCACTGATTATTTCAGTTTACTCCAATTCTATAAGGCCCTGAAATAGTTACAAGAACTTAGAAAGATATAATGTTTCAACTGCAATGATTAGTATTTAAATTTTTATGATACAATATAACTTAAAAGTACCTACCGCACAACCCAAATACTGCATAGACTATTTCATACACAGAGGCTTAAATTATTCTATTCTGGTCATTCTTTTGTTTTGCACAAATTATCACTAGAATATTTTCTTGTTTAATCAGTGTCGTCAATTGTATCCCACAAACCGTTGAGAAACAATTTAAAACATATTACATTCGATTAACAATAATAATAGAATTTCATTCCAATTAAACA